>VWZX01004918.1:1065501-1409118 GCA_013399015.1 Galbula dea | reverse complement strand
CCCCTCTCCCTTCTTTTTCCCCTCTCCCTTCTTTTTCCCCCTCTCCCTCTCCCTCTCCTCTTTTTTTCCCCTCTCCCTCTCCTCTTTTTTTCCCCTCTCCCTCTCCTCTTTTTTTCCCCTCTCCTTCTTTTCCCTTTTCCTCTCGCCTTTGTGTGAAGTACCCAGAGCTTTGACCCATCGCAGACATCAGTGGGATTTGAGTACCGAGCATCCTGCAGGATCAAGTTCCCGTGACATTTGCCTTGTTAGGGAGGAGACTGGGGCAGTCGAGAAGGGTTTTTTTTTTATTTAATACATGAAGTGAAATGAATTCCTGGAGCCTTTCTCATCTTTTCTGATGGTTCAGCTGCTGCTGTTAAAGTCTTCATGTAGGCTGAGGATGTATGAAATCATTGCTGCAGGGATCTCTCCTGTACACCACACCGGGCTTTCCCCTTTGGGAAAACAAGGGGAGCAGATAAGGTTGTGCTGGATGGTGTTCTGGTACTTATGGTAAATGAGAACGCTTCTGAGAAGTGTGAGGAAAACGCTGACTAAGGGATTTTATGGGAGCCTAGCAAAAAGTTAAGTTACAGAAGTCTACACTTTCCCCCATGTTTTTTTTTCTCTGAGGTGGAGTGCACTAGAAACCTTTCCTGATTTCTCTGCAAACAGGAGTTAGCTTTTTTTGGGAGAGTGGTAATGACTGACAAGGAGAGAGGAGGAAACAGGAGTTTTGGAGCCTGAGGTTCTTAAATATGAACTGTTCCTTTGCTGTTAACTCACTTTTCCCTGTCTGAAGGCTGAGACTCTGCTGCAGCTGTAAGAGAAGAAGAAACAGAGGTAGCTGAAGGAAAAATCTTGAGTTGCCTAGTTTAGTAGCACACCTACAGTGAGAAAACTTTAAAAACAGGTAACTAAACTTTAGTGGCCTAGCTTCTTGATATTGCAGCCCAAATCCAGCTCTCTAAATAGCAAATTGATGTAAACTTAAAAAGCTTTTCCATGTGTGAATGTTAACTCCAACATGAAATGCACCCAACTATATCAATAGAGATGCCCTATCATGAGTAGGGTTTAACTTCATGTTTTGGGAAGCAGGATTCTTCTGTTCCACCCCTTCTTTTCTTCTATTTTGGGTTGATAAAAATACCAGGTGAAGTATTTTGCTTCAGAAAGCCAGGCTACAAAAGCTTTTGGAGAGGGACCCAAGTAAGACTATTTTGGATGACTGCATTATGAATACTTTCTGACCTGACTGTCATCACTAGCTATTAAAAATACTACTGTCCAAGTAAACAAAGAACAATTTAGTTGTGACCTTCCTTCTCATTAATGCTAGTATTCTTACCAGGCTTTAAGGCAGGGAGAAGGGGAGTATCCTACAGCTGAGGAGAGAGTTGGTCTGTCAGAAAACGTTTCTAATAGCTGCCAGACATTATTTCTCAGGTTAGTAGAGCTCTGCAAATCTTATGTTGTGTGTTAGCCTCTGGGAAAATACTGGTGCTTGTTTGTTGGGCACTAAAGCATGAGATAGTTTTAAACACGGCTAAAATAAACAAACAGCAGGAGAATGTATTATGTTTTTCAGTGAATTTGCTAAATATAGTGTTTCTTTTAGCTTCCCCACTTTTAATTATTCACCCCTGAGATCAGTGGCAAGAGTTTTTAAAGTGGAGTTTTGCATCGTGTGTTCTTTGTGGCATTTCGTCCGTCGCTTCCCGTGGACACAGCAAACACTAGCAGAGGAGCAGGTTTACATTTGTTTCTGACCATGGATATTTTGAAGTCATCTGTGTGCCAAAGTGTTCAGGCTTTCTCCCCTCCCCCCCTATCTAGAAGGCTGCTTAATCCTTAAAGAAAAAAAAAAAAAGGGCTGTTTATTTGACAGCAGTGGGACAGCAGCCACCCCACCCGTGACTGCATTTCTGCTGCTTGGTAGCATGGTATGCATCTCTGCCTCTGCTCAGAGGGATGAGAGAGGAAGGGGCTTGGGGTGTTAAACCACTGTAGTGCTGCCCTGACAAGAGTGCTTTTGTGGGATGTTTGTGTGTTCCTAGTAAAAACGTGTTTCCTAAACACAGTTAAAAATTGCTTCAGTGGATGCAGTAACATTCCATTAACTTAGTGACCTGCAGAAGCCCTGTAAATAAAAATAGATTTGTTTTCCTGTCTCTGGCCAGAGGCCAGAGCACTATGCTGAGGCTTTGTTGGCTTTTTTTTTTGTTGTTGTTGTTGTTAAATTAAAAAACCCCAAACCTTCTTTACAGCAAAATGTCAGCTAGTGTCAATAAACAGTTTACATGAGACTTCTGCAACTGTCCACTGGCTCTCTGAATCTGCCTTGGGAGTATAAGTTATGCAGTCACTATGGTGATGCTGTAGAGGAGTGTGATTCAGAGGGGATAAAGCTGAGTAAACTGAATGGGACTGGGAACAGAAGCACCTTTCAGGGGTGCACTGGTAATGTATGACCTTTGCCTCTCCCCCCCCAGCCATCTTCTAATTGGGGGCTTTCATTTGTAGGAAGAAGAAAGGCCCTGTGGAGAGGTGTGTTGTGTACACCAGGGAAACATGCATGTGCAGTGTGGATTAAAAATGATTTAACATATCTTGTCTATCCAGATAATAGGAAGAAATTTAAGTGCAGTGTCAAGGATCACAGAGCTTGCAATGAGCCTTTCTAACATTGAAAACTACAACTAAAAAGTTTTCCCAATCCACAGTTCCAAGCAAATGCAATCACATCTTGCATCATCAATACCACCAACTCTGAATAATTCTGGTACACAGGAAAGAGACAGAAACAAATATACTTTGTAACCTGTTAGGGGTTTATTTTGTTTTTTTTTTTTAATGTAGCAAAAATGACAAAAAAAGGCATTTATCTCTGGTATATCATCAGGGCTAACCACAAGAATGGCAAACACCAATACTTGACACCACTCTAAGCATCTTCCCAGAGTCCATATGTCTAATTTTTCATGGCAAAGATGGGAATTGTATTGAACAGGTACACCAGATTTTCATATAAACTGGAAGATCCTCACTCTCTAACCTCATTATGCTGTGAGCAAGAAGAAGAGCTGCTGCTTTGGGGAAGACCCACTTCACCACAGCCAAGCAGGCTAGAATAGTTAGCAGAGATGTGAATCTGCAGCACTGCTGGCCTGCTTTCATTTTTTGCTTGAGAAGTTCCCATTGGTTTTCCCTCCTGTGTGAATCTGGTATCTGCTTACAGCCTTTGAAGCATGAGATGTGACTCTGAGGGGCAGAGGAACCAGCATTTCTTCAGGCCTCCTTCATCTGTGTAGCATCCCTCCCAAGTGCCAGATGCTCTCCCAGCATGCAGAAAGCAGCAGTGCTTTGACCCTTGGTAGTTGTTCTTGTGGTGAGGACACCATATGACACCAGCCTCTTGTCATATCCTTTTCCCCATTGCCTCCATGTGGGAACATACTGTGTTTTGTTGATGCCCTTAAAAGTGTTATTTTCTTCTTGCTTGCATGCACAAGTACCAACCACCTTATTTGTAAACTCCTCTTTAACTGGAGGCAGAAACAAGTAACAGTGAGAAGTGTCTGCATGAGCTACACCTGCCTTTGCTCTGGGGATGTGTGTGCTGTCAAAAGCTGAAAGCTTTAATTCCTCCAGCTCTCAGGGCCAAGAGGAAGGAATTAGCTGCATGCTCCAAACTTCTCCCAGCTGTGCCTGTGCCCCAGAGAGTGAGCAATGTAAACAGAAGTTCACATTACACTTTGAAGTCAGAGTATATTTTTGACTATTACACCAGATCCTTGTTTTCTCAAAGTAATGAAATGAGTAATGCAGTGGGAGCCTAAATCCATGTATTTATCCCAAACACAAGGGAAAGGCAAGGAATTCCTATTTCCTGTCAGTTGTGCCTTTTAGCTTATGTCTGTTTCTGAGTGATAGGTTGGAGAACTGTTTGTGTGTGTCTAGGAGAAGTTGAGCAGAGTTAAATAAAAGTGCAGCCATATGTAGTATCAAAATTTGAGGGGAAATCGACATAAATCCAGCAGTATTTTCTGCAGAAGACATGCTTCAAGGCTTTTTTGATAGTTAAGCCATAAACAAAATAGTGAAATAAAGAAAATGACTGTAAAATAGAGAGATAAATCTGCTGTGGTTTAGTTGGCTATCACAAGGCTTGGGGTATTTTATCTCCCATATGTGCTTTATGGCATAAACTGCAGAGAATTTGTACTTTCCTGTGAGATTATTGCACTTTATGGCAAACTGCTTGAAGAATTGTCTCCATCTTTGTACCAGAAATGGTCACAACACATATGGTGTTGTTATGGGACAGCTTCACCACAGTGTGCATGGTATGCAGAGTTGTGTATAGCTTATGTGCAATGGATGATGTTGTTCCTGGAAATAGAATTGATGGGTAGCAGTGTCCATAGGCATTCTGGAAGGGTGGAAATGTAATGACCAGGTGTTTTCCATAAGCAGAGTAGCTCATGTGAAGAGCTCAGCTTCACAGCTGGGGGTGATTGTCCCCCTGTACTCAGCACTGCTGAGGCCACACCTTGAGTACTGTGTTCAGTTTTTGGGCCCCTCACTACAAGAAAGATGTGGAGGCATTGGAGCATGTCCAGAGAAGAGCAACAAGGCTGCTGAGGGGTCCAGAGAATAAGTCTCTTGAGGAGCAGATGAGGGAACTGGGGTTGGTTAGTCTGGAGAAGAGGATGTTCTGGGGAGACCTCATCTCTCTCTGCAACTACCTGAAAGGAGGTTGGAGCGAGGTGGAGGCTGGTCTCTTCTCCTGGGTTACCAGTGCGAGGACAAGAGGAAATGGCCTCAAGTTGCAGCAGGGGAGGTTTAGATTGGACATTAGGAAGAATTTCTTCCCAGGAAGAGTTGTTAGGCATTGGGACAGGCTGCTTTGGGGCAGTGGTGGGGTAACCATCTGTGGATGTGGTTAGAAGCCATGGAGATGTAATGCTGAGGGACATGGTTTAGTGGCATGGTGGTGATAAGTTGATGATTGGACTTGGTGATCTTAGAGGTCTCTTCCAACCCTAATAATTCTGTGATTCTTTTGAAGGCATAACTGTTTTTTCACACTGTGTGTCTGTTTTTCTTTTGAGGTGGAAACAGTTTGTTGCTATTTAGCCAATCAGACCCCACCATGCAAGTGGCACCTGTAAGTTACTTGCTCAAGTGTTGTGAAGGGAATTTATTTAGAGGTTGTATAGCCTAACAGTTTTGAAGCTGTGGTGGCCTCCAGATCTAGAGAGGCAATAAGGAATGTATTTATAAAATGCTTTTCTGTGTGTTTTGGAATGTAAGCTCTGTCTGTCAAATGCTGTAGTTACTTGCTTTATGCTTTGCAGAAGGGTGATGTTTCCCTGCCACTCCCCATTAGCTGACCCCATACTTCTCCAAAATTTTTAAACAAGGACCTTAGTATTTAAATCTGGAGGGATGTGCTTGAGGGTTTTAACTAGTGCCAAATGTTAGAGAAGACCTTGGGAGGGAGATGCTCAGAGGGTTCATTCATACACGGTGCTCGTTCAGGTGCTGCTGCTCCCATGCCACGGAGGAGGCAATGCAGGGACACTCCATCTGAGTGGTGGGGGGCATGGCTGGGTGACAAGACAGCATCCTCAGATAGCTGAGGGCCAAGCTGTGTCTGGATTAAAAGTACCAAAGTCAATACCTTGAACTGCACCTTGGAGTAAGGGGATTATTATTACTGTTTCATTGCAGGAAAAGATAATGGTTTCCCCAAGCAAGGTACAAAAGTTTGAGCAGTATTTTTGCTGCAGATTTGATCTGGGATTTTCAAAGCAACAAAGGACCCAGTAATATCTACAGCCCATAAAATCTCTCAATAACAGGCTAGGATTTCTCTTTCTTACATCCTTGAGGTATTAAAATGAAGAAATTAAGCTGCAACTACTGTTCATTAAGTGCTGAGGGACTGAGTTTATCTGCTAAATGGGAGGATTGTGTTCAGGTTGAAGAGGATGAGTTGAATTGCAGCTTTTGGGTTCAGTGGGATTGATGCATTTAGGGTCAACTGCTTTTTTCAGCCAAGCTTTTTTTGTTAGCAATTTCAGTGTTCTAAAACTGGCATTTCCTGTCACATATCTGAAGGAGACACCACACGTGCTTGTAATTTAAATGTCATGGGCCACATAACATATGTGGTGCTGGAGATGATGGCATCTTGTATCCCTTTGCCTCCTACCCATAAAGTTTGGGTTATGTTGACATGGGTCCCATGGGAGGCTTTTGGAGGCAAAACACATCTGTCCTGAAGCCTGAGTTTATTGCAATTTTGAGGAAGAATGTGCTAAGTTCTTAAGAAGGAATTTGAAGCTTTTCTTAGAACAACAAAGAGCTTGAGAGACAGGATTACTTTGTTGTGTTGTGCAGATGTAAAAACATCAGAGAACAAGTTAAGTAGAGTAAGGCCAATGCTAGATGAAGGGTGCTGCCAGTAACACCTGAGAGGGCATTTCCTTTTATTAGCATGACATTATACAAACAGCTTTTAAAGAGCCATGTACAGCTTAGGGACTGATCTGGAAAGCAGCTCTGGGGAAAAAGACCTGGGAGTCCTAGTGGGCAACAGATGAGCATGAGCCATCAGTGTGCCTTTGTGGCCAAGATGGCCAGTGGCATCCTGAGGTGCATCAAGAAGAGTGTGGCAAGCAGGTCAAAGGAGGTTCTTCTCCCCCTCTAGTCGGCCTTAATGAGGCCACACCTGGAGTACTAGGTGCAGGTCTGGGCTCCTCTGTTAAAGAAGGACAGGGAACTTCTGAAGAGGGTACAGAAAAGGGCTACAACAATGATTAGGGGACTTGAACATCTCTTTTATGGGGTAAGGCTGAGAGAGCTGGGGCTGGTTAGCCTGGAGAAGAGAAGACTGAGGGGACATCTTCCCAATGCTTATCAACACTTCATGAGTGGGTATCAGGAGGAAGGGGCCAGGCTTTTTTCAGTGGTGCCCAGTGACAGGTCAAGAGGTAACAGGCACAAACTGGAACAGAGCAAGTTGCATCTACACATAAGGAGGAACTTCTTGTCTCTGAGGATGGTGGAGCACTGGCCCAGGCTGCCCAGGGAGGTGGTGAAGTCTCTGTCTCTGGAGACATCTGAAACCCACCTGGACACCATTGTGTGCAACCTGTTGTAGGTGAGCCTGCTCTGACAGGGGGTTGGAGTAGATGATCTCCAGAGGTCCCTTCCAACCCCTAACATTCTGTGATTCTGTGATTTGTACTTTTTCCTCCCTTCCTAGTAGTTGGTTTTGGGGATCAGTGAGCAATAGAGGGGAAACTGCTATCTACCCAAACATTTACTTCATGTATGTGTGTTTTTCTTAACATCAGTATCTTTTTTATTTTTTCCCAAGACACATCTCTGGAGTAGTAATAAAAGGTGAAAGCTGCAGCCTCTGACAGGTACATTGAGGGTATTGTAGGTGCAGATGAGAGCTCCATCTGCAAAAGTGATTTTCTTTATAGACATTTATTGACTGAAGTTAAATATTTGGCTGGTGAATTTCAAACATCTTTTTGTTTTGTAACAGGAGAAAAACCTGAACAATCTGTAAAATCACATTTTAAAAATAATGGATGTTAGGGGAAAAAAATAAAATCAACATCTGGAAATAATAAGGGATGCTGAAAAAACTTCATTTCTAGCAAGCAAGGGAAACAGACTGCAAAATGTGCTTTTTACTGTAAACATTTGTGTTTACTTACATTCCTATTTTACATTCTTCACTGCTGCATCTCAGGGGTTTGTGATTTGCCCCTAGAGTGTGGCTGCAGTCACAGGAATAGCTCTACCTTGTCAGGCTGCTCAGCTTCATGGTGTACCCCTGCATCATCCCCAGAGTCCCTCTGGAGAGAAATATTTTCTCTCCCCTTGCTCAGAGCAGTTTCTTCTCCCACTAAAGAGTTTTTAATGGCAGCCTTTGAGCTCTCCATTTAGCAGTGTGCCCCGTGGTCCTGGCTGTTACAGGAAAAAGCCATGCTCTGGGTTAGCATCACATAAACTGTTAGTAACAAATGAGGCTTGTTAAGGTTTAGAACTAATCAATATGCACTGCTGAAGGAGCAGTGCTGGCCAGCAGAGGAGAGGGAGGAGAAGGGTGTGTGATGGGAGGAAGAAATGATGGCCAAGTCAGAGACCAAATAGTTGTGATTTTTCTTCCCACTGCTACACATTATTTTGATGAAGTGGTTGTGTGGGTGAAGGCTACACTGGGAGTTGTGTGTGTCTGAGCTATGGGAGTCATTTGTAACTTGTTTGCTTCTTTTCTCTCTCTGTGTAAGCAGAGAGTGCTTATAAAATAACTAGCATAGTGCAAATATTTTTACTGAACAAGAAGGTCAAGAGTTCAAAAACTAATGAAGGACCAGAGTCCTCCTCCAGCTGCAGGCTCTTGTTTGCTGAGGAAGCTATGTCAGGGTTGATGGTGCCTTCTTAATGGCTATCAACTGGCCACAAAATAGTGGGGAAAGGGTAAAAGTAATGACTCTTAGCATGAAGACTTCACTTGGCTGAACCCTGGCATCTCTAGACATGTACTGTTCCTGAAACACTACAGATAAAGAATAGCTTTTGTGGTTAAATGCTGTAATGCCATGCAATTAATAAATGGCCTAATTATGGCTGGCTGTGCACGAAGGGGAATAGCTGCAAGTTGTTGTTGTCTAACCTTAATTAATGGAGAGCAACATATGTGCAGGTGGTTTTGTCTAGATGAACTCTGCCTGCCTTGTGCTTTCAGGCAAACATAAATATGTTCTGACATGACAAGAATAACCATTTATCAGATGGACAGTGTTCACATGTACCCTGTGGTGCTTCATTGTGCTCAATTCCTCCTCAGTCATTAGCAATTCCTTGCTTCCTTCTTCACTAGTCAGGACCAGCAGGGAGGAAAAAACTTGGGGGATAACATACCCTGCATAAGGATTTACATTTCAGTGCATGATTTAAAACCACAAAGACAAGATTAATTATTTACTGGTTACTGGACATCTAGCTGAGCCCTTTAACAAAGGTCCTTTGTTTGATGAAGTGCAGTTTATTAATTGGTTTCAAGACCTGTACTTTTTCCAGACTGCCAGCCAATTAAGTGCTTAGGAGCTGTGTATGTTGTTACTTGGCCTTGACTTGTGTTTCACAGTGTTTCATCTCTGGTGGATGCTTGTAGGCTACCCTTCAACAGGGATGTATTGCTTATCCTTAGGGCTAATGCTCTTGTTTATAACTCTAATGCTTTTCCACCTCCCTGTCCCCAACCCCAACATGTCCAGTCTCTTAAGAGCATAAGTCAGGATGATGCAATTCCTGTCCAGGTATGGAAGGCATCTGGGACCTGTCTGCACGTGGTGCTCCTAGGAGGCACCTCAGACTGCAGTACGGAGTGGGGGATGTGTCGCAGGCCAGTTTTGGTGATCACAGTGTGCTCCCCACTGCCTCTCAGCTGAGGATGCTCCTGCAGCTATCATGTTGCCTGTGTCCATGAAAGGAGGAGAGCATCTCCCTTGGAGAGAGGGACCTCAGGAACTGGCTGCTTATTGCATGTGTGGGCTGTTTTCGCCCTCGTGGCTGTGGTATCTGTACCTTTGCCATCAGCACTGAGTTGCTAGAGCTTTTCAACAACAGCCAGCAATAGTCCCCTCTCCCCCTCCTAATTTTGGTTTTGGCAACAGCTGCACCATTCTTAGCAAAATGCTGTTTTGTTTAATGGGGAGAAGGAGAGGAAACCTCACCTGGTACAGACACCTAGTATGGAAAAACCTCTCTCTGTATTCCAAGCTATACATAAGCTGTGTAGTGGTGTGATACAAGCAGTCCTGTACCATTGTGGGACTTTCTGCTCTCTCCTATCTAGAGGCTGCATACATCAGATGCTCTGAACAGCCCATAAAGCTTAGATGTCCCTTCCAACCCCAACCCAGGAGTCATGGGGAGTTCATCTGTTTCTACATGACTATCTCAGATGATACATGTAAACCACAAGGTACACTGGATTTGTGAAGTGCATGCACATATTGAGCTTTCTGTGGTTTGAATTTTGTAAGGGTTGGGTTTGTTTTGTCTTTCAGGAGTATGTGTTTCTGCTCATGTCTGTTGTTTCTTTGTAGATGGTTTGCGGGTGAGACGTGTGCCAGTGCCTCAAGTTTCTCCTACATGATGTGTTCCACCAATCCAGCAAATTGGGTCACCTTTGATGATGAGCCACTCTTCCAGTCACCTCAGAAATCAGTTGATAATCAGAGTAGTTGTAAAGCAAATGGCCTTAAACTCAATCTGTCTAGTGTGCATGAATCTTCAAGTAGGTCATCTTCTACAGGCAGCACTCCTCTCTCATCTCCTGTAGTCGACTTCTACCTAAGTCCTGGACCTCCCAGCAACTCTCCACTTACTACACCTACCAGAGACTACCCAGGAGGTCTCTGCAACCCAAAGCCTGGCTTTCACATCCTTTATCCCATCCCTGAATGGCCATCAAGCGTTAACCTTCTTCCATCGCCTGGAACTTGCTCATCCCTAACCTCACAGAAACTGAGCAGCCTTCCTTTGAACACCTCGCCCAAGGACCATCCAGTTAAGACTTTGCTCTCCAAATCAACAGATGAAGGAAGCCCTAATCCTCCAGGAAGCTGTGAGGAGTTAGGAGAGTCATCATCAGCACCAGGGAGCTTCCCATACTTCCAAAGTGACTGTGCTTTTACCAGTCCTTTTTGGAAGGAAGGATGCTTGCTCAGCACGTCACCAACGAATGTTGGCATGCACAGGAAGGACAAAATGCTCGACAGGAGCATCTGTCATCCTAAAGAGAGAGAAGCTTGCCATGATCAGAAGAGCCTTAACCAGGGCTCCTTCAGCTACATCTGTGAGAGGCTTGAACACCTGCAAGCTGATAGCTGTGACGCTGCGGGAAGCCCACCCATCTCCAGTGCTCACACGTGGCACAAGCTCTCCCTCAGTGTTCCACGCAGCCTCTTCAGGAGCAGGAGAGCAGATGGTTGGCCATTCATGCTGAGGATTCCTGAGAAGAAGAACATGATGTCATCTCGGCAGTGGGGCCCTATTTACCTTAGTGTCCTAGCTGGAGGTGTGTTGCAGATGTATTATGAAAAGGGTCTGGAGAAACCTTTCAAGGAATTCCAGCTGCAGCCCCACTGTAAGCTGTCTGAACCCAAATTAGAGAGCTATAATGTCTCGGGAAAAATCCATACTGTGAAGATCGAGTGTGTGTCTTACACAGAGAAGAGGAGGTATCATCCCAAAGTAGAAGTGATCCACGAGCAGGAGGTTGAGCAGATGTTAAAGCTGGGCACCACGGATTATAACGACTTCACCGATTTCCTCGTAACGGTCGAGGAAGAGCTCATGAAGCTTCCTGCTGTTTCTAGACAAAAGAGGAATTATGAAGAGCAAGAAATGACTCTGGAAATAGTAGATAACTTTTGGGGGAAAGTCACTAAGGCTGAAGGAAAACTGGTAGAAAGTGCTGTCATCACACACATTTACTGCTTGTGTTTTGTGAATGGAAGTGCTGACTGCTTTCTAACCCTGAATGACCTGGAACTCCAAAAGAGGGATGAGCGTTACTTTGAGAATGAGGAGGAGAAGAAGAAATGGATTGATATTCTTGATTGCCATTTCCACAGCTGTGTCAAAGCTCAGGAATTTGAGCAATCACGAATTATTAAGTTTACACCCCCAGATGCCTGCAGGCTGGAACTGATGCGTTTCAGGACACGGTATAATGGGCAAGACCTTCCCTTTTCTGTGAAGGCTGCAGTGGTGGTTCAGGGAGCATATGTTGAACTTCAGGCTTTTATAAACATGTCTTCAACTACTCCAATCTCAACACGTGTACCCTCTGTGAAATACTGTGAGAATGTTATGATACGCTTTCCTGTTCCCACCCAGTGGGTCAAAGCACTTTGGACCATGAACCTCCAAAGGCAGAAGTCCCTCAAAGCCAAAATGAATAGGAGAGCATGCCTTGGGGCTTTACACGAGCTTGAATCTGATCCTGTGATCCAAGTCTCGGTTGGAACAGCGAAGTACGAGAGTGCCTACAGGGCTGTTGTGTGGAAGATAGACAGGCTTCCAGACAAAAACTCAAGTAAATCATTTGCACTATAAAATGATGGGCTTGGGGGCACGTCTTCACTGGGTTTGTGCTTGGGTACCACCATCAGGTTCCATAGTTTGGGATTTTATCTGCATGGTGGTGTTGATAAAAGCTGGAGTAACCTTTTAGGAGAAAGAGAACATAGCTTTGTTTATGTGTCCATTTATTTATCCATTTCTTTAATGATCTGTCTATTTGTTTATTTATTTTAGAGGACATTTTCCTGATATATTCAATGGAGGCAGATGTGTTATTTTAACTGTGCAGTATCCTGGAAATGGATCTTATCATCACTCTGAGTAAACCTCAAGTCTGTAGTAAGGAGGGAAGGGTTTACATTTCACATATACCAGCTGGGCAGTGGTGGGATGGAGAAGCAAAAGCTAAATACAGTAGTCACACAGTTAGTAGAAAAGGTGGTATTGTACCTGTTGGGTCTTGGCTTTTTACCATCATTGAAGAATGGTAGTTGTGATACATAACTAGAAGCTACTGTGGTCAGACTTGGTGTAGGAAGTTGACTGTGCTTCTGCAAATATTTATTTAATAATATTTATTACCTCTTTTATGGGTTTGTACATTGAGATAACTACACTTACTGCCAAAAATGCTTCCCACTTTCTTCCCATTTCTCTCTGGTGGTGCTACCTTGCTAAAATCTTGCAGCAATAAAAGTAGATTAATTTATAGTCATGCCTGTGGAACTTGTTAATTTCCCACTAAATAAAATAGTTAATTTACTTTAATGGAAAAAACCCACAAACTTTCTGGAGAAGGCAAATCTAAATAGATGATTTTTAAATTCCAATTTTCAGTCCCATTACCAGATTAGTAGCCTTAGATAGTACTTTTCTAATGGCATAAAAATTCTTGAGGGATGCAGTATTCTACTTAAAGTTCACTAGAAGGAAGGCTTTTGATCCTTTGCTTTATGTGCATTTGCTTTGCATGTGCATATCCATTATGTCTATTTGAGGCTTTTGGGAATCTAAGACTTTTAGGTCTTCAAAATCTGTAGATGTGGATGTCTTGCACTTCAGGCTTCAAGGATTTGCACTGTGCTGCTGTGACTTCTGTGTTTTCCCAAGGCTTACAGGACTGACTGGGTAGCTTTTAATATTCTTTGTTATTTAATGTAGATTTGCCTCTTCAAAACCAACTCAGCAATTTAGGCAGGCAATTTTAAAGAAGATTATAAGTCATCCAAAGTCTTTAATTCCCTGCAATTCATCCACCTTAAGATTTAATGTGCACAATTAACTTCAGATTTCTATTATTTGGAAGTAAGAACTGGGGTTTTTTTTGTGGCATTCTACAGCTTTACATTATTTTCTGCCAGTAGCTTAAACTTTTGACATTTGAGTAATTCTTCTGGCTGAGAGCTGAAAAATAATTTGTCTTTGAAGTGTTCATGCATTTGAAAAAAACATTTTGGTAGTAACACTGTGTAGTCAAATGTCTCTATTAGGTTTTCTGTATGCAGTTAAGAGTTTAAAAATAGAATTGTCCCATGGCATGCCAAAAAATCTGGAGGCAGTCAAACTACTAGTAATATGTCAACTTTCATAATATGTTTACTGCAGGGAGAAAAATATGCTGAGCTTTTTGCTTTCAAAATGCCTTTGTCCAAGGCTTTTTGCAAAAAACAAACCAAAACAAAAAAAAAAAGGAAGGGAAAAGGAAAGGTTGCCTACAGTTGTATTATAACTCCATTTATAGACATCAAAATATGTTAGTATCCACTGGATCCTACTAAAGTGCTTCCTTGGAAGGGTACTGGCCAAGCCAGGTTGATGTGAGCTGTGAGATACCCCAGATTTTTACAAGCTGCCTATACTTACTGAGATCTATACTGGAGAGTTGGAGTCAGTGTTGCATTATTAACAAACAAACAAAAAGAGGCAGTAGACTTTGAAACACTGTTTTACTCTCTTGCTGTGTAAGTTTTTCCCCTGTGGTGTTTCCTGCTAGGACACCTCCATCATTGGGCTGTTGTGTAAAGCAACAATTCTTCAGCTGATTATTTCTCCTTTTCTTTTGCATCCTGGAGCTACTGTGAGGAAGCAGTGATTAAGCAACACAGAGAAATGGAGCCAGGGGAACTTGTGGCTGCTGGCAACTCTGCTTCTGCCTTTTAGCAGGACTCCAGTGTGGGAGGTGATGTGGTTCCCAGCAACCTTCAGCTGCTGCTTTTCTATTTTAAGCTGCTTAGGTGGAAAACCCTAAGCCATGACTTTGTCAGATGGGCTTCATCCCTGCCCAGACACCTCATTCTGGCAACCTTCCCACTGCCCTATTTCATGTGCATTTCTCCCAGAAGATTGTGTAAATGCAGCTGTTTAGACATGGCTACAGGAGATGTTCACTGCTGCCAATCCTAAAGTCAATCAGGTTTTAGTAATTTGTTGTCCGACAGCTGATGGGAAGAAGTTGCTCCATGCTTCTAGCACAGCCCAGCAGTGGGCAGAGCTTCTCTGCAAGTGAAGTGGTAAGTACCTCCTTCTGACATTGGTAGGAGACAAATGGGTTGAGGGGAACCCTGTCTTTTGGGAGTAGGTAAAAAGGTCCAGTGGAGGCTGCTCCTGTGGACCCAGGGCAGTAGCCTTATCCAGCTCCCAAAAATATTGTCTCTGCCTTTGCAGGTTAACACCTAGAGGAAAGGAAAGACCCCAGAACTCATCAGATCCCACCACCTCATGGATGTGACTTAGCTGGAATATAAGCCCAGAGATTTTTCTAGGGGCCACATGATACAGAATCACAACTATGCCAGGTCTAACAGAGGAGCCTTTAACAGCAGACCGAGAGGAGCAGCCCATTTATGCCTGGGCTTAAGTGGACATCGATCATCCAATGTTTACCATCAGGTGCCTGCCCAGGAAAATTCCAAGCAGTGGTTATTTCTGGATTCCCTTTCTCAGAAGACAAAATAATTTTCCAGACCATTTGCATTGCTACTTGTTTCTTCATAGGCCTCCCTCCCATAACAGAAAGATGCTGAGTTTGATCTCCAAAAGCCCTTAGCTCTACACCATTTTCCTTCTACCCCAAATAGACTCCCAACAAGATGCTACTGCTCTTCAACAAAGCCTTTCTCCTCAGAACCTTGATCAGCCATAGCCCTAGAGGCAGAGTATGCCATTTTCCTGGCCAAGGCATGATGTGCTATTTTAGTGTTGCAACCCCTGCTGTTTTCTCCAGGACACATCACTTGTGACTGATGTTGTGCAGGCTGTGCTTCCTAAACCAGCACAAAGACCAGCTCAAGTAAGTGTTCTGCCAGGCTGCATCCTGGCACCACCATAAGAAAGTGGAGCAGGTCATGAGGTCCAAGAGGAGCACAGCTCAGATGGGTGATGGTGCTACAGATATGATGTCATCTCACAGTTTGGCTCTGGAACAGTGTGCTCCTTATGGCCTCCTTCACCGCTGGTGCTGCTGTCACCGCTGCTGTTGATGGGACAATGGCATATTCAAGGATGGAGAGGCCCACCTCAACAGAAGCTCATTCCACCATGTCCAGGCAGTCTGGAAGAGGGACTGTGGACCAAGAGAATGTTAGTGCAGGAGAAATGGGCTTGGACACAGAAGGAAATGACCAGCAGCAGATTGTGGACAAAGCCCACATCACAGAGTTATACAGATCTGCCTGTCGCTGTGTACGTGAGTGACCAAGTGCCATCTCATCCTCCCAGTTGAGTCCCAGATTCCTTCTTAAGTGGCTGGAAGGTGGCTGCAATGCTTGTTTCTGACTTTGTTCCCTTCTCTATTTCAGTAATAAAGTCTCTAATGTTATGATTTTACCTGTCTCTGTGTATTGTCTTATTGTCCTGAGGCTTTACCCAAACACCAGAGGATGTGCCCAGCCCAAGGCTCCCAGGAGCAATGGAGATGTAACTTTAAAAATGTATTTTTGCCTTCTGAAATACCCATGAGCCTGTGGATGTGGAGTTTTACAGCATTTTTTTCCCATGGGATGGATAAAGCTCAGTGTATGTTAACTCCATCTTCAGTATTTCCTTCATTCTGACACAAAATTGATTCTTGCCATTGGAGAAAGCCAGTGCATAAAGAATGGCACATTTTTGCCTGAACTTTGAGACACCTTTCAGTGTAATGGATGAAAAACAAATATACACTGCCAGATGTGCCTTTGACAAAATACAGCCAGTCCTTCCTCTGCTTTTTTTCTTCTTTTCCTGCCTGCAGCTGCATTGTAGTTAGTTGTCTATGCTGCTGCTTAAAATCCTGGAGAGGAGGAAAAATGCAGCATTACTGCTTTTTGCCCTGAAGAATTTGGAGAGGTGGCTGTCATAGAAAGGCTTCTTTTCATTATATTATATGACAGTGCTTTCATGCACCTGGTGAGCCTCATGACTGCTGTTTGTTTCACCCTGGTGTTCCTGTGTGACAGGAGAAGGAGAAATCCTTTCCCTTACCATCACCACATAGAAGAAATGCTAAAGCAAATGAACTCTAGGATCTAAGGCTGGATTAATGTAATTCAGAATATGCTGCACTGTATGGGTAGTCCTTCATGACTAACATGACAGTTACTGTAGTAATACTTTTCTTTGGAAGAAATGGGGTATGTTGTTTTCTAAGGGATTCCCAGTAGCCCTTATCCTGGCAGCTGGGATAGATCTTGTTTGAGCAGCACTCTGAGCTGTGCCTTTATCTTCCTGCCAGAGACATACTGTAGTAAATGATGTTACACCAGATTGTTGTAGTACTTGAAATAAACACTCCAGTAAAATTCCTGCAGCAGAAATCTCTGGAAAGGGTGGCTGGCTACAGGGAAGCATCTCTGCCTTGCCTAAGCTGGGGCTTTTATTTTTCTACAAGAGTAAGACGTATTTTTAAGGGGAAACTGAGATTCTGCCCTAACAGTCTGAATTTAGCAACCAGTCCCTAGGTTTGTAATAATATTCTCTCAGTCAGAAGCTGGAAGGGTCTGGTAAATCTTCTGTAAATTAATTTGTAGAGCTTCAGTAATTTTGGAAAGGGTGCTGAAGCAGGCAAAAAATGAGGAGGGTGCCACCTTATGCCCAAGTAGCAGAAGTTTATAGGTGTAATAATCTTGTATCTTAACAACAGCTCTGCATCAATAAAAGACAGACCTGTGCTCTCTTGCTAAGAGATGAACCTTGTTGCACTGTAAGCAAAGATAAATAACTGATGGTGTGTTTTGTTGTTTTCTTCTTGAAGGTTCAGATCATCCACACAGCCTATCCTACAAACTGGAACTAGGATCAGACCAGGAAATACCATCTGACTGGTATCCATTTGCTACTGTCCAGTTTGTCATTCATGATACCTGTGCCTCAGGAACAGAAGTCAAGTCACTGGGCATAGAGAGTGATCTGCAGCCCCAGAAGCATGTGGTTCAGAAAGCTTTTTACAATTGCCAGGTATTTTCAGGACTATGCTTTCATTGTTTTCCTCCTCTTCTTCCCACTTCCCATACAGTATTTACAAAGTGAATGTGCTTTGTATTCTAAACTTACCTTGTGTGTACCTGCAATACTGACTTTGAGCAAAAGAATCATTAACAAATCATTCTTCATCTGACAAAAGATGATGCTAGAAATCAGAACTGCAAATGCAGCAGTTGAGCTATTTTGGGAAGCAGTGGTCTTGAAATAGAGTGGGTCTGGAAGTGGTTTGATTCTGTGTCAGAGCCTTTGTTTGTGCCATTGCTACAGTTCACACTTACAGTGCCCAACTATTTGCTAATTCTACCTGGGTTTGCTTGTTTGTTTGTTTTCTAACTACAGGTTGAAATTGAAAAGAAGTGGATTAGGCTTGATGGAGAAGATCCAGATAAGGCTGGCAACTGCCTAATGCAATAAAAGAAGACAGGAGGCACCGTGATAACACTAGTAGGAGTCAAATTGAGTCGGGAAGTCTATTGTTAGCAGCAGAGCAGTGACCTAGTTTAGGATGAAAATGGTCATTGAATTTTCCTTCTTTTTTTCAGTGCTTTTGGGTTTGATTCTGCAAATCAGTACTTGTTTGTCTGGCCTGCATTCAAGTAAACTTCCTGTCATGGGAATACTGGTATGAGTAAGGTTTGTAAAGCCTTACAGGATGTGAGCCCTTAATGGACTGATTGTAATATATTCTTTTCCTGTGGTGTATCTATGACTTGGGAATGAGCTCATACTCCATTTTGAAGCCTAATGGCACTACTCAGAGAGTTCATGCCATTTGGACATATAATATTCAGCAATAAAAACTGCCAGAGTGCTTATGTGCAGACCAGCATCTGTGTAAGGTCCAGTAGGACCAATTACATTTTTTAGTGGTGTTTGGAAACTGAAGTCCCTCATGTTTCTGCCCTCCTTGATATATGTGAACAGAACAAATTGTAATATTATTCTAGACAAGAGCCTCAATTAATGAGTTGGAAACTGGGTGATTTAATTGGTAAAATGGGAAAAGTTCCTCTGCAATAATATTTTTCTGTGGCTGCAAGTGTTTCCTCCACAGCACTTTATAGGCTCACTCAAAGTAATCTCTTGGGCAAAAATCCATATGGCAGATGTGATTGAAATTCCTGTGCCAGCATTAGACAAATCTTCCTCACTGCTGCAGCCAGTGAGACAAGAGACAGATCCTCAGCAAGCATGAATCAGTCCAGGCTCATTTAATTTGATAAGGCTTTGAGAATTTACACCAGTGGAGGCTTTTCTCCATGAAATGGCTGGTTGCTGCCATTTGCTCTGTGTGTCCTTCAGGATGCAAGTTCCAGATGCTGGTTTGGAAATTGCAGGAGCTGTTGCTTTGTCAGACAGCCTTCCCATACATGAGAAAGGGATGTTTTCATGCTACTGGCTCTAAACAATGCAGGAATAGACTATGGGAGGAGGAACAAAGCTGCAATGCTTCAGCAGGCAGCTTGAGCTACTATTAATCCCATATCAATGTGTAACTGTGTTTTCAACAAACTATTGGCATTTAATGAAAAGTATTAATGTTTCCCCTCAGCCATTCCCCCCTTGTCATTTTCTGCAGGCCTTAATTCCAGGTTTGGAAAAATCTGATAAATTACAAACATGGCCCTGACACCTTTTTTTCTCCCCTATTTTTTCCCCTTTCCTCCCCCCCCTTTTTTTTTCCCCTGCAGTTTTCCTAAAATTATTGTTACTTATCCTTACTTCAAACTGAAATTAGTGGAGAAGAAAAACATAGCAATGCACTAAGTCTTACTTGATATTTTGTCACAGCTTGTAACAGTTTATCTGAACACTGTGTAAAAACACAGATAAATTTTATTCCCCCAAAGCAGAAATATGTGGGATATGCACTGAGAAAATTACCAGTCTGAGGAAATAGAAGGCCATAATATGAGCCTAGTTTATCACAATAAACTTTTCCCCCCATTTGGAAGCTGAGAGTGAAATGGGTAATAGATTCTATAGTAAGTCCTGAGGGCAGGTTTTTTATGGGTATTGCATTGTTGAAGCCCCAAATAGACTATTATGGTACTTTGGCTTCTCTATATATCCCTTTTTATTAGCAGATTATATGATTATAAATCTAAGCAAGCATTTGAGTGCAGTAGTGATCCAAATGGCTCTCAGCTGGTGCATCTTCCATCCATGTTGTGACTCAAGAAGCTATTAGCACCTTCAAGTCGTGTTTGATTTTATTCAGATGTAATTTTGCTTTATTTACTTCTCAGCTGAGCTAAGAAGCACAGTGTGTGCTAGGGCAAAGTGTTTGTGCTGAGCACCATGGCAGAGCTCTGCACTTCACTGCAGTCCATGGTTACGCTACAGCTACAGTATCTGTTAACCTCTTTGCTCCGTGAGGTAGAGGAGGCAGAAGATGTGTTGCAGATACTTGCATAGACATTTGTCTGAGGCTGGCTTGTTTTGGTTGGTGTTAATACAGGTAGTTTTGTTAAATCTGTTAGCAGTGGTTATTACCTGCAGCCTGGCCTCAGTTTATAAGGAGGAGGAACAGCCAGGCTGTTCTGGGACTCTTTCCCCTTAGGATCTCCATTAGCAGCACTTTTCTCCTGGGCATTCAGTACCTGGTGATGTTTTGAGTCCTGCAGAAGCAACAGCTGCTTTTCTGCTGTCAGGTGTCTGCTGTATCTCAGGATGTTTAAGAAGCCTCATGTAGTGCTGACCCCTCAAGATCTGAGCTATTGTTTTGAATGGCTTAAGTGATGAACAGCCACATTACAAGTCATCTTTCCTCCTGGAGAGTCTGTATGATATCTGGTATGGTGCAAATGATCATTCATCCTTACTGCATTCATTAAGATAAAAAGGTCAAGCTCCAGCTTTATCAATGTTGCAGGCTCTTGGATTTCCATCTGAGGTCTGCAAGACTCACCATTAACTTTCATCAGAATTGGATCAGGATCAGAGGGAATTCATTCCCCAGAAATATTGCCATACTGAAAGGAAGTTACTCTGTTTAATGGATTGGCTTTTGGTTTAAACCTGACAACTAGTGCAGCCTAAGGCTGAATAATTACCCTCTTCAGTCTCAAACTGATGTTTGTATGCCTTGCTGTCAGAATATTTAAAAATAGGCTGCAGTTTAATGAAAGTAAGTTTGGGTTCTCTGACTTTTTTTTTTTCCCCTGTCAGATCCTAACTTCCTATTTTATTTGTGGCATTAAGGCTTCCCCTTTCTACTGTCTTGGCTGATATCTTTGAGTATCACCTGCTGAACACAGAATCTGAGTGTTTATGACTCATTTGCTAGCATTTCTGTGGATGCTACAGCAGGTGCCAGCACATAAACATACTACCTTTGATTCTTTAGAAATCTGAGCTATAAGTAGTCTTAAGTGTAATTTAGGGAGGGGAATGGAGGTGAGGAACAGTTGCTCTAAGCTGTTGTGATGCTCAGTGTCCAACTAGCATAAGGATTGGAGCTTTAAATAACCCATGAGGTATGTTGGCATCTTGGGAGGAGCCAGGTTTCACATGTATCTGATCTCTGCTTCCCACAGCTAGCTCTGCAGTCACTGGAATGCTTCCAACTGCTTGGGTCACTGAAGATGCTGACACTTTGCTAACATGCTGATAATCTTTGCTAACATTTGCTAACCTACAGGGCAGTATTTAGATGTTATCTGTGTTTCCTTCACAAAGGACCAGCAGGGCTTGGGGTATTTTATATTTTAAATAGAAATCAATGAGAAGAGCCAGAAATCAATGAGAACAGCTATTTTTATAGTGTTTTTGCCTTATTTGCAAAGTGTTTTATTTGCTGAAAGCCACAAACTTTTATCTTTGCCTTCATCTTTCTCATATTAATTGCATTACTGTGGGTAAATGGTACTTGATGTTATTTTGGATTCAAACACCCATTGAAGTCAATGGAAGTCTTTTAACTGACAAAATGGGATCTGCATCAAAGTCTCTAAGCATAAAGGAGAGGTAAAAAAGAGAAACAAGAAAGGAATAGTGGTAATAGGTCTAAAAAAAAGCCACTGTAGAAGATTCTTGATGCTAGTAAGTAAGCAACCTTCAATGCTTGCTTATTGCAACCAGAAAAGAGCCCAAAAGAGAGGAAAAGAGATGTCACTGGGTGGCAGTGGCAAAGCTTGGCAGGGATTGGGAAGGCTGGTCTGGCTGCCCCTGTGGAGCAGCTCTGGAGAAAGGAGGATGATGGTGCAGTCCATTGAACATGATGCCAAGCCCCAGATTCTGTATTCATTGTCAAAAAGTACATCTGAAAATGTGCTTTCATCTGTTGCCTTTAGTTGCATTTATTTTACTTGACAGACTTCTTAGCTGCAGTGTTGTCCCCACACTTCTATTTTACATTTATTTGTCTTTCTGTTGACTAAACACAGGAACTAACTGCTGCAGTTAGGCATTCTTAGCTATAATTTTGATAACTCTGAAGCAGTGCTGTTATTCTTCATGGAAAATACAGTTTTCTTTGGGTCTTGTGTCAGTTGAAGATGATAAACAGATCATGCTGATAATCCTGTAATAATGTTTTGTAGATTGCATATTGATTAAAAAAAATAAAGTTGTCTTTCAATCCAGCAGTTTCTTGTCCCCTCATTAGAAACTTGTCCAGCTTGGTTTACATATCCTGTATCACAGTTTATTAGGAAGATCAGTTCTACTCTGTGTGTGAGTGGGAGATATCACTCCTCATCTTAGATAAAGCTAGCTGCAGAAAGCTGAACAATGCAGTGTATTCCATGAATGATCATTTCTAGCAGCCCCTTTTCCTGCCTTATTTGCATAACAATAATAAGCCAGAGAATACCCTGGGTTTTTTTTTGCTATATTTTCTCTGATCTCTCTGGGATATTTGAATATAATGTAACAACAACTGTTTAAGACTTTCATAGATTTCAAAGCCTGTTCTTGAAATGAGCTGTTACTAGGGAAACAGTGAAATATCTATGGGGAGATATGGGAAAAGGGCAGAGGTTTATGGGGCAGCATTCAAAGATTGGGCTTGAAACATAAAATAACCTTGCCACTTGTCCTGTGTTGCTGTCTGTGTAGCAAACCAGTCAGCTAGTCTGGGCAACACTGGGAAATACAGTTAACATCCATTTTCATTGGGGTTCTGTCTTCAGTAAGCACCTGTAAATGGAAAGCAGGTGTCTAGCAGAAGTATAGCCTCCTTCCAGAGCTTAAACAGTTTGCAGTGTTTAAAAGTATCAGTGAGCAACATGAGTCAGTTATATGAAAAGTGAGATGGTAAATTGCTAGAATACAAGTAAAAACCATGAAAATACTTAGTTTTGGGACAGTTTCCTATGTGCTATGCCTAGTATGTGCTAGTTTATAGCCCTGTCCTTTCCTTAGTAAAAACAACCTGTAGTTTTTTCACAGTAACAATCATAACATGCTGTAAGTGATGTTCACACTCCCTGCTGAAGCCTTACTGATAGAAATAAAAGAAAAAGCACTGTCTAAAATTCTGCTTTGCCATCCCACAAAACCCAGTGTGATTAGGCTATTTCTGGTTGTGGGCAGGTACAGTCCAGCATTGGGATGTCCTTTCCAGTTGAATGTAGAATAATTTCCATTTCCCTATTCAACAATAAAAGTCCAAGGGGAAAATATCAGAGGTGAGGAAGTGCTGGGAGCAGAAGAATCATCCCACAACGAGTGGTGGTAAGAAGGAGGAGGCAGGGAATAAGCAGGGAGTTGGCAGGACAGCAGGCAGAGCTTGTTTGCAGGGGCTAAGGAGAGCTGCTGCCTCTCTAATCAAGGTGAAGAATTCACAGGTTAGTATCCATACATCTGGGTTATTCTTTAGTAGAGTTAAACTGGTATCAATTAGGCAGTAAAAAGGAGAACCTGACTACTAAGCTTGGGCTTCAGTCAGTCTGTAAGACACTTGGTGGATGATTTTAGTGGTATGGTTGGTGCTGCAAAACCCACTGCTGGTGAAAGGGGCTACTGTGGTCTCTCATCTTTACTCCTCCCCAAATTACCAAACACAAAGTTAATCAGTGCAAATTGGCCTTGACCAAACCATGCTGCTCTGCCTTTATTTAACTTTGCACTAAAACTGCTGGACTTCTGCAATCATCTGCTGGGCTATGAACTTCCAGCAGCTAATTGAAATAAGGAGTAATTATGTTTCTGGCATTTACTCTTCTGCTGCACCTTGCCTCTGTGTGGTTCTGCAAGTCCCCTCTCCACTGCAGCTAGGGAGCCCATGAGCAGGTAAGTGGCAGTTATAAACAGGTGAGGAGGGAGTGAGTTTTCAACCATTGATGAAGGGGAGTAAAACAAGATGGCAGGGAAGCAACCTGAGAGAGCTATGAAGGCAAAGGCAGTAGACAAAATAGGAGGTAGCTGGACTGGTGCTTTTCTTAGGTAGGAGGTTGGGGTCTCTCTGGAGAAAGAGGGTGCTGTAAACATCTGCACATCACACACAAGGAAGCAAAGGAGCTAAAGGAACAAGAGACAAGCACTGAGCTGGGCACCAACAGGAGTGCAGGGAGAAGAATTAGGACAGGGAAGTAGCTGGTGGCTGCTGTTTCCCTTTGAGGCTTTCTCTCCACATAAGGCTTATGTATCAGGGTGAGTATTTAGGAGAGGCAAGGCTTACTCATACTACATAGGTCTCAGGGAGCTGAGATATACCATATTCAGTGTACTAAGTCCATCAGGACTGCCATTTTTATATAGCAGGTTATAGAGGTCAGAGCCCCTCTTATGCCATCAAATGTCCTGAAAATTTGTCATTAAATTGAATTAAGGGACAGCTCTTTCTGCTATTCCTATGATAAAGTGTTTTAAATTGATAAAAAAGGTGAGGCCCTTGAAGAAAATGGAGTCACAGATGATAAATGAAAGAGGAACAAATCACAGGCCCCAGTGTCATCTCTCAGAACTCCCATGGAAATGATGGAGCTTATAACAAAATCATGCTGTTAATAAAATTGGTTATGGGACTAGAGCATCTGAGTTAACAGCTGAAAACAAAGGGAGCATGTTAGGGAATACCTTCAAAATGAAATTGCACTTCTGCCCGTGTCAAGTCCATGAGGACTGCCTGGATTCTGTAATCTCAGAAGGATTGTTTTTACTTGGAAAGGAGGACAAGCTTGTATTTGTAAAATACACCTCGAGAAGGAATTCTGCAGTCCTGCAGTCGAGCAGCCATGTTCCTCTACAGCAGCAACGCTGGATTTCAACAGAAGAGGGCATTCATTAACAAGCATCTGAGTTTGCTGAGAGCTCTCAGTTTCTAGAGGAAAGGCATTTGAGAACGGTAATTTATTTATTTAATAATAATAAAAGAAGAATAAAGGTTTACCATCCAAAAATAAATCTTCTCTAGACATCGTGTACCAAGGAGAGTATAAATAATTGCAAATTAAACCTGTCAGGTAAATGAAGGTTTGAGATGCCCTTAAGCAACACCATCCCAAAATGCTGAGAAAAACCCTGAAAAACCAGCAGAGTTTGAACAATATGTTAAATCTTTTCAATACCTTGACTTCTAAAACTCTTGTCAGCTGTTAAAGAGACTGCAACATGGAGAGCTTGCCTGGATCCAAGGCTGATGAAATCCGGATGCTCTTCCCAACTGCCCTTTGTGAGCTTGGGTGAGATATCTGGTGTGTCTTTACCTCAGTTTCTTCTCTTGAAAGTGGGGTTAAATGCTAACAAAGTCCATAAGCATGAAAAATCACTACAGGGTTGCACTTTACACTGCAGGACACTGATACTAGGCTAAGATCAGCAATATTGAAGGTAGCCAGTCAGTATGAACAATGAGATTCACAGGTATTTCAGTATTTTTTCTTGCCTACAGAAGATTGAGTTTTTTCAGTATATAATAGGCTTTCTCATGCTGTTCAACTGACACTGCTTGCAGTGCTTGGATGAAAAGTTTGTAAGAGAACTTATCTAAAGTATGATACAAGTGGAGGTGCCTTGGTTAGTAGGAAGCACCCTCTGCAACCTCCCTGTGTGCAGCTTGCAAAGTTGTACTCCTATCCCCAGCTTTAGTTTTCCCCCCAGCTGTGTACTATCAGTAGACTTAGTCTGCTGGCCCTTGCACGAAGGGAGCTGACGCCTTGACCTTGGTGACAGGAGCTTTGTGTTTCTCTGGCAACACAAAGGGTATAGCTTATAACACAGTATCTTGTGCTGATGGGATGTGCTAGGTATATGCAAATAAAAAGACAGTGTCACCCTGAAGTCCAGGTGAAGATCACTTTCTTTGGTCTGCAGATTTTCGTGTGGACATAGCCAAAGTAACCTGACCACTGTCTGAGACAGCTGAGAAGTCCTTTGGTATCTGGCTCCCCAACCTCTCAGTCCTTTAGAAATTAGGCAAACAAATTGTTCCAATTTCAAGGTGCTTTGTAAAAAAAGGGTGGTAGAAAGCAGGGAACTCACTTATAAATCTTCTTTCTGCACTTCCACCTTTCTGAAACTGCTGTACAGTATTGCTGGCAGACAGATGGCCCTGCATTGGGTGTAGCTGTCTGATGAGTAAGTCGCAGCCAGCTGCAGGATCACCAGGCTGCCCAGGGCACTGGTGGCAGTCACCATCCCTGGAGATGGTCAAAAAACATACAGATGTGGTACTTAGGGACATGGTTTAGTGGCATGGTGGTGACAGGTGATTGTTGTATTTGATGATCTTAGAGGTCTCTTCCAACCTTAACAGTTCTGTGATTCTGTGATCTGCAACCTTCAGGGCCCAGTGAGATCCTAAAGGCTGCCACTTCTTCCTGCTATCTTTGCTAACACAACAAGATGACTAACTGCACAGGAGAAGAATAATGGTGGTCTTGGTATGCACTATCCCAGTTTCAAATGAGCAGTGTCATTGAAAAAAATGCATTTTATTATTTAAATTATTCTTCAAGCAAAGCAACATGCTTTTTGCTCCTGATGGTGCAGAGAATACAGAACAGCTGTTTAATTCAAGATACAGACGGTGTCATTAAACATATTTTGCTGCAGAGCAAAATTGCTTCAAGAGCAAATTGCATTTGTCTCACTTGTGAAAATGCAACTTACAATATTATTATGGATGTTGCTGCTTTTATTTTTTGTTGGTTGTAGGTGTTAGTCTAGCTATGTAATTAAGGATTTGTCAGTTTTTTCATTAAAATATTTTAATTTTTCAGGATGTGTAAGTCAGCCTTAAAAATTAAAACTTAATGGGTGAGTCTCCTCTTAAGCCAAATAGTGCTGAAACTATATAGCTACCTAAATATGGAAAAAGAAAGTAAAAGAAGGGGAAAAAGAGAAGATGATGATTGTAGGTTCTTAGACTCATCAGGGCAACACTGATCCTTGTATGGCCAGGTGGTGTATAATGTCTATATTCTGCTACATATATGAAATTAACCAACATTTTTCCAGATGAGTAACAGTTAAATTGGTAAATCTCTGTATTAACATAGGAACAGATTGCTGCAAATGTAAGCAATTATTTGAGTGGTTGTACCAGATTGCTGCTACCTAACTGGTAGCTTCAGCTATCTCCCTGTTTATGAGGCAATAATGACTTCAGAGTTTGTTAGTACAAAATAATATGCTTTTGCAGCCAGCTTTCCTGGGTATGTTTTCACACTACCACACTCTCCAGACAAGGGCTCCCCTCTCCTATACTCAGAAGTGGAAGTCTCAGGCTGGAGCTTAGTGTCTGACCTGCAAACTGGGCCCCTCGGTGACCTTGTGCTTTGGGCAGAGTGGGTCACACAATGACAGAATAGTGGGGATTAGGACGGACCTCTGTGGGGTCATCTAGTCCAACCCTCCTGCTAAAGCAGGGTCACCTAGGGCAGATTGCTCAGGATCACCTCCAGGTGAGACTGGAATCTCTCCGGAGACAGAGACTCCACAACCTCTCTAGGGAGCCTGGGCCAGCGCCGTCACCCTCACAGGAGCGTTGTCTTTCCTCATGTTTAGATGGAATTTCCTGTGTTCCATTTACTGCCCCTTATCCTTCATTTTAGTCTCAGGAGCTGGAAGAAGAAAAGCGGCTGTTCCCACAACCCGCACTCCGACCAAGAGCAAGCCCCCGTGATCACCTGGGGAACGCCAAGGCCTGGGCGGGGCCGCCGGTGGGCAGGAGACTTAAGGCGGGAGGGAGGGCGAGAGGGAGGGCTCGTGGGTGTCGGCGCCATGGCTTGTGCTAATCCTGTGGTGAGGGGCAGGGGCGAGGCTGGGTCCCGGTCCCCGTAGCTGGACTTAGGGGTTGTAGAACGACCCGGCGGGGTCTGGTTGACCCTACCCGTTGGAGGGAGGGGATGGGACCGGGCCAGGCTTAGGCGAGAGCTGGGGCAGTCGCCTCCCTGGGTCCAGTAGGAGGCGTTGACGCCCCACGGAGTCCCCGAGGCGACCTGCTGGTCGTTCGCTGGCGTGACTTCTAAAAATCATTATTTTGAAGGGGGAGGTTATTAAAAAGAGCGTTTTGTGGGTAGGAGCCTCGTGTCGGGGACAGGTGTGAGCCACTGGCTAGCTCCAGGGGGCCGGCGGACGCTATGCGAGTTGAGCGGTGCCGAAGAGAAGGTGGTGCCTGTTTCTCCTCTCTGAGTTTCACATCTGCTGCTGCCTGTCCTTGTGTGGGACTTAAGGTGGTACTTCAGAGGACAGGAATCCTAGGCTGCACTGTTAAGACGCGGTTTTGGCTTTGCTGGAATGGGGTCTTCATAAGCCCTTCCGTGTCACCCCACTATATGCAGTACATGAGGGTGATGCTGGCATTTTCCCATGTGGGTAGCCTGGGTCTTGGAAAGGAGTGGCTGTGTGTAAAGAGATAGAACCGCAGTATTGTAACGTCTGTGCTGCGACCATTTCTTCTCCAATTTGGAAGCATGTAGTGTTTGAATTTTACAGTTGTTATGTACAGTTTTTATATAGCATAATAAATATAGGTACTTGCTGTAGCATGGCAGTCCTGCAGAGAGGAATAGGCCTGTTAAAAGATTTAAATTCAGTTTCTTTTCTGGATTAACAATGAAGATGAAATATTTGACACGTGGGCTACTCAACATCTTTTAGTGTAGTGGTACAAGAGTAAATTTATTTAATGTGTTATTTTATGTTTTTATCCTTGTATTCTTAGTATCCTGAAATGTGCTGGGGGAATTCCAGGAGTTCTCTAACCTCCCATAAGAAATAATAGATGAGTGTGGTTATTTTAAAGTAGTGCTATGTTGTGCTGATAGCTTTTATGCAAAAAGTCTAACTTGTTACCTAATAACTTTTTTAAAAACCCCCTGTTTATCATCTGAAGTTCAGAGCAATTTTAAAGCAGTAAAATATTCATTTGATGCTGAGTTAAAAAAATGTAAATTAATAAGCAGAATCTTAACTTACAAGGTCTCCTGAAAATCTCAGCTTCATCTTTCACCTTCTGTAGGCTTTTCTGATAGTAGTGATAGTCAAGATTAATACGCTTTAAATTGCCAGGAACTTAGTATCTTGAATCTTATGTTTGTCTCGCATCCAGGTCTGAGTGGAGGGTTAGGTTTTAACCAGTGACACGGGCAGAAGAAGGAATAAAATGTGTTAGAGTCCTATCATAATATAAGATGAATGATATGTATTGATAACTGTAGTGTTAAAATTTCTGTAGCTTCTGATAGAATTGGCACATTTTAGTAGCTTACATTGTTGGTTGGCATTTAAGTTAAGGGTGAGAACGCTAGAATGATACTTTGTGGTAAATGTCAGTTTTAAACTGATATTTTAGGCATTCCTGCTTGAAAATACAGCACAGCATTTGTTATTGTAATGTTTCTTGTTTTCTTAAGCATTTCTGTAGCCTGCAGAAACTGGCTCAAATCCATTTTTTTCCAGGGATGTCAGATTACAAAGGATGAAGTGGACTTGCATGCTTTTGCACATGACAGACTGCTCAGTTTATTGCACTGATCTGTTTGTGCTGTTCAGTTTGTAACAGTAGTTTCTGCAGTGTGATTAGACCTTGTGCTATCATTTTGAATCACTTAATGTTCCTCATAACTTGATTTTTTTTTTAATGTAGCTTAAACTCTACAAGTGCATTATTGAAGATGTGGTTGAAGGTGTGCGGGAGCTCTTTGCAGAAGAAGGTTTAGAGGAGCAGGTTCTGAAGGACTTGAAGCAGGTTTGTTGGATTCCCCTGCATTAATAGGAGTTGAGTATTTTGTTTTTCCCTTTTGAGATGTTCCACCTGTCCATTTCTTTGTTCTTCAAAATGTGCAAACTTCTGCCCTAACTTAGAGTTACAAAAGTGCTGTGAATGATGTGTTGGGCTGCTGGAAGTCAAATTCAGTAGGGATCGTTACTGTGTTTCTTGGCTAGAATTGGTCAGTTTACTCTTGGAGCAATTAGGAGTAACTGATTATCATTTTTAGATGTGGCTTGTTTTTAAAGCTGATAGCTGTTGACCTTAATAATAATCTTTCTGCAGCTTTGGGAAACCAAGGTGATGCAATCTAAAGCAACAGAAGGCTTCTTCAGACACAGCCAGCGTTCTGCACAGTTCACCCTGCAGTTGCCGCACAATTTCAGCCGCGTCCGTCCAGCTCCAGCAGGTCAGATGTTGCTGAACACAACCAATGCAATTTAAGAATAACTCAGTGTTTCAAGAATCTTTTGGGAAGACTTGAAGGTGCTGCAATAAGCTTGGTTTGCAATGCTTATGCATGCATCTGGCATGATGGAGAATAGTAAAGGGTGAATTAAACTTTGCTAAACTAATGTAATTATGTCTGCTTGCTTTTGATCTGCTGCTTATTTCCAGTAGCAAAATGTGAAGAGAGTTTTAGCCTTCTTGTCTGCAGTCCAGAAGTGTAGCCTTGCAATTGCAAGTTTACTAGTAGGGTTAAGCTTTCACTTCCCCTTTTAATGTGTGGCATGCTGTGTGCAGAGGTCATAGGGTGTGTTCGTGCCATGCAGCTCTGCTGTTGTGTTGCAGTTTAATCTGGTTCTGCACTTGTTAAAATGCAATCCCTTGCTCAAACAAAAGAGTAGGAGTTTTAGGGGAGTTTTTTGGTTTATCTTTCAGTTAGTTTTCCTAAAACCAATATTGTCATTGGAGAGTAGTACTTGACTCTCAGGCAGCCTTTGACATCAAGGCCTATTCTCCTCAATTAAGTCCAGCTGATCACTGTTGTAATGTTATGGTAGAGTGTAAGGCTCAGCTGAGACTTACCCCAGTGTGAGAGGCCATTAGGACCTTTCCCCTGTAAAGGACAAAAAACCATATGAAATGTTTTAATGAAGATCTGTGTCATAGTGCACTTCAAGGTTGGGCAGGCAAGCCTCATCTGGTTTTTTGGTTTTTTTTTTTTTTTTTGCACTCTTCATAGTTGAATAGACTTGTTTTGGAGACAGATGTTTTATTTATTCCATGTGGTTAAAGGGAGTATACTTTTGGGTTTGTTTACTCTTGGAGGCTTTATATTTAATGAGCTTTCCCTTGTTCCTCCTAAGTTTTGGAAGGGCAATACTAAAGTAGAACAATCTGTTGAAGATTGAGTTTATTTTTATTTCAAATGGGATTTGAATTGTCCTATGGCTAGAGATTTTTGAAGCAGTTAGGGATACCTAAATTATCTTCTCCCACTGAAGTCACTACTGACTGCTTTTGAAAATCCCACCCTACTGCTGCTACTATTTGGCACCATGGCAGTTGCACTTTTCCTCATATTGCCAAGGCAATACATTTTACATACATGGTCTTGGTCATGTTAAAATGGTAGCATTCCACATCTGTCCTTCTAAATGATACAATAAATAGAAAGGACATGCTTAATTTTTACAGTGCACCTTAAACAGATCAAATAGTTAAATAGAAATGCTTTTAAAACAAAAAATACCTCCAAGACTACCTTCTAGCACAATGTAAGTTGTATAAATTCAGGGTATAACCTCACCCCTGGAGTACAGCATAAGCTTGAAACAACATAAAGGGAAGTATATTGAAAAGCCTTATGTAGTTGTGCTCACTTATTTGTTGATCTCATATGTATGAACTGAAGCTAGATTGCTTTAGTTCTTTAGTTTCAGCAGTGCTTGCTGTAAATTACTGAAAGATCCACTGTGTCCAAGAAATTGAATGGTTTTTGCAAAGTCTGTGTTGTGTGTTTTTCTTATTTATATAGCTTTAGTGATCCCAACTGGCAGAGGCTTTCAGCACTTCACAGGGACAGATCTGGTATGTTGCTCTATTGACATTTTATTTCAATTTTCATTCTGAGTTCTAAATGATGAAGTTTGTCAGTTGCTAATAGGCTTAATGGGAGGCAGGTAGTAAATATTTCTTGTGTATAGATGTTTAGACCAGCATCTATACAGGGACTAAAAAAGTAACATTTCTTATGGCAGTTTCATCTGTCCAATATGGTGTAGTAGGTAAGGGAGTGGGCATTGGGCTGAGAGAGACTCAACAGCAGAAGAAAAGCAGTGTTGTTACTTCTAGCCTTTTTTTTAACTTTTTCAATTAAAACCATAAAAAAATTAAGAGTTTGCAGAGGGAGAGCCATAACTCTGCTGCTCCTGTTTGAGCAGTGAAAAAGAATGGGGGTCTACCAACTGGCTTTGCAAGCAGTGCAGCCATAAGTGTGTTGGCTGCATGTATTTAACCCATAGGATGAAAGTGTAGTGTAGTGGAAATGCATATCTATGCATCCTTTTTCTTTATTTAACACCCAGTAATAATGAAAAAAGAATAGCATGATTGGGAAATGCTAGTCCTAGTGATGCTGGGAGCATTGTCTGTGAGGTATAGAAATCATCCAGAAGAAAATGAATGTTTTTTGGAGTTAACAAGTTCTGAACTGTGGTGGAGGCAAGATTTGTTTAGGGGAGGGACTATTGTCAGAGCTTGTTGAACTTGCTGAGTGCTTCCTGAGCCTTGAGCTAACTAGCTTGCCAAGCTGAAATATAATATTGGGACAGTGTTTGTGTTAGATGCAGTTTTACTGGTACAAAATATGGATTTCCTCAGAAGAGCTAGTTTGAAAGGGAGCCATATATCCAGCTCTTTGCTTTCCAAGAGAAAAAAGAGAAAGTGAAGTGAGTTCATAGGCCTAAGCAAGGAGACTAGTGGAGTGATGCATAAACTTGAGTAAAAGTGGCTCTGAAGGGAAGAACTCCTTTGAGGATGCTGTGTACATTGAGGGGGGTATGGCAAAGTGTTCTGTTAACAAAAGGGAGTGTAGTACCTGGAAAATAGGGAACACTTAGGGCAAATCATTATCCTGCCTAGACAGAATACTCTGTCTTAATCTCAAATCTGAAACAACTCTACAGTAAATACCAGAAAAAGGCCCTCATTCATGTTTCACCTGGATATGTTAGATGTGACATTTAGGGCCCCAGGAGATGGAGTATGCACTGTGTCTGAATGAAGCTTTGTGTGCCTAGGGTGCTTCACGAGTGGCTGCGACTCTTACCCTCCCTTCCAGTGTTAGTTACCCTATACATGTCCCAGCTGGAGTGACACTGCAGACAACATCTGGTAAGATTAAAGAGGAGCTGTGAAGTGTTCCAGTGTGTTGGCTGTCTGGGTATTGAGAGTACTGCACAGTACTGTCCCAAGTACAGTAGGTAACTGAAGTTAAAGTGGGTAGAGGCAGTTACCCTCCTCTTTGTAGTTTAATTGCTGCATTGCGGGGGAGGGAAGTAATTACACTGATTAGTTAGTGTCAGCTGTGTGCATTTGCAAGATCAGGGAAGATCAGGCTGCCAGGTGATGCCATTTTTGTTTTGTAAGTGCTTGCACATTTGTTCATTTGTCAGTCCAGGCATAGGTTTCCCCTCTTAGATGAGGGACAGTCCTCCATGTTTGGGGTAGGTAAAGACATTGTGATGCTTCAGAATCAATGATTTCTTGTTTAAAAAACCCAACCAACCAATAACCATTTATTAACATTTTTGCTTGTTCTGATAAAACTGCCTGGACTGCTTGTACAGAATGTTCTTGTATTGCTTATGGTGTGATGAAGAGGAAGGCTTATTTCAGTCATAGATTGACTCTTTCCTCAAACAGCTGTTCTCTGTTGAGAGCTAATGTCACTAGATATCTATTTCATGTATAATTCCTAAGGTTTTGAGATGTACAGGTTGGTTTCAGTGACTGTGTGTGGAATAGAATAACTAAATGAAATTGGAAGCTTAGCTATGGCATCTTAATTCTAACACTAACTTTAAGAATTCAATATTTGGAGTGGTTTTCATACAATGAGAGGACAGAAACTAGATTTATTTTTTTAAATATATTTAAACTAGACAGGTTTTTAGAGGAGATACCTAGAGGTCCTTAAAGGAGTGAACTGTCCTTGTAAATAGAGAATAGTTTACTGTTTCATCTTGTATTCCTTTATTTCTGAAATGAGATGGGAACAAATTCAAAGCAGGAGTTTTTAAAATTCAGTTTATAATTAAGTTAGTGAATTTACAGCCACAGGATAATATGGGGGCTATAACCAGGGGTATTAAACATGATGGTCTGGAGGGAAGCTCTGGCTTGAAAAGCTAAATTTTCACAGGCTGAAATTGTGCTTGGGGAAAGTACTGCTTTGTAAACATACTGTTTCTCATAGCTTGCCTGAGTGTTTGCTATTGGTTTTTAGTGGAAACAGGAGAGTGGCCTGGATGAACCTGTAGTGTAACCTGCTGAAGCAGTTTTTACCCCTTCTCCTTGCAGGGCGCCTTTATAAGGTGAATGTGCCTGTTATGGTCACACAGGCCTCAGGAGATGCAAGTGTTCTACAGCCTGTTCAGCAGGTATTTCGGCCCCTTGGGCAGCCTTCAGTTCTGCAAGCCAACATTGCCAGTGTTGCTGAGGTAAATGCATCTTCTGCCCAGGCAGCTGCTGAAATATTGCAACCCCAGGAGACTGCTGTCCAACAAACCTTAGTATTTCAGCCTAATGTCATGGAAAAAAACCACCTGGAGAACTCTGGCAATGCTACATTGGTCCAGCAGCCTTCTGTGAGTCAGCAGCAACTTGTAACTGATGTGGTGGTGAATCAGCATGCAGGCTCAACAGAAAAATCTCAGCACAGGGATCTGCACACAGCTGTGTTTACTTCAGAATCCTCTGGAGGCTTTTCTCCTGCTGAAGCCTTGGCAAACAACTCAAGCAATGTGCTGCTGGATGTGGAGGGGCAGTTAGATATTGAGCCTGAGGAGGCAGAGCAACAGCAGGTGTCTGATGATATCATTGATCTGATTATCATGGAAAAAGGTTTGGATGATGCTGCTGTTCTGAAATATCAGGACAGCATTGCTTCCTCTAACAAGGTAAGACCTGTTATTTTTCAGCTGGTGAAAATCCATCCATTGGAGGTGGTTGTTTGAAACATCATGAGAAGTTACATCTGTGACAAGCAGCAGCTTTAAATTACAATAATGTTTACTATGATAAAGTTCATTCTTGAGCTTGTTTTGAATAGCAGTAGCTGCTTATTTTTACATTAAGAATTTGTCACAAATATTGCTGAAATAATGGTATTGAAGAGAAACTCAATCAAAGTGCTAAAACTGTAATGGGTGGATATAATATATTCTTAGACTTATTGACTATTTTTGGGGATAATACTTTTGGGTTTCTTTGCAGCTGAGCAGGCATAAATGATCCTTTGAGAACTTCCATGTCATCCTGACACTAAATCTGTGTATGGATACTGGCCAGTTGTGGGCAAATTGCTTTTGCAGTGTCAGCTGGCATTAGTTTTAACTTGTAATGTGTGAAGAACATGTAACTTCCGTTGAGAATGGATATTGAGTATGAAAAATCACATATGATAAGAGTTTGACTTGTAGTTCAAAACTGAAAAAAATGGTAGTTTTGGAGGCAGGAGGGTAGTTTCTTTTGCTTTGAGTTTTCTTTGCAGTAGAAGTTCTAACAGCCCACTTGATTGTCTTTAAGTTTTTTTAGTACAATAGTATTTAAAGAAAAGTCCAAGAAAATGTCTTTCTACATTGCTGAGGAATATTTGGCATGGATTCTGTTTGATATAAGATTTGCAAATGTATTCAAGGTTTACAAGTAGAGAAACTCCTTTTAGTGCCCCAGTCTTACTGCTTTATTAAACAAAAATCTCAGGCTTTGTACTGAACAATGAAAGCTGTGTGATGTTAATTCACAAGCTGTCTCTGGTCTCTTTTATTCCTGTCAGATGGAACCTACTGAGCAGATGGAATCTAATTCACAGTTGGAGAAGGCTGTCTGCAGTGACATTGAAGGCATAATTCAACTAGATGGTACTGGTGATCTTTCTCCTAAGGAAGAAAGACCACATAGGGTTAGGGAAGAGAATTTATTTGATGGCATTAGTGAATCAGAGGATCTAAAAGTTCTGGAGGATGATGAAGATGATGATGATGAATGTGACAGCATTTCAGACACGGAGTCTAGCAGTCGTAGTAGTGATGATGAAGAGCCCCAAATAGATATAGTTGAGGAGGTAATTTAGTTTTATGCCTTGTGAAGCATATTATAATAGTGTATCTGTCTTGACTGTTGAATTGTTGGACCTAGAACAATTCCTGGTAAGCATAATGCAGAGAATGCATAGTTGAGATACATACCTCTTGAGATAGGAGGTACTGCCAACAAATTACTGGAGAGCTTACTATGGGGAGTGTGGGCAAATGAAAGGTGTTAAGAAGTTATATGGTTACTGGATGAATTAAAATCCATAATTATCAGAATTAAAGTTGTATAGTAGAACCCTGGCCTCACTGCAGTGGAATTCTGCTTTGTATTTAAGTAAGATCAGGATACAAATCTAGGCTTCTTTTAGAGAAGAGAAGAATGTAATACAAGTATATATGTTTCCTCTGAAAAGGTGTGCAATTCCACTATCCTAGAGATTCACAAGAGAATCAAGTCACAGCATCTGGACTTCAAATAAATACCACTTGATTAGTATTCCAGTTACTGAGGTCAGCTTTCAGTTAGCAACCTTGCTTATTTACCTGTGGAGTTTTTTATAGGCTGTGTTTGGCTTTGAGGACGTAAGCATGTAAAGATGCTTATAAGTAAGCTTTGTGCAACATGGTCTTCACAGCCTCTAGGTCTTGTTTTTTTGCAGTGGTAAGTTCTATTGTTTGTGGTGTGTTTAATGTCAGGTATAGTCAATGATGTTCTGAAAGAATGAATAAAATGCAATTTTTATCTCTAGGACCCCTTAAATTCTGATGATGATGTCAGTGAACAGGACATTCCAGACTTGTTTGACACTGACAATGTGATAGTTTGTCAGTATGACAAGGTACAGTATATACTTTTATCTTTCTTAACCATTCTAAATAATATCTTCAGCAAATCCATGTCTGATCTACTGTCAGTGCCTTTTAAAGGAAATTTCATGCTGTAATAGAGTATTTAAATTATGTGTTTAGCTAACAACAGTCTGAAGACTTACCTGCTGTTTTCTGAAATGAAGGTAATCAACAGGTTCATAATGGCCTATTACAGGAAAAAAGAAGGGAACCAAGTCTTGCAAAATTAAGATTTATAAAGCTGCAAAAGCTTATGTATTTCCTTAACTTTTAAGTAACATCAACACCTTCATGGGTGGATGTGTGCATTTTCAGCCATGAATGAAGACTTTGAAAAGGGTAACAGAAAGAGGAGAGTGTGTTCTTTTTATGTGTACGCTTTTTCCTCTTTGAAGTGGTTACTGAGAGATTTAAACAAAAACCAAACCAAAAAACCAACCCAACCCAAGGTTTGTAAACCAAGTTGTCCTTAAACCCCCTTTTTAATTGTTTTTTTAATGGAGGGTCTAATATCTAATGTTTTCAAGGGGCTGTTGATTTATTTTTTCATCAGATACATCGAAGTAAGAACAAATGGAAGTTCTTCTTAAAAGATGGAGTGATGTCCTTTGAGGGTAAAGAACATGTGTTTGCAAAAGCCATTGGAGATGCAGAGTGGTGAAAGCTCACTGAAATATGTACTTCAAGACTGTGGCATTATTCCCTTGTGAACTTTCTGTGAAGCAAGTAGACTATTGTTTTGCCATAAAAAAACTCAAGTCAACAGAGCTGTGATAAAAATATGCAAAGTCAGTGTTGTTAATACATGCAAACTAAACCACTGTATTGTTAGCTACTCAGCTCTCTGCTGTTCTTCTCTGTTTATTTCATTACTTTTCTACACTAGAAACCTCACTGGAATGAATAGCTTTAAAGACTGAAATGTTGAATCTTGTTAGTATTCCCTGACTTTCTTGAATTACTAAGTGACTAAGTAAATTTCAGTTCCGTTGGTTTTCTTTCCACTTTGTTAAGTAAGAGCTAAAGTATGACTTGAAAGATAAAATGACACAGTTGTTGGTATACTGTGGGAAGAGCAACAGCTGTGCAAGTCTGAAACCTGTGGCCATTCCAGCTGTGTGCCTCTTTCTCCTTTCCTTCATCCCTTGCTTTTTTTCTTTGTTCATTTTGACTTCAGCTTAAAGGCAGGCACTTTAGATAGAAGTCAGAAAACATGGGTGGAAGAAGACCCTTCAGCTCTCAATGTATGAGAATTACTCTTATTCTATACCCTCTGCATCTACTGAGATGCAATGAGTAGTGTGATTTAACAGTAAAATGTGATTTATTTCCACTGTCAATGCAAAGTCATTTAAGTTTGCTTCTGTACCAATCCACTCCATTCTAGGACTACAGACCAGTAAAGTGTGAATGATACAAATTGTGCATAATAATAAAATGTCATCTCATACACATTTCTAACATTTGGTTTTGTGTTCCCTAATATAAACTCTGCTTAGAAGAATGTGTACAAGCCATGCATGTAACAGTTGCTCACCTGCCATGAAAACTGCATTCCCAGTAGTTCTCAGTGGAGAGCTTTTTTTGTTTCTTCCTCTAGAAATAGAGATCAAAAAGAAGTTTTGGGCCCTGGCCCTTCAGAGCTGTAGCTTACCCCTGGCTAGCTCCTTTTCCTTGTAGGGCAGTATTAGAAAATAAATGGCTTTTAATTTAGTTGCATTTTCTAACCCAGCACCTTCTTGGTGTGAAGGAACTTTGATGTGGGGTCCTTCTCCTGCCTTCCTGAGCTATCAAATAAGCTTTAGGGATTAGAGTAGGGTTTTGCTCTCATCTCAACCTTTCCTATAATTGAGGAAAATGGCTACAGAATTCATAACATTGTAGATCTGGCTGCCCCCAAACTATTTTGCAGATGCTCCTTGGGAGTGCTTGCAGTGGCTTTCCCAGGCCAGAGCTATGTTTGGACTATTTGGACTTGCAATAGGACTTACTTCCATTACAAGAATTGCCCTGCATTTTGTTTCCAGTGCTCTTGAATGAGTGTTGGCAAAGACTGACAGCTTTCAGTAAGGCATTTCCAACTAAGTGTATCTGAAGTCAGGAATTTTTGTACAGGAAAAAGCTTCTTATTAAAATATGAGCTCAGTTAGATAATTACTGCAGCCTATGACTTAAGCAGTCATCAGATCAGAGTGCTTTTGGTCTAAGTAGCTTACTTATTAATGCTTTTGATTACCACTGCTTACAGTTTGGCAAACACATTGCTGCAGCTGTGGTGGGAAGAGGTGTATAATGGCCAGTTATGGCCATCAGAGATGCTGCCTAAGGGTGACAGCTTATTTGCTGTGGACAGAGTAAATATGCTGCAAAGGAGTGCTCAGCTCTTACTTGCATTAGGAACTCAGCCACAAATCTGGATCTCCTTAGCACCAGGCAATATATGGTGAAAGAAAATAAAAGTTCTATGGGAAAACAGTCACTAAAATGTAACTAATCAGTTTTGGAAGCTAGGAATGGCCTGTGAGTGCTGAGGAGTCCCCAGTGGCTCCCCAGTGCTAGAGAGTGAGCAGATAAATTCTTGGGACTCTCCCTGGAGCCGAAACAAGGCAGTAATTCCTTGCCTGTGCAGGACACAGCTGGCCTGGTTCTGAGAGGGAGCCTTTATAGCTTATGTGATCTGTGTGTGTGTATGATACATAAAATACAGTCCAGTGTGCAGCAGGTGGGGTCTGGCAGCTATCACATCTCTTGTGATTGCCAGAGCGGTGTGCATGGGTTAATTTTTCGAAGTAAACTGCCTCCCAGCTCAGAATAAGACCTCATGTAAACTGCAAAATTGCTAGTAACAAAGTTCAGCAGGTCAACTTCTCTCCTTGGTAACTTTACAACCTACTGCTGAAACACTTTCCTTTAACCAATTGTAGGAGGCTGTGTAATGGGAAGTTTCTGTTGATGAAATGGAGGCATCTAGTTTACTGTCTCTTTCTTTAACCCAACAATGCCAGCACAGCTGATTGGAATGAAAGAAGAAGGCATGAAAGGTAGCAGACAGGCTTTAAATACTCCAGGGAAGCAGATATGGAGAAAAAGGAGCCAGACTACAATCACTGCAGTACCTGTTAACTTCAAGAGCACCTTGACTCCTTGACTACTCCTGGACTCCTCTGGTTCTCCCCCCAAAGAAGAATTTTGCCTAGCAGTCACCTTGCATGGGAAAATACCACTTTGAACATCAGAACAGTTAATGTTGCATAAGAACTATCAATTGGCATTTTTATTTATTGTGAAATGTTCAAGATAAAAAAGAATCTGTAGTCACTAGAATAATTACAACTGGCCTTGCAAAGCATCACACCTAGTGGCACTCTGGTTTAATTTTCATTGGAGGATGTCTTGTCTCGTACTGCAGGATAGGGCTTCTCCAGTGCTGACAAGAGCAGTAGAGCTTGTGAGGCTTTGTTGGGGGCTGTGGCTGAGCTGCCATTCTTACAGTTGGAGGTATAAGCAGAGAAGTAGTTCATCCTGTGGAGTTCTGCTCGGGTCTTACAGCAACCAAGCTTGCTCATCAGCAGAAAGAAATCCCTTCGGAATGCTTTGGTGAAGATTGCATAGAGAAATGGGTTTGCACAGGAGTTGACAGGGTAGAATAAAACCAGCAAGATCTTGGAGTTGGTCACTGTGATGAGAGGTACTTTAAAGGCAGCCGATATGGCAAAAAAGGAGATGGGGGCCATGCAGGTAAAGTCTGTGAAGATCAGTATCGCCATTCTCTTAGCAACCTTAGTATCTTTATTGGCAGCTACCAGCTCTGGATTCTGAACAGCTATGTAAATCTTAATGTAGCAAGCACAAATGACAACGAAGGCAACAACATTCAGCACTAAGATCAGCAGGATGTAAGCTTGGGAAAGGCCCGTTTCGATATCCATGGGTAAGCAAATGCTGACCTTCATGTAACTGCTGACCCCTAAGAGAGGCAGCACCGCGATGAGAATGGAGAACATCCAACCCCCGAGCATGATCGGCACGGCGTGCCTCAGCCGGAGCTTCCGATCCAGCTGCATGGCGTAGGTGATGGTGTGCCACCTCTCGAGAGTGATCACTGTGAGGGTGTACACCGAGAGCTCGCTGGCAAACACCGTGAAAAAGCCGGCAGCGCTGCAGCCGCTGCCTGTCTGCCAGTCGATGGCGTGGTTGTAGTACTGACCGCTGGTCTGGGCATCAACAGAAGCGATGAGCAGCAGATAAAGCCCCATGCAAAAGTCGGCGAAGGAGAGGTTGCACATGAGGAAGCGAGGGACGGTGAGCTTGTAATGGCTGGTTATGAGGACGAGGAACACAGTGAAGTTGCCGACAATAGCGAGGATGTTTATAAACCAGATCAGGACTCGGAGAAAACTGTATCCCAGGATGTCTTCACAGGGGTTAAATGCATCTGGTTCTGGAGTGCACGTGAGTATTTTCGGTTGACAAAAGTCATACTCAAAGTCGAAGCCGGTCATGTCGCTCTCGTCGAAGATGGCTGAGTAGCTGTAAGGAGAGGTTTCTTCATCTGTGGGGAAGGGGTACATGTTCTTCTCTGGTGACCACAGGGATGTGTTGTAAGAGTCATCTCTGTAACTATTAAAAAACAACCCCCCAGAAATAGAAGTGAATTTGTTACATGCTGCTCCCACTCTTCTGTAAAATACAGCAGATAACAGTTGTTTTAAAACAGTTACTTCCTAGGTATGTTTCTACAGGGTGTTTACATATGGTGAAGCCTTGTAGGGATGTCTTTTGTTTTAAGTAGCAGTCTTGGAGAGCAGCAGAGGTCACAACCACATCCACAGGAATGCTTTCTTGTGTAACTTACAAGTAAGTACTTTATCTTGATTGCTTTGCAAGCGTTGTTCTGGTGCTGCCAGCAGACTGCGGTTCGAACTACAGTAACACACACATCGGTGGATTATAGGTTTGATGCATATAGGTTTATCAGACCTACCAGTTACAGAAACCAAAGTAAAATAACCTATGGAGTTTAACTGTGCATCCTTACCTCCCTTAGGGAATGCACTTAGCAAACAAAGTCCTGGGACTCTGTATGACTTGGGAAGAGCTGAGGAATTTGATGTTCCCTGTATTGTAAAGCAAGGAGTAGAAGCATATGGTTAACTAGGTAATGTTGATGGCTAGGTATGAGTTTAGACTGGACTCAATGCCTGATTATAGACCTCTCTAGGTCATCAATAGTGTGGGGATAAGCCTACCAAAGAAGCAACATTGTAAAAACAAACACTGCCTTTTCTAATTCCCTGCCAGAACAGGTACCTGTTTCACAACTACTCATTCACCCTGACCGTGACTGTTTGGTGGGCAAACAGTCTGCAGTGTGAGACCTGGAAAGCATCTCTACTGAGGACAGCTCTTCAGAAAAATGGTAACTTTGGGATAACTTAAATACATGCTTAAACTTCCATATCTACTCAAGCATGTTCATTAAACTGGTTTTCTGGTAACTGGCAAATGAAGCTGAGATGCTTTTCAGCTGTTCATACTGGGCAAATAACTTCTCAGTTCTGTTATCCCAACTCCTTTCCCCTTACATGAAAACCTGCCCAATGTCTTGCTTGGAATATGTTTGACTCTATTAATAAAAAATTATTGTGATTATTCTAAGTGGCCAAATAAACATGCTGCTATGTGTAGGCTGGGTTCTTTGTTTGTTTGTTTTTCTCTAATAAGAGCTTGGGACTTTTAGCCAGTTTCTGCTGCAGTTCCCAAACTTTGCAACTTGCAGCTGTTGAGCCCATGACCTTACTTTCATTTCAGCCCATGACCTTGCTTCCATTTGCTTAATATAACATCTGCCCAGAAAATTGCTGGGATTTAGAAAGCAGAAAGCTTCAGAAGCAATAGACTGGGCAGACTATTTAATGCACTGCAGGAGTCAACAGATACTAATCTGAAGCAGTGGGGATTATTCTGCTGTGGGCACTGGTGATTTGTGTGATCACATTAATACTCTGCCTTTAACTCTTTGCTTCTCCCCAAAGCCACCTGTGATCTAGGCAATATATTCATGATCTTGTTGACTGCCTGGACTTTGCCTTTTTGTTGTCCTGAAGTGCTTCAGTTTTGGAGTTAGGAATGGAGTGGACAGGATTAAGTGAGGCACTTGCAGGAGCTGCAGGCAGGCAGCAATGAGCAGCGACAAGAGAATCAAGGCAGGTGTTGCTTTACAAAAGGCTGAATAAAACCAAATGGCAAGTGTAGGAGGCCTCAGCCACCAGCAGACAATATCCTAGGAAGTCAGTATCCCAAGGAATAAATCACATTTCAGCTGTATTGAGCTGTTGGAATTTTGTAACCATAACTTTGTTTTTTCTAGACTTTACAATGTTCTGACCCTACCCCAGGGCTGATGAGAACTCTCAAGGTCTCCCATTTAACCATAGAGGGCTGAACAGTAGAAAATCCTTAAACTTCTCCATTAAATAGTGATTTAGAGCCTGTGTTATCCACTATGGCCAACACAGTTTTGATGTTAGCCTTTCTCATTGTCCCACTAAGGCTGTCAAACAGAACTCTGATGATAGACACATTTAGAAGAGGTAAACCAATTGCATGGAGTCATCACACTTGTAACTCAAGGACTCTATTTCTACCATGGAAAACTACTGACATACAGACTTCTAATGATCCTTTCTCTGGGCAAAAAATAATACTAGCAGTAGCAGGTCTTTAAATCACACAAACAACTGCAATTATCTCAGGGCATGAAAAGTCTCCATGTAGACCATTAACTTTCTTAAATATTTAATCAGTGTTTGGAAAGTCTCAAGAATTCAGAAGAGAAGCTGGAGTGAGTAAAGCTCATGAAATTGTATTTTTTTTCTTTCCTTTTGAACAATAAAACCACCAGTCTTGGGTTAATGATAGTGAAATTGCCACTGTGCAACTTGTAAGGGTGACTGAATTGGCAGCAGAAGACATGCTGTTGTAGAAAAAACACATGAACAGCAGGAGAGGGAGGTCTGTGTTTGCTACTTCCAGCATCTGCATGCAGACAGGTACTTACAATATCTCATTAGTTGGTTTCCTCATGGTGCTTTCACACTCTTTGGAGAAGTTGTCAAAAAGGGAAAGCAAGGAATTTTGTCTGAAAGAAGGATGAAAAGAAAGTTGAATTTCACTCTGGATTTTGGCCAGAATCTCATCTTTCCTTCAAGTGGGGAGAACTTCACAGTTCCCTAAGGTAAGCTAGAGTTGGCCTCATGGCAGTGTGAACATTCATGTAGATCTCTGGAAGCGAGGAGGAGAGGGCTTCAAAGACTGCAACAGTACCTCATGGGGAGTGTAAGGATGGTCTTTCAGCTTGGTTATTGTTCATGATGTATTTTTTTGTAGTGAAATGGCTTGAGCTGGAATTGAAAGGTATGTTTTGCCTTCTGAAATATTGAAGTGGGCCAGATGCTTCACCAGTATGAATGGTAGCAGTTTTGCTGGCTTTTAGAGAAGTTCATGTCAACAAGTGCTGGGAAATTGGCCTGATAACTCTATTTTAAGAACTGTTTGGGATCTGGAGGTAGACTTTACATGCTGGAAGTAAAGCAGTTTTAAAAGTGCAAGCTGAAAGATGCCATACTGTGCAAAATCTCTGGTATTGAGGCTCTGAAAGTATGGGCCAGGTACTTTAGCAGTGTGAATGGAAATGGCTTTGTCTGACCTCATTACTGCAACAGCAGAAAGAGCCAGCAAAACCTCTAGGCTCTTTTGTGTACTCCTAAGAGAATTAGACACCTGGAAGCTTATAGAAACTCTTATGTATAATGAGCAAAATAAGACACCAATCTAAGCTCCTCTGTGATGCTTAGACATAAAAGGATGGCAACAGAAGTTGTGTTTTCTTGTAATTTTTCAAAGATGTACCCCAGAAATCTCAAGAATATTTGGCCTGGGGGCTTTGCTTCCCTAATGTCTGTGGTGCTGGACTTACTTTTCTGTCCGTAGGTTTCGAAAGGCACAGCAGTGGCTGGGATATGTTAGAACAGCTTCCAGGAGGCTGCTGAATTTATCCAGGGGTGGCAGTCTCTTTAAGGAGTAAGATGATGTTGCATTTAGGATTTGGATGGCCTCAAGCCCATAAGTGGGCAGAGACTCCAGTGCTGTTGAAGAAATATCCCTGTGAAATAAAGACAGCATTCTCTTTTCTTTTCATACATATTTTCCACTTAAGGAATGGCTGAAATCACCTAAAAGGAACAAAATGCCATGTGTGGCACTAAGTGCTGTTTACAGAACCACCCATTGTGGTTTACTGCATGGAGTTACATCCAGTGCAGTCATCTAGTAAGTACTTGATTAATAAAGCATGAGAATGACAATAATGTGTTTTATTCAGCATAGGCTTATAGCATGCAATCAGCTAATTCACTTTTGTAACCAAATTCTGGAATAATATATAGAAAAAACATACTTATCCAAACAATGTCAGAAGATAAGGCACAGGAAGAGGATCAGGAAAAGCAAAGGCCAAAATATCTAATTGTCAGATCTGCATTTGTCACGGTGCAAACTGAGCCTTCTGCCCTGAAATTTCATGGCATCTTGTAGGCATGTTGCCATTTTACAAGCAGAGGCTAAGAGATCAAGTGTCCTTCCAGACTTAAAAGCCCATGTTTGCTGAGAGGATGCAGCCCATGCAGCACACACCTAACAGAGGTAACAGAGCAATGGGTACTTACAGGACATCTGGCCCTGTGGCCCCTCTCAGGGCATCATTGTGTATCCACCTCAGGTTCTTATTGTCCTTCAGGATTCTGTGGAATCAGGAAATATTTCCTCACTGAAAGAGTTGTTAGGCATTGGCCCAGGCTGCCCAGGGCAGTGCTGGAGTCACCATCCCTAGAAGGCTTTAAAAAGCATCTAGATGTGGTTCTTAGGGACATGGTTTAGTGGCATGGTGGTTGATGGTTGGACTTGATGATCTTAGAGGTCTCTTCCAACCTTAATGATTCTGTGATTAACTCTTTTTACATCCATAGTTTAAAAAATACCTGTTTTGGTTTCTCCTTCCCATCTACCTCAATTCTTTCTCCCACCACAGTTGTTGTTGTTGCAACATCTGACCAGAGGCTGCTTGTACTTCTCATGCAACTGTTCCTTCCACTGATGCCACCAGACCATTATCATCTATACTTCATTCTGATCATTTCCAATTTCTTCTGACTTAAACCAGGGACAGCCAGTCTGGTTCCTTCATGGCAGCAGAAGTGTAGAGGAAGGCAGCAAAAGTTTTGCCCAAACAAAGAGAGTGACTTAAAAACTATTGCTGTTTCCACACAGGTTCCTCAGTTTGGGTTTTGGTTTCAACCTTTCCACTATTGTTGCTAGGTTTAAGAACTTATTAAATTTTATTAAAAATGATTAGCTTTTCTCACAAGAACTGCAGCATCCTGAGGGATGGTGTTTCAGGAAAAGCAGGAGGTGCTGCAGGATTAATAACTGAGTTGCAATGCCATGGAAACATGTAATTTTCTAATGGGTATCAGGAAATGCAAGACAGCCACGCTGAAGGGAGAGCAAAAGCCACTGAGGAGGGGAAACATACTCACAGTTGGTTCAGCTTTGTCCCATTGAAGGCATGGCTGTGGATATCTTCAAATCCATTTTTGTACAGTTTGCTTGGGATTAAAGAAAAGGTGTAAAAAAGACAAAAGACAAGGTTTTGTTATGTACTAAAAGTTTTAGATCTAAATGCTGTATTCATTTTAGAGGGATTACAACTAAGGTGACTACTTCATGACTTACATTAAGATAAAGTTGGAGCTTAAATTCCCCTAAGCACTTTCCTGTGTAGCTTTCATTCAGGTGCTCCCTCCTCCAAAGGGCTTACCTGTGCTTGCTTTGGGCTGAGATCCAGAAACAAGACTTTAGTCCAGGTAAGCTCCTGGCACACAGACAACAACTTGGAGGCAGAAGGCTTGGATTTTGTGCTGTCAGCATGTGTAAACAGAAGACTGCAAGGGCTAGAGAAGTGTCAGATGGAAAGGAACTCTACAGGCTGGAGGGTGCTGCTGGATTACAGATCCTCTGTGGACAGATAAATCTTCTAGCAGCCCAGTAGACAGCTCTGCAGAGAGGCAGGGGTGAGCTGTGCATCACCCAGCAGTCCATGAACTATCAGCTTCTCCAGAGTACTGCTGTCAGGCTTGAGTTGTGCTGTGGAAACCTTGCTGTCCCCTGTGCTGCACAAGGACACTTGGTGCTACCCTGGGTTCTTGATTCCCTACTCTGGGGCCAGATACCTAAAGACTCTGCTGCACCCAAAGTCTAGCTCTTTTCTTTCATTAGGAACTTGTGGGTCTGATTTCACTGAGAAAAATCCTTTGGTGATACTGAGTTTCCAATAAAACTTCAATGTAATAATTTATATATAGCATTTTTTCTTTAAAAGTCCCAATAGAAAATCTGGTGCAGTTTATAAATTAAAGAAAATTGCTGTTGTTGCTTTTCTACTTTGTTTTGGGAGAGCAGCAGCTGGGCCTCTGGCCCATAATCCCAAGAAAAGCTGAACTGTGGGGAGCACCTAGCTACATTTGATAGGAGACAGGATCCATCTCTAATTACTCTAAATCCCTAAGGCTAGAATTAGTGAATTCCTTAAAAGCCAGAACCATATGTAGGATTGATTTCCCCATCCACATGAAACACTATGAGCTTTTTGTAGTGAAAAGTATTACTGCAGGCTGACTGTGCACCTTCCTAGGTGACTTGTGTTTCACCAGCCCGTGCTGCACCAACAGGAATGACTTCAGCTAATTACAATTAACTGCATGGGCTGGAGTTACCATGTAGCTCTACAATTAGGAAGCTGCTGATAATTCTTTTCATCTTGTGGTGAGCTCCTTGTGGCAAAAGGATGGGAGAAGAATATTCCTTGGGTATTACTTGAACTCACTCCCATTAAATATAGTTTAGGGTTACTGTAAGCATTTTCTGCACCTTTCTCCAGCTCTTGGATGTTAATTTTTTATCTCCACTAACAGGATCATAATTTTGCCAAAGTTATGTTGAGAATTTGTTGGTAGGAAAGAGGCTCATAAGATGCAATGATGCCCTAATGCTCCTCTTCAACATGGTGTAGGTTTAGTCTTCAGTCACATGTATGCTCAGTTCCTCTTCACATGGTATTGTCACCATCCCTGGAGGTCTTCATAAAACATACAGATCTGGTACTTCAGGACATGGTTTGATGGCATGGTGGTGATAGGCTAACAGTTGGACTTGATCTTAGAGGTCTTTTCCAACCTTTGTGATTCTGTGATTCAGCACTTCCTTGTGGAAGTTTTTGTGAGGACAAAGGTGCTGCAAAATCCATGCATGGTTCTTGCTGTGCTGGCAGATAACTCCTCACCTTTGCTTTCTGCTGCTCTTTGTGCACCTGGGGCAGGGAATCTCATTTAGCATCAAACCCACCTGTGTCACAGGTGGCTGTAGCAATGAATCCACAGTTTGCTAAATGGAAAGCTTTGGGTGTGGAGACTTACGGCACTCAGTGTAAGCTGAGTCAATCCTTTCTTCTCTCCCTTCTGCCTCTCAGCAGTGTTAGACCAGTGGCATCACCTGGTCAGTCCCTGAAACTACTCCTTCAAGAAACTGCATCCCTGAGGACAGACTTTGGCTTCCAGTGCAGCTTTTGGAGGTTTGTTGATGGTATTTTTACAAACCACATTGCATGGAAGATGAGGATTTGGATTCCTAAGTTAGGTTTGGATACCACCTTGCTCTTCAGCTTGATGAACTATCTCAAGCATTTAACTCACAATGCAGACATATTGTATGGGGCTAAATTTCAAGACTTTATAAAGTCAGCCTGCTTTCCTCAAGCAGATGGTAGTGGAGCTAGGGTTATTTTACTCACAGTGTCAGTGATTCATTGTTCATCCCTAGGAAAGCATTCTGTGGTATAGTTGTCATCCGCAAGTTATCACAGAGCTCCCTGGGGCAGGGAACAGGGAAAGAAACAAAGGTATTTGTTTGTCAGTGATTCAAGAGCAAGATGGAAAAGACTCACAGCTGGGTTAGGTTGGGTTTCTACTTACAAAATAAAACGAGCTTCTAATGAGAAGATCTGTGTCAGGTCTGGAAATTGTCTTATTCCAGTGTTACAAATGCTCCTAGAGAAAAGCACAATTCCTATTTACAGAAGAAAAGGTTACCAGAGAGCAGGCAGCAAGAAGCCAACTTGATAGGTGTGAGTTTAACAATGCCTTAAAAGGTGAGTGACACATGCAATAATTTTTAATTAGGCTCCAATTGTGTTTGTAAGAGCTGTAAAAATTCAGTTTTGCAGAATCCTTAAGCACTGGCCTGGAGAAGCAGTCCATGTTCTTTCTACATTAAGCACAAAGAGATTTTAGTTACCCCAATTGCATAATGCCTTGTCAATCTGAAAGCTTTATTCTAGAAATAAGCACTTAGCAGATCTAATTTGCAGATTTTACTATTGCTTTGTCCATTACTGCCCTGCCTTGGGTTACTTTTATTTTCTTGCTTATTGAAAGACTTCACTACTGGCTAACTGCCCATTAAAGCTATTGTAAATGATGCATGTCCTCCTAGTGTACCATAATGCACAAACCCCTTCTTCTTTCCCTTACACTCTTTTCTGTAGTATGTCTACTCCTTTAGAGAGGAAAAAAAAAAGCAGCAAATAGAAAAGAAGCATAACTCTTCCTTACAAGTATTTTAGCCTTGGAAGGTTTCTGAATGCTCCATCCTCAATGTGCAAGAGATTTTTTGTGTTCAGGATTAATCTGTAATGAGGGAAAAATATTTCAGTATTATAAGTGTTTTACATTTGGGAAGGTCTTGAATTCTGCTTGTGATTGGCCTTGTCAGAAAACAGCTAAAGGCAGAATATGGCAGAAGGTTTTCCTGCTGACGAACTTTCTATAAATATACCCTGAGTGAATTTTGAAGCACTACAGGTTATAAAAATGTCCTGTAATTGTTAGGTAACAACAAAAGATAGCAGCTCCTGAGTGCTCAGGGTTCACTGTGCTGAGATGATCTGGTTTAGATATCCTGGTCACTGGTGGGAGCTGTTAACATTTTACCATTACCTGCCACTTCTCTGGAATATGCATGCTGAGCTTGTGGCATGTCCAATGCAGTGAGCTTCTGCTTCACTGCAGGGGTTCATAGGCACAGGCATGCTACCATCAAGATGTCTGTGCCTCCAACAGGTGGTCTTGGAGGTGAGGCTGGGCAAGGAGGTAAGTGTGAGAGAAATACTGTGTGCTAGTGGTTGCTCAACAAATGAACAGACTCTCTCGACCAAGGTTCATCCATTGAACGTGGCCTTGTGTGCAGTTTGGGGTGAAGCCCTTGCAATGTCAGGCCTGTAGAGCATTCAAGTTTCAAACAGGTTTGCTTGCTAGTCTCCTGCAGGTCTTTAATGGTCTTGCTTACGTTTCTGGGTTTTGGAAGACAGGGAAATGACAAGCTATCCATAAACTGTAGGTGAATGCATGGGGGCGCATCTTTTACTCCCTCCCTAAACACACCATTGATTCTAGTGGAAGTTGGACCCAATCAGAGGTGGAAAATCTCTTTCTCTTGCTTATGTGAGTAACTGGCTTCAATGGAATTCACATATAAGGGAAAAAAAAGAGATGGATTTGTCCTCACTCAGTTGCACCATTTTTAAGCCACTTGCTGATCACACTATGTGAAAAAGGCAGTAATGAGATATTGAATCAGATTTATAGTTTCCAATTTCACTAAATATTTCAGCCTTCTCCTATTCTCATTGCCTTTCAGTTCTCTCAGATGCCTGTGTTATGCAGGTCAAGTTTAAAATCAGTACATGTTCTGTTTGAGTAATATTTTAGTGCTCAAAAGAAGTGTGATGCATACTAAGTAGCTGCATTTAAATACTGCAGGGCTTTGAAAACCACATCTTCAAAAAGAAAGATTTTTTTCCTCATCTGCTGTCATCTTGAGTTATTTCCCCACTTGGAGAGCTCTGCTTCTGCCATTGAGCTCACTGAAAGCAGTAGGACTTTCTATGCATGATTTAGATCTCCAAGGCTAGAACTTACAGAGGGCTCACTATTTTATATGACACTGGAGAGAAATGTTGCTCATCATTGATCTAATCCAAAGCCAACTAAAATAGTAAGAGAAAAATCTGGTTCAGGAAGATTTCTCTGCAGCCTGTTTACTCCTTGATGATCCTAGATCATGTCTGGGATGCCTTTTGTTCTTTGTTTTGTAATTGATGCTTACATTTCAGACAAAGTGGGAAGGCTGTCGAATGCGCTCACTTGTATTCTCTCCAAGGAGTCGCTCTGAGAGATTTCACTGTAATGAAAAAGGCAGACACAAAGCAATACATTAACAGGAAAGAGACCAGAAATCAGCTTCCCACTTTGTATTTCCTTCTTTTAAACATAGTTGTTCATCCCCTCTCTGGAACCAGTTCTTGTTTGGCAGCAGTATTCATGCTTTAACTTGGACATCCTGAGAGCTCTTGCAGCTAGGAGGGCTTGGGAGAGACCAGCCTTTTTCTGCCTTGGCAAAAGGGAATGCCAACCCTTTGGAATAAGTATTTCCATAACATCCAATCTCTGCTTTCTCAGTAAATTGTAGGCAAGGTAGCAACTAAGGGCCAGAACTAATGTAAGCAGAGTGAACTCAAGCCAATGAGCCTCTTGCTCTGATCATTACTCCTGCTTAGTGAATTTATTTGCACGTGCAAGGTTGTAGGTAATGCTCCTAGTGCTTCATACATTTACTAAGTCAGGATGATGGTCCTCTAATCCACAGATGTAGGAATACACAAATATGCATTCAGGCTACTTTATGATTTACTTGGATTTAAATGCCATTTTCACTACCTGGATGTAAACTGAAAGGAAGTGTCTCTCATTTCATCATTACACCAACCATCACGACTGGGTTTGTAGGCATTGTCAAATTTTATTGTACTGATGGTCCTACTACAGTACTTAAGAACAACCAATGCTGAAAACAGAGGAAAAAAATCCACTTATTGGATGCTTGTTAAATACCTGCTATATGAAGATAGACTCCTGAAAGTAAATATCATATATTGATGCACATGTAGAGGAAAGGTCTGCCAAGCAGTGTTCCCTCTCGACTGAATTGACTGGAGGGGCACACAAGCTAAACCTAAGATTAATACACTGGCACCAAATTATTTTCTGAACAACTGGAACACATCTACAGAATCAGAGTCTGTATTGTCACAGTCCTGAGAGTTATGTTATTTCAATTATAATTAGGAGAAAACAATTCCTGTTGGTGTTTATAGGAAAACCCTCAGACTGGAACGAATTGTATTTGTCATTTGTAGTGGCAAAGGAGGATGCACACTGGAAATCCTATATTAAACATGTGTCTATTTCTTACCAAAATATTCATGATTTTTTCTATAATTAGATGTCAGGGAGATTGTTATTTCTAGTATTGCACTAGTTAATTGTAAATGAAAGGGGCCTGATGGTCACCTAATCCTCAGAGACTTATGGGCTGGGAGGAATCAGTGCCTGCTTGCAGAACTTGACTCTTTCAGGTCTAGGGTCTCAAACATGGTTCTTCCATAGGGAAGCCACTGGCTTACTACTTACATATGCTGGAATGACTTCAGGCAGTGAGAATAATTTATCATGTGATAGCAGATGGTGATGAGTTGCCAAGTGGATGATTTAGAGATTTATAAGTTTTAAAACAAGCATTTTTCAAAGTAACTGAATTTCAAGAAAATTATGAAGTGTTCTATAGATTTACTTCAGACAAATATATTGATTTCTGTGCTGTTAATTTGGAGAGAGAGATTAAAAGGACACAAAGAAATCAATTAAATTCTCCTTATGGAAGGGAAAATGTCAATGAACAGAACATTCTCTGTAAATATTATTTACATACAGTTTAGAAAAGTTTGGCCTCAAGTCAAAGATTTAGGAGAAACTTTGTAGATTTAAGTTGGTCTCCCATCTGAATATGTTGAGTTCTCATTAATCATTAAGATGCAAGTAAATGCAAGAATTGGATTGTACAATCATATTTTATTGTAGTGGAATCCATGCAGCAGAGTTTAGCTTATTTTCTACTTGCTAGAGCTACAGGAACCCAGAAGTTTGTACTTTGGCAAAACTTGTTTAATCAATGAGTGCTAAAAGCTGAACTAGTCCAGTTGAATCTATTCAGGCATTTGTATTACCTTCATCCTTCAAGTCTTTGCCTTCAGGAATGCACCATGACAGGGTTTCCTGTTTTTCTCTTTTTGTTTCTTTTAAAATAAGTCATGTAACATCTAATATATATGTGTGTATACACACACACATATATATATATAAAGCACCTGATGCACTATGTGCTTTTCATGGGTGAAGTATAAAAAGTGCACCTTGAAAAAAAGTGGCATCATTTGTGCTGCTGCTCAGGAGAGCTCATTCCCCTGTTCTACATTGCACTAGGCCACTGAATGCAGATAAAAGAAAAAGTAATAAATAATGGAGACCGAAGTATTATGGTCTGACACATGACACCTTGATATAACATAGGTACGATGCCAAGGGAGGGAAAGCAGCACAGACCTGGAGTGCAAAATGACATGGAAAAATGGTTCAGTTCTACTGATCCCCTGCCAAGCTTATCTCTTGCTGTTAAAATGCCAAAAAAAAATATCTTATTTGGCTACTACATAAATGTATAATCACAGAATGCCACAGCTATCATGGGAGTGGTTGTGGTTTAGGATGGAAATTTATCTCCTCTGCCAATCAAAGGCACCTATCATCTTTTAGGAAGCTGTCTGCAGTTCTCTCCAACATGATTAATATTTCATGATGTGATTTGTTAAATAACTGTTGAAAATCATACTTTTTCAAAGAATTTTATATACTGCTTATAAGAAAAGAAATACCATGTTTATCCTTCACCAGGGAGAGAGGGGGTGTTTCCACAAACAGTATGTTTTAGCAACTCATCTTCACATTATTGTAAACAGATGTTTTTTTGGGATAGAGGTTTATGACAGAATTTCTAGCAAGGAATTAAGGAAAAGCCCATGAAAAATGTTGTCAACTTACATGATGAAAGCATCTCTAAGTCCTTCAAAGGCATGTGATGGGATTACTTTGACAGGGAGATGAGTAAATGATCTGAAATAAGAAGAGAGGGAGGAAAGGACTGTAAGGTATGAGGTTTCCTTGCTTGCAGGTTGTATCATTACAGTGGGGAGAAAAACAAGAAAGCATAATGTCATTTATCTTGCCTGTAGTTTTCTGTGCCTTTGGGGCCTGATCCATTTACCACTGATCTCAGCTAAATGGCATTCGAAGGATATTGGGTCAGTTCCTCAACAGCATCAGTTCCAGACTAATCACCATCAAATCAGCAATAATCAGAACATATTGAGTAAATTAATAGCCTGATGGAAGTGGGCTACTGGATTCATAGTCAAAGGAAGCTATAGGCTTTTGAAAGTTAGTTCCTCAGAAAAAGTGGCTTTCATGTAAAGTTTTCTCTATTAAAAAGTATTTTTGCATTCACTGGACCATGTTCTCCACCCAGCGGTATCCCTATAATGTGGCACCCTAAATTCATTGGCAATGTTCTGGCTGGGTACAAGTGTAGAAGAAACCCAAATAAGGCCTGATATGGTGGATTTCTTATTTATTTATTTTAAAAATAAATTACCTCAGTGTGATTAGTTGATTAAAAGCAAGAGTATCTTTTCCTTTTGATTTTTTAAGTTACTCCTACTGAGAGGTTAATAATCATATGGGAAACAGATCTGCATTTTAACCATTATACCTCAGATCTGAAATCACAGTACTTTCACCAGCCCATTTATCTAGCCATGACCACACTCTCCTCAATAATGGCCACAGGAAAAGATTTACCATATTTCAAGACATTATCTGTGTGCAAACAGATAATGACTCCATTTGCTTTAGAATCACAGATATCTAGTCAGAGACATTTTGTTTCCCATTCTTAAAAACACCCCTTGAGATGTTTGGACTGAAATGTTTCCATGCTATTTATATAACCTGCTTTTTATTCTTTGCTGTCATAACCCTTTATATGAAGACATGTTTATGTTTATCAATATATATAGGTATTTCTTATGCATGTCATGACCCCACAATATAATGGTTGGATGTCACTGTTGGCAAAAAATATGAAAAATTATGAAAGAAACAGAAATGTGTCTGAAAGTGCAAAAAAAGAAAACTAGGTCTTGGCTTTTATCTACATCAAAATCTTCAGACAAAGAACCTCCTACCCCTACCTCCCTAAGGAGTGCTGGTGAGCAGTTGTGGCAGTTGTAAATTCCTGGGGTGACTCCTTCCCCCTGCCTGCAGAAAGCCCTTGGCAACGGTGCTCTGAGCTTATAGCCACTTCAGCTAGGTGATTAAATTTAAGTGGGATGACCCAGCACTTTTAATAGGTACTGAAGTTAAACTGCATGACAGCACTTAATCCATTCTGTATTTCAACTTCATTGGCTTTTGGTTTTTAACTCTCCTGAGCTCACCATGAGAGCTGGAACTGTGAACTCATTGGCATTGGCATTACCTCGTTCCATTAAGCATCTCACAAAACAGCAAGAAGAAAAGAAAAAGGCAATTGATAATCAGCCTTCTCTCTTAATCCTTGAAATGCTGGTGGACAGGACCACATCAATAAAGACATCCTAAATTCACCAAGAAGCTGAATGTTCCCATGTCTATTGTTGTCCACCCTTCCTTTGTGGTTTGTATCTCAAACCCTGCCCGTGTTAAAGGGAAACATGTTCATTGAGATGTCTCCTTCTATACTCACAACATTCTGAAGAAGATCCTTTAGCTTGCTAAGCACAATCCAGCCTGTGTGTATGGATAACCACTTAGGTTTAATAGAGTTTTGAACTGCTTGTTACAGGCTTAATTCTTTCCAAAGTACTGAGTAAACTGAGGCCTTATCTCATGTGTTGAAGTCTCTGCTATTGAACATGACTGATGTCTGGGACAGCACACAAAGAAACTCAAGCAGGTACTGGCAGGAATGAAATATTGATTTCTTTCTGATAGCACTCAGATTGTGAAACTCAAATGTGACCAGTTATTTCATCTCTCAGAGCTGAGGAAGCTTTTGACAACAACAACAAAAAGAAAGAACAAATTGGGTTTTACAAAGCTACAAAGCTTTTCATACATCTACCTTGCCCATGCTACTAGCCAGACTTCTATTGCTGGACAGATCCATCTTTAATAGAAGCTACCAACACTGGTTTGAGTGTTGTTAGTTAAAGGATGAACTTCTGCACTTTTAAGAAAAACTGTAATGCTTCTTTCATCTTTAATGCTTGTATGCTTCTCCTCACTCCTGCCATTCAGCAGCTGACAATACTGTGGCTCCAGGTAATGATGGGACTACTTTTCATCCCTGGAGAAAGGATGGACAGGAAGGAGTGGGGAGCCACCTTCTTGGCATCCACCAGCCCTTAATGTTCCTATAAATCAAGCTTGGTTTTCAAGGTACCTCCTTCTAGGCAGGCAGGCAGGAAATGGCCAGGCTAAATACATGTAAGACTATCCAAGAACATCAGGAGAGATAGGAACAGCACCCAGATTGACCAAATCCTCTCCTTGCCTGGTAGCTAAAATACTGTCCTTCTCTTTTCAGCTGGCATTTGTTTCCTGTAGTTTTGTTTTGAAACCATATATTTAGAGTGGATCTTTCACAGGGATGGTTATCTTCCTGTAACTAGGAATACTGGGGCCAGTAGGGATCATGAGAACAAACTGTCTTCTGCTTCTCCTGCTGTGAATGTGTAGATGGAGCAGCAACAGCTCTTCAGAAAATGATGATGGGGTGGTCTATCCAAAGGACACAGTGGCATAAAACCATTTTGTTTGTTTTGTTTCTGGGATATATATCAGATCAACTTGGCAACAATTTTGAAGGATAAACTTCAAGGATAAACTTCACTCTTCACTACCACATAGACTCAAGCTCCAAGAGAAGCTTTGGAGAGGTCTAGATGCCCAAAGACATAAGGACTACTTGCAGTCTTGTTGATGAGGAATCAAAGCCAAGTCCACTCACACCCCTGGATAAAATGTCTGTATTGAAGAATTTGCCTTCTGCAAAAACTGATCAGTTGCACTGATAATAAATAGAAAAAAAAAAAGAACCCAGGCCTATGTATGAATGTATTACTGTAGCTGGGTAGGCTGTTATATTTTAGAGTCTGTGTTTTATAGCATTATTCATATTTCTAATGCCCAGAAGGTGAATGCATTAGGTGGATTCTTGCTGGAAGTGGCAAACGTTTTATTCTGTGGTGCCCTTGGACTTAGCTCAGGATTGGGAATATTGCTTGAAATAAAGACTGAAACCCCACCATTTTCCTAGAAGTTTTATCAGCTGCTGGGGGCAATGTAAATTGTTGGTATAAATTCTTAAAGCCCTGTGTATCAGGCATCAGCTACCTGCAATGTGAACTATGATGCTGGCTATGGCATACAAGCAGCCAAAGAGAACTTTCTGCTAGGTGATGATGGGTGATATATTATCCCCTATGAAACAGAGTTTGGCCCTGAAACTGAATTCCTCTTGTCAATCCCAAAGAGCCAAATATACCCTCAATGAAGGTATGGTAGAGTTTTCTACTTGTTCAAGCTTTTGCCACAAAGTTTTGGATTTGGTGTCTGGTAATTTGGTGTTTAATCATGTGCCACTTGCCCTATTGCCCTGGATGCAGGGGCACAGTCAGGCACAGCAAAGTGAACCTCACTATGAAATGAGGTTTTTGAAGGGGCAGAAAGGTATTAGGCATCCAGTGCTCATTACTGTACAGTTGGAGTTGGGTGTCTATCCATCTAATCTTTCCTAAAAACCCCCAAAACATATGAGACTTCAGAAGAAGGAAAATCATGTATTGTTTGAAAATATAATGGTGTATGAAAGGTGATTTTTCTGCTCAGACTAAGTCACAAGCCCATTATCTGTCTTAACCTGATCATAGAGGATGGAATGTAGTTTCTTCTTGAGGTAATTAGATGGAAAAAGGAAAAATAAAAGAGTAAACCAAAGAGAAAGAAATAAACCAATCAGGTAAGTGTAGAGCTTTTGATAACTGCTCTGGGCTGTGATGTGCATCATCCTAACACACATGCAAAAAACTAACCTCCCCATTTGTTTCTGCTGCTGCAGGGATCAGTGTGAGTGACCCACTCCCTTCTCTGCATGTGGTGTGAACACCAGGGAAGAAGTATACTTGTTGCAATAACTATGGAGAGTCTCTCCAGCTTCCACAGGCTCTGCTTCCTGTGATACTAAGATAACAGGGAAATGGGGAGGAAACAAATCCAGCACAGTGATTTTCCAAAAGCTGGTTTTGGAGGAATGATTCACAGAGTTCTAGATTAATACAAATTAGTAGTTCTTGCTCTTGAGCTATGGAGAAAAGAAAGAGATCAGGGATAGTATCATCTCTGTGGAATTTCAAGAGCATGTTAAATTTACAAACAAATCAGATAAAGATGGAAAACAAAGGCTGTGTTACCAGAAGGGGCATAATAAGAAAACCCCAGCTCAATTTATGCACAGATAACCAAGGGATCCTCGAAACAGCAACTGTGCTATCTGGTGGTTGTCTAATCCCATATTTTGACGCCACCACTGTTTAAATCAGTGCTGTAACTGAGCCTGTAAACAACACAACAACACTGAAATACCCTCATAGATCAACTATTTGGTCTGCTCTACTAGATCATGAGCTTGGAGTATGGTGTGGGAGCAGGGTAAGGGAATGCCTGTGATTCCCTGTAATAATTTAATCCAAATTCCAAGAGAGACATTAGGCAGAGAGATACGATGGACAATCCTACAGAGATCTAAACAGCTGCCAAAACTCACAGCAGCTTTTGGAATACCAGAGAAGGGGAAAAAAGATTAGCCACTAGCTTGTCAATGACCTCGAAAAGAGGCAAAGAGCACTGCCAGGAGGATTCTGGTGCTTTAGTAGAGGGGTCATTAAATTGCACAAGCTTTGGGAGAAGATGTGAGAAGTCAATCAGATTTGTGAAAGAGAAAACAATCAAACCCCAGAACTGACAGTTTAACACTAAATATCAACCTTTTAATCTGGTTTCTTTAAAGTTAACTATACCCCTACAAGGTGCTGGTTTTGGATTAGGAAAGGCAGCTTTTGCCTCCTGCAAAGCGAGAGAATACAGAAAGTTCAGACAACTGTTTCCAGTTCTGAGGTTGGTGGCATATGACATGTGGTTTTGAGAGTGTGGCATTATGCCCACTGAGAAGAACATCCCGAAAAGATCACAGAATCATTAAGGTTGGAAGAGACCTCTAAGATCATCAAGTCCAACTGTCAACCTATCACCACCATGTCCCTAAGTACCACATCTAGATGTTTTTTGACCACCTCCGGGATGATGACTACACCACTTCAGATCATGTGCATCTTCCTCTCAGGGAGAAAAAAAACTCTCCCTCCGGGTCCTCGCCAGCCTTTCAACTCCCGGACATGCTTCAAAACCCAGGTAAAAACTACAGCCCCAGGTTTACAACCAAATCTCCTTTCCTCCGCGGGACTAGAGATGCTCCACAGCTCCCGCGGAGCCTGCGCTCCACAACGCGCGTGGGAGACGGGACAGGCACCGCTACTCCCTCCCGTCCCACGGAGCATCCCCGCACAGGCCGAGGCACTGACAGCTTTCGCTACCCTTCCCCCCCGACCCCTGCCTCCCCTTCTCCGCGGTACTTAAGCTCCCCGCGGTACTTACGCGCGGGCGGGCGCGGGGAGCGCCCCCTGCGGCGGCGGCGGGCAGCGCAGTGCGCCCTGGCTGCAGGCGCAGCGATGAGGGCAGCGTCCTCCCGCCGCGGTGGGCAAGAGCGGCGGCAGCAGCAGAAGGGGCAGTAGCACGGGCACCATGGCCTCAGCTCCTCTCACCTCCTCTCGCCACTTCGCTGCCTCCTGTCTCTCGCCCTCGCCCGCCCGCAGTCCTCAGGACGCGGCCGGCGCCCCTAGCTCCTCCCGCCCCCGCCCCGCTCCGCCTTCCTCCGCCGCGGGGGAGTCGCACCCCGACCCCGAGGATTGCCTTTCTCCGTCTGCTGTCACTGAATGGAAAGCCCAAGGGGAAGCTTTGCTTTGAGTTTCGGGAGTTCTGTAACTAGCGCAGTCTCCCACCAGTGTCCAGCTCTGAAGTCCTCAGCACAGGAAAGATATGGACTGTTGGAGCAGATCTGGAGGAGGGATGCAAAAATGATGAGAGAGTTGGAGCACCTCTGTTGTGAGGACAGGCTGGGCGAGTTGAGGTTGTCCTGCCTGAAGAAGAGAAGGTTCCAGGAAGACCTTCTTGCAGCCTTTCAGTACTTAAAGGGAGCCTGTGAGAAAGATGGAGACAGCCTGTTGCAACAGGAGAAGGGTTGATAGTTTTAAACTAAAAGAGAGATTTAGACTGGATATAAGGAAGATTTTTTTTTTTTACATTGAGGATGGTGAAACACTGGAACAGGTTGCCCAGAGAGATGGTGGATGCCCCATCTATGGAACCATTCCAGGTCGGGTTGGACAGAGCTCTGACCAATCTGAAGTGGTTGAACATGTGTCTGCTCATTGCAGTGGGGTCGGACTAGATGACCTTTAAAGGTCCCTTCCAACCCAACCCATCCAATGAGTGAGAGTTCAAGTGATGCTCTCTGTTCCCAGAGGTGTCCCTTGGCCAGTGGTGTCAGTGCAAAGCAAGCGCTGAACTCTGCATCAAACTGCACTGGCTGAAAGCTGAGATGGCAGAGGTGTAGGCCCTGGAAACTGCTATTTGTCTGACTGTTAACTGCTTTGAGAGTTTGCATCTGGGGGAAAATATGTCACAGTTCCCTTAAGGGGGTAAATGCTTATTGTGCAGATAGAACAGCCTTGTTAGTGGGTGGCAATGGTTGGGATACAAATGTCTCTGTCAAATGTGCTCTTTATGGCTCCATGCACTGTTGCTGTATTGCTCATGAAGGATTATAATTTTCCTGCTGCTTGATCAAAGAGAGACATTTCAGGTGTGTGACTTGTTACTTTATGATCAATCATAGCCTTTGTGTGCAAGAAGTAATCATGTTCTCAGGACTACTTCTCTTCACAAAGGTCCATTCGTTTTGTACGGGACTGTTTTCCACCTTAACTATATTACTGCTGTTGTTATTATTATTTATTACTACAACTATAACTTCTGGAAGCTATAGTTAGAAATAAGGACCCTGTTTATGGTGGGTGATGGAGCAACCCACTGAAAAAACCAATTACTCCCCAGAGGAGGATTTGAAAACTAAGTGTAAGAGCATGGGTATGTCTTCAAAAGCTACCTCTGTCTTCAAGTGTATCCTGGAAAAAATCAGAGAGTGAAGGAGGGAAGGACATGGCTTTTGCCTGAGATAATTCTTCCAGTTGTTGCTTTAAAATCATGGAATCAAATAATAAAGCCTTTTGCTGGTTTTGAAATGTAGAACTAAAATGTGAGACAAGAATGAGGTGTGTGAGAAGTGAGGGGTCCAGGTGCATCATGTGTTCTCATCAGGGGCTGGGAGGTAGAAATAGCTTCCAATTTCTAAGCACCTTCCCTGGACTGGCCTTAACAGCATCACCTCTGTCCATCCAGATCAGGCACTGGAACAAAATCTTGCAGGGGAGGGTAGGGTGGCAGTGCCCTGCTTTGTTGCCTCTAGCATCCCCTCAACCTTCTTCCTTCAGCATCGTCTGCTCCGCTTTAACTGATAGTGACATTAGTTTGCATTTTGACCTTGCAATACTTGGGAGGTGCACTCCTTAACATTTTTCTGCTATGCTTGGCATACCCTTTTTCTCCACCGCTACAGCAGGATTACTCTGATGGATGGTCTACCTAATTGCAGCTAGCATGTATCTCTATCATGATCTTTCCTCCTCCTCCTCACCTCCCCCTCATCTTTGCAATCAAGGAAAGTGGTGGAGTTGTGAAAGTGAGGGACCAACAGAACCATGCCAGCTTCAAACCTAGGATAACATTGTGCCTTTACAAGGATGTGTTCATGGGAAGGGCAGGTTCCTAGAGGTCTCTCTGTATGGTACTGTGACACTTTCAGCTGCTGGTGTCATGAGCAGCAGCAACAAATGGCTAGGGTCCTGCAGTTTGCTTTCCTACCAGGAGCAGTCAGTGAGGAAAAATCTGGGTATATTCTCATATTATTTATATGTGGTCATATGCATTGATCTGGGAAGGAGATAGCCAGAGGGCGAGCAAGAAAGTCCCTTCTTGAGCTTCTTGCTGTCAAACTGCTGGTTCCTGAGGAGCAGTTTGATTTCAGAATTGGCTGTGTGCAGACTTTGCATCAGGAAGCAAACTCCCTGCTGCCAGAGAGCTTGTCTGTCCACAAAGCTGCTGATACTCCCAAAATCAGGCAAGGGTGGATCATTAAAAAAATAATTGTTTGACAAGCCAGCTTGGAAGATCATGGGGGAGCAGCACTGCTGAGTGACACCTGCTGTCACTCTTTGCCTGCCAGGTGCCGCCGTGGGTTGCCTGTGTTATCTGCAGCATTTGGTGGTTTGCAGAATTCTGTTGATGCTCAGATGTCTTTGAGGATGTGATTAATGAGGGTGTTGGAGCAGCATGTGTTTCTTGAGAACATGATTACTTTTTTCAGTGCAGTGCCTGCCAGGAGCAGTGGCCCTGCTCTGCCTGCGTCACACACAAGTGGCTGGTCATGCCTGGGTGCTGCAGATGTCCTACCAGAGCTGGCTAGCTTGAGGCTCATTTGCGTATGAGCTGCAGTTACACCTTTGGCAGTGAAGTCAATATACCACAGGCTGCAGGTGCATTTCTCTTTATTTACCTTCAGTATTTTGTCCTCAGAGCAAAGTGCCAGTGGCCAAGACGCGTTTTGTAGCTCAGTGCTCACCAAGGGCTAGATTTGTTGTGATAACAAGGTGGTCAACAGCATCCTGGCCTGTACCAGAAATGATGTGGTCAGTAGGACCAGAGAAGTGATTGTTCCCCGCTACTCAGCACTGAGTACTGTGTTCAGTTTTGGACCTCTCACTACAAGAAAGACATAGAGGCATTGGAGTGTGTCCAGAGAAGGGCAACAGGGCTGGTGAGGGGTCTGGAGAATAAGTCTTATGAGGATCATCTGCAGGCACTGGGGTTGTTTAGTCTGAGGAAGAGGAGACTCAGGGGAGACCTTATCTCTCCCTTCAGCTACCTGAAAGGAAGATGGAGCAAGATGGGAGTTGGTCTCATCTCCCAGGTTATCAGAGAGAGGACAAGAGAAAATGGCCTCAAATTTCACCAGGGGTGGTTTAGATTGGAGGAAAATTTTCCCAGGAAAAGTTGTTAGACATTGGCACAGGCTGCTCGGGGCAGTAGTGGGGTCACTGTCCCTGGAGGTGTTTAGAAGCTACGGAGATGTGATGCTGAGGGACATGTTTTAGTGGCATGGTGATGGTAGGTTGATGATTGGACTTGATGATGTTAGAGGTCTCTTCCAATCTTAATGATTCTGTGATATGAGATCTCTGAGTCTTCCTTTCCCTCTTCCAAGGAGTTTGTCAGAGGACATGAGAACATTGCAATTAGCTATGTAATTGTAAATCAGTTTGGTATTTATGCATCTTTATGCTCATGTGTGTACAGAGTATATCTCTTGTGATCAACTGTAAAAGACATTTAAGAATCATAGAATCATACACCCTTAATTGCATTCAGCCCACCGATCTGCATTCAGCCCATTAACTCAGCAGAGCTGTTCTAAAGTTCTAAACTGCAATGGTACACTTTTATTTTTAACATACCTAAATCTGAATTTAAGCAAACCTCTTTATTTCTGCTAGAAAGAGAGAGTCATTTGGAAGTCTTGCACATCTGGTTTTGAGTTACTATCTATCCAAACAGTAATTATGCATAAGTATAGGCATATATTTGCACATGGTGTTAAGCTAAATTCACAGATGCAGGAGTAACAGCAGTTCATGTATGGAGGAACCTTATATGACTGCAACTACAGAGAAAAACAGTTTTACAGCTACATTTATCTATGGCTATATAATCAGAATGAATGGCACTAGATATATTTTACAGTTCAGGGAACCATCTTTATTCTGGTAGTACTTAAGTGGGAGCTTAACTCTGATGGGTTAAAGTAAGTCACAGGGAATTAAAGATATGCTTGATGTTATTCTTCTGCTCCAGCTCTGGCATACTGAGGGATTGCTTTACACATGTTGGAGAGTTTTCCTGAATCCCTGCCTCAAGGCCACCGTGCAGAAGCGTACGTGAACCCTCTGCACGCAGGAATTGCAGGAGTGATAACAGCCCCTGGGGCTGCAGCTGTAGGTTGTTGTAGGTTTGTCCTGCACAGGAGAAAAAATGTAAACAGGAAAAGCTTGCAGTCCTTCAGATCCTCCATCAGATCTCCTGCTGATCTGAAGTGTGGGGTTGATGGAGCAAGGACTGAGAGATCTGGCTCTGAGGAGCTGCTACAAGGTTTCTCACTCTGACGTCTAACAGCAGGGCTGCAACCTGTTAGTGCACTTTGCTTGGGAAAAACCCAGAGCTGGCAGTCACTGTAGACCCAGTTTAAGCCAGTTATTCTAATTTACTACCTCTCCCTCTCTTCCTCCATTTGTTAACCTTAACATGCCTTGTTACAGTTCCTCAGAGAAGCAGTGCCAGTGGAATACTCCTGTAGAAAAAACGGCTTGTGAGATACAGAACACAGCTAATTACAGCGTTACAATTAGCTGAGTGCCCTTAACTGAGTCCAAGGGGGGAAAATCATAGTGCAGCATCTGCTATAACATATGCTTTTCTAGTTTTCAGAAGATAACAGTGGGCATGTACACTGCCATGGATTCTGCTTTCTGCCTGAAGAGCTGAGCAGCCCACAGATGCTTCAGTATTTCTTCCACCCAAACTCTGCTAGAGATGTCTGATGCTGCATACATCTGTCATGATGAATTATGCTTTCGTGGCTTCAGACTCCTTCATGCAGACAGACTTAAAATGATGCAATGGTCATTCATACCCCATTGTTCCTGAGTGCATCCTTCAGCCTAAAGGTAAGTGACACACCAAGAAGGGTGTGGAGGCAACAAGCAAGAGAATGACATGGTATGAGTTTGTGCTCAGCTCTAAGGTGCTTCTCATTGATCACTGAATTACCATATGAAACAAATGAACTGCATCTTTCTTTGTGTTTTGTTTTGTCTTTGTGGTTTTTTTCTTGGTGTCGTTTTTGTTTCTTTGTTTTTCACTGTAGCATTGGAAAGCTGAAGTACCCTTTTGTGTACTGTTCACTGAACTAAACCTAAAATGTCTCCTTACTTTCTATGCTATAGATTAACTTTGCCTTGTGCAAAACGTGCCAGAATAGTTGTTGTAGCCCTGCTAATATACTGCTCAACATGCTGAGCTGTGGTCATTACAGTTGAGTTAGAGCTAACCACAATTGAGCTCTTAAGTCAAATACTTAGTCAAATACTGCTTCAAATTTAACACAAACCTTCTACTGCTTTCTATTACTTCATTTTTTTATGCCATTTTTAACCTTTCACTGCTTTTTGCCTTAACCAGGCCCTGAACTCAAAAAGAAGTGCATTTGTAAAGAGATTACTAAATAAAAATGTCACTGTAGTCACACATAACAGTAAGTGGTAACTGACTTGGGCCCACATCCAACCTCCTAAGAGCTGATTAATAGGAGAGTTTGTTTACAGAAAGCAGGTCTCTGTTATTTAGCCAATTACTTAATTATTGATTCTCTTTCCCCAGTTTGTTTGGCAGTTTGAGCTATGATCTGTGGCAGCTCATGACAAAAACCCAAATATTTGGGAAGGGCTTTGGCCAGAGCATATAAACTTGTGATCTACTTCCAGGAAAGCCTGGAGGAAGGATACTGAGAGAGAAGGAAGTGTGTGGGTCCTCCATAAGTTCTTGGAAAAGAGGGTAGACCTGTCTATGCTTGCAATATAGTGCTGGAGCTGTCAGTTCTTCAGGAATATGATGCCATATGGTTACTGCACATGCCTTTATGGGCTAACCTGCTGGAAAGTAGCTCTGCAGAGAAGGATCTGGGAGTCCTGATGGATGATGTGTTGTCCATGGGCTGACAATGTGCTGTTGTAGCCAAGAAGGGCACAAGGGTATCCTGGGCTGCATTGGCAAAAGCATTGCTAGCAGGTGGAGGGAGGTGATCCTGCTTCTCTCCTAAGCCCTGGTGAGGCCCCACCTGGAGAACTGTGTTCAGTTCTGGACAAGAGAGACATGGAGCTCCTGGAGTGAGTCCAACAGAGAGCTACAAAGATGATTTGGGGGCTGAAGCACCTCTCTTATGAGGAAAGGATGAGGGAGCTGGGCTTGTTTAGCCTGGAGGAGAGGAGACTGAGAGGTGACCTTGTCAATGTCTGTAAGAATCTGAAGGGAGGGTGTCAAGAGGATGGAGCCAGGCTCTTCTTGATGGCACCAAGCAATAGAGCATGAGGCAATGGCCATAAACTGGGGCCATAGTATTAGTTCTCTGACTGATGCATCTCTTAAGTCTTACTTAGCAAGAGACTAAGTGAGCAAGTGCTAAATAAAGCTAGTGGGGCTCCTTGTTTGCCAGAACACCTGAGTGCCTTGAAGGGGTGCTGAGCTGAAAAGGCAGGTTGTGATTTTATGTAAAAATTATACAGCAAAAGCCTAGAGGCTGGGTTAGGTTTGAAGTAGAATAAATTGTAAGCTTCATGATGGCAAAACCCATGCTCTTTGAGCTAGTAATGTGTCAGTTGGAGCATAGATCTAATAAGTAGAGGGAAGTTTTTCAGTCCCTCTTCCAAAGACTTTCTTTCACCTTCTTATTTATCTTTTGTCTGCTGCCTCAAAGTGTCAAAAGAGGGTGGCACAGCCATCTGCACTCAAGTCTGAGCCTGTTCCCTGTGTCACTTTGAGCATGTATTATGCATTGATTTAGAAAATATTTTAAAATCTATTAAAGCCATCCTGAGAAATGAAGGAAGCCCTGCACTTCTGAGGGCTTGCTTGATACTTACCTCATTGGGTTGAGGGAGAAGGGATTATTAATGACATAAAAGCTGTCTCTTTATCAGAAGCTTAACAACACTCCAAGGCAAACAAAATCTGTTGTGCCTAGCTGCTGTGATTTAAGAGCCAAATTCCACTCTCTTTTATAACAGCATAAATTTGAATTTGATTGAACTCTGGATTAACAGCACTGCAAATGAGATCAAAATGTGACTTCAGAAGTTCATAAGGTAAGAAGCAGTTCTGCACCTGACCTTGTTTATTTTATCTATGTAGATGCTCTTCTGACTCTCTGCTTTGCCATTTCACTCTGGGGAAAAAAAAATCTATGGCACATTTGTTCTCTTTTTATTGGTCCTAGTTAGAATGGGTATTTTGATTCTAACACTAGATGTGGCCAGATTGGTAAAATTCCCCTCTGTTTTCTACATGTTGTTATTCCCATGATATTTGAAAACTGCCTGAAAAAAATAATGGCATGCTGCCTAGATCCTGAGATTTTGGTTCAAGTATTTCATGGACTTTCAGGTTCAAAAGGGCTGCAATTACATTGAGTTTCACTCAGTACAGAATTCAGGCCAGCTCGGGTGATTTTGGTGATGCAGAGATGGGTAGGAGAGAGTCTGAAAGGACTGCAGGAGTTTCCATAATTAACTGTTAGCTTAATAGCTAGTACAAGTTCATGATATAAAAAGGATAGCTCATAATCTGTTGATAAAAAATCAGAAGTGCCCATACTATGCTGATTAAAAAAATACTACATACTAAAACATTACAGAGTGGATTGCAAAGCAGTTCATGCAGTTGTTTTTTTCTGGGACCTCATTACAGTAGAGGTTCTTGAATTAGACAAATATATAGAGACTAATAAGGGGAAAATAATTCAAAATCTTAGTGCCCATTCCTTCCAAAAGGAATAGTGTTAGCCATCCTCAGCTTGTTCATTTTCTTACCTCTTCCACTGGCATCCAGTAAGGTTACATTATTTTAAGGTCAATATTTCCAAGGGTGCTTCTCTGCAAGGGTGCAGGACATTGTGTAATTGGCCATCACTCAGAAAATGCCTTAATACTGATAAAGCATGGAGGAATGTTTGCTGCTTGTCCTTACATGACTTTCAAAGTATACAGCTATCTTTCCCCCCCTTCATCTCAACATCAAATTAATGGAGTTTGTCAGCTGTATAGGTAATGAGCTGGAGCAGACATTATGTTTTTGGAGGAGATGTGTGTGTGTGTTGCATTGTGAGGCCAAAAATCCAGGAAGATGAATATTTTCAACCATCCTGAAATAGACAGTGCCTAGGAGCCTTAAGGAAAGATTAGTTTGTAAAACCTTTTAGTGATCACTGGCAGAAAGAAAAGCAAAAATGAAAGACATTTTGATTTACCCCAAGATGAAGTGAGATGGGAATCAAGTTCTAAATGACAATTTCAGTCTATTTGTGATTAACCTGCTATTCCTTTTTATTTATTTATTTTTCCTGGTGTGGCTACAGATGTAGTGTAATGCTTAGGAACAGGCCCAGGAGGTTACTGACCCCAATTCTTCCATGTCTTACTTGAGTTCAGCTGTGGTTGGTTTTAGCTAAAGCTGATAGAATAAGCTGAGGTTGAAGAGCTGCAGCTGATACCAATCTTCTCTGCCAGGCTTTTACCTATCTGGCCACTGCAGCAGCATTCATCTCCAAGTTTGCTCTGTAAGCTTCTTGTAAAGCTTGTGGAAGGAATTAAACACCTTCAAAATAGAGATCCCAAATTATGCAAACTGTATAAATAGTTATCCAGAGCAAGCAAGGGAGTTCTAGGCAGAGGCACCAATATGAAGCCCAGCTGACACTAGAGCAGAGCTCCTGGAGGCAAACCGCTGCATCCATTCAGCATTTAGAGTTGTAAATCCTTACATCTACTATTAATGAGGAAGAAACTCTTGCAAGCTCCCTCTTGTCTTTAAAAGAGTTTCCACAGGAGGAAGAAATGTTGCTGCCTGTAAGGGGAAAAGAACCTGGGTTCAGTCCCTTTCATGCTCTGAAGCATGAAAGCTTATGTTCTTGGATTTATGCTTCTCACCTTCCAGATGAGTGGTGCAGCTCTTGGCTGAAGCCTGAGTAGCTGTAAGCTGCTGCCTTGCAGAAGGGAAGGTAAGAGGTAATTTTTCTTCTGTGGTTTAGGCTGCTAAATTTTTTTGCCTGCTCTTCTTTTTTTCTCTATACTTTCTGATTCAGATTATCTGAGGAGTTTTTGCTGATGTGGTGTCATTGCCATTCTTGTTTTTATTCTTGCTAACATCTTTGCAAGATGTGTGTTCTGCCAGTTATTTCTGAACCAGTTTGCTGCGAAGCTTTTCTTTTTGTGTTGCTGAAAGGAGAATTCCAGGTATTTCTTCATTTAAGGATTAAAAAAACCCCTTCCACTTAAATCCCTGCATTCTATTCTCCAGCTGGCTTCACAGTTTCTTTTAGTTTCTTAGTTGGCACACTTGGAAGTCAGGACTTCTGGTATGGACCTTCTCTCCTTCCTCTGGGTTAGTGCCGAATGAGAGCTTTACCACTTGCTCCAGGGATTCATTCTGTGGATGACCCTCACATAATTGGCTCCCCTAATTAGCAGGGACATGCTGTGCCAGGTAGGTGCTGCATGGTGCATCTGGAGGGTTTTGATTCTCGACCCCATAAAGGGCAATAGCCAAACATTTCCTGGTCCAAGCTTGCTATAGCCATAGACTGATATGGTAACAGCTCCTTAATTTGCTCTTTGCTGGCATAGGTACACATTCCCAAAATATGTGTATTTACTAGATGCCTCTTAGAAAGCCAGGGCCAACTGCTTGATATTAGTGCTTGAATAAGCACTAATAAGGAGATTAATAAAATAAGGTGGTGGTGAGGCCTGGGCCAGATGGTTCTTGGGATGTGGGAGTCACCACACTGCTCCCAGCTACAGCAGATGCTGAAGATGCTTTACTTATTTTCTCATCAGGCTACACTCTTAGTTGTTCTTCCACTAAGTTTAGCCTGCTGTGGATGAAAGGAAGCTTCTTTTCAGGCTCATCAGGGCAAGAGTCTTCTTTGAATGCCAGCCAAAACCAAACCAAAGTAAATGCTTGGGTTGTAGCTCACCAAAGCCCCATGAAGTGGGGAAGGGCCACAGGTGACATCTGGGTGCAGCATTTGTGGTTATTTATTTATTTATTTGTTTGGATTGGAACTTGTTGTCTACTCTTATATGTTAATTTAGGGTGTCCCTTTGCCCTTCTTGGTGTCTCTTCTCCCATGTGCAACTGCCCAGATGCACCTTATCTGATGTGATCCAGATCATGTCCCTTGGCCTCCTCTGAGCTGTCTAGCCACCCCACATCCCTGGCATCCAGAGATGGCTTTTTCTTCACTATTTCCAGCCCCTGCACAGCCTCCTTTCTTATTCCTTTCAATGCTGTTTTCCTGTCTGTGCTCACCTACCTTCCTCTACCTTCACATGCAAGACCAAGAAGCCAGAGCAGCACCAGCTGTAGGTCTGATGCAGTCCACCCATGTCTCTTGCTGGCTCACCCATGCACAGGTGAAGCACGTGTAGGTGTGGAGGAGAACTGGAAGGAGCTCTGACTTAGCTAGCCAGAGCTTGCTGCATGCTCACATCACACAGCAAGTGCCCTTTAGCTCAACAATCCTGTCTACTCCTTGTTCCTTTGTCTCAGAATAAGTGCTGGACTCTCCATGTGGTGGCCAGAGAGGAGGATGTTGTCCACATAAAAAATGAAGCAGAAGAATATAGATGAGGGAAATATCAGAAAGACATTTAATAGAGGTTCCCTATTTTCCTCCTCACTTTCTCAGGTGTATTGTGACCTTTCCTAAGGACAGGCTGGCCACAGGATCCTAATCTTTCTTTGCTGTTGTGAGGGCACTTGATGTGGCTTCTGGATATGGGGTCAGGTGACGTCAGTGTGGGATGCTGGTTGCTTTAAGCCTATACTTGGGCTGCTTTGGGCTAAAATAAATAGAAACAGGGTGCACTGCTTGAGAGTTCATATGTAATTGCTGGAGCCCACACATGAAATGCATTCAGTGCACCTTTTGTGAGAAAAGTAGAGGTCAAGAGAGTCTCTTTTCACACCTTTCCTTATTATTTTTGTGTTGTGTGTTGCTTAGATGAGTAACTCAGATACTAAAAAAAAAAAAGCTTTGTTGCTTTGATTTTTATTAAATTAATAATAGTTTGACTGAATCCTACAAGAAGGAGAAAGCATTTGATACTCCTTCTGTATCCACAAGCCCTTTGCACATGTTTGTATTCTGCTGAGGTAAGGAAGGGACTCAGAATGTCAATAAATGCTGATATTTAATTTGTGATGAAGAAAAACTAAAGGAGAGGAGAGATTTCAATTCAAAACTATTTATGTATTTGCTAGGAGAGGAGTACTGTAACAACAAGAAGTGATTGCCTTTTTTATTCATCCCTGATGTCCAGAACATTTTCAAGTTAGTGAAATTGCATGACTGTGAGCAATCACATGAAAAGCAAGTTGAGTGTGCTCATGGGGCTGAAGTTAGTTGTATGCATTAATGCCATTGAGTTCTGGGGATGAATGATGTAGGAACAGCTACCTTTGTGCCTGTGGATGCATGGAGTAGTAGCTCCTGTATTGCAAAGGTCTGCTAAAGAAGTAAATACTTGCTGAAGTTGGTATATGAATCTGCTGCAGTTCATTCAGTTCTTCAGAGTAGCCCATTGATTCAGCTGCTTCTCATGTACTCAACTTCCCACTCTGCTTTTTGGATTAAGAACCTGGTGTTTGGATAATCTCTAATAGTTTCCTGCCCAGTAGGCTCTTAAACCCCTACTCTGACATTGATATTTGTTTTTTTTTAGCACAGGCAAAACATCTAAGGGAAACATGAGCCCAAATAAGATTAAACAAGCAACCAGCTCTTCACATTTGTTTACAGTAGTAATTTCTTGCTAACTCTTCTCTCTGTGCATCTGCATATCTTGTAAGCAACAATTCAGCACCTTAGCATCCTCAGCTCTCTGAAGTGAGTTTACTTCACCCTTTCAACTGAAACATTTTGGAGTTAAGGCACAAGTGATATCATATTTATACACTATGAGGCAGTGTTACTACTCTTGCAGTCAAAAAAACTCCACACAGTGCTCTTGTGAGACAACATTTACGATGTTTTCCTCACCAAGAGTGAAAGAGGGGCAGGAGCTGATCTCTTCTCCCTGGTGACCAGAGACAGGAGCCAGGGGAATGTCATGAAACTGTGCCAGGGGAGGTTCAGGTTAGACATGAGGAAAAGGTTCTTCACCCAGAGAGTGCTGTAGCACTGGAACAGGCTCCCCAGGGATGCAGTCATGGCACCAACTCTCAGGGAAAAATTCAGAAAGAATCTGGACAATGGTCTTAGACACATGGTGTGACTTTGGGGTTGTCCTGTGCATAGACAGGAGGTGGACTTGATGATCCTTGTGGGTCCCTTCCAACTCAGGATACTCAATGATTCTATGTATCTAGATCTAAATCCATTTCAAATTCTGTCATGGGGGAAGTTGTGGTTTCTTGTGTCTCCTTGACTGACTTGATTAACTTCTTTTCTCTTCAGATCTTGTCATAATATGAAAGTTACAAATGAAGACACAAGTTTAACAGTTGTCTCTTTAATTTTGGTTTTTTAAATTATTTTTGCATAGAGACCCAACAGTGTTAATATGGCCTAATTGATGGAAAGCAAGAATGAATTCCATGCACTCCTGATGAATATTGTCTTAGCAAATTAAATCTGATTTGATGCTTTAAGCCAAAGAAATATTTGCATAGCTAATGAAACTGATTAACTTAAAATTAATTTGCAATATTTAGTCATACAGCTTAAAACTAAAATGATGTTAGTAATGTGTTGATGATTGTTGGTACTCTAGATAATCAGGCTTGCTAGATGATTAAATGTAAATACATAGTAAAAAAAAAAGAAAATTGGTTCAGGTCAATAAACAATTTCAAATAGGAAAATGCCCCATGATGATAAAGTGAAATCAAGGAGTGTTAATTGTCCAAGTAAAAGTTAAGAAGTGTGGGGAAAGCACAAGTTCCCTCTTGTCTGCTGAAAAGCAAGTGAAAAGCTGCTTCTTTTTAACTTCCCTTTGATGTGTTAATGATTTCTTTTTAATCTACCTTACACTTGTGCCTGGGAACAGTCAGTATGGCCCATGGACTTGGTGTACCCAAGTGCTGTACAAACAGATCTCTGTGACCTCTTGGAAGTGTGGATGACAACTAATGGGGAGAAGCAATGGACAGAGGATTCATTTGTGGGTCACTTCCTGTGTGCAGGGACATCAAGGACCTTGCTTCACCAGCAGCTTAAACATAGCTGTGACTTTCTTTTGTTTAGTTCTGCAGGCCTTGTGGCAAAGTTTTGGGATGGGTTTTTTGAGGAGGACCATGTGGTTGGAGTCCCTTCCAACCCCTAACATTCTGTGACTCCTGGAGATGCATCGGAAACTCTCCCTTTAAGTGAAGGTATCTGCTGGAGAAAGCATGGAAGTGTAGTCACAGTGCTAAGAGGTGGTGTCCCTGACTTGTAAGGATGCAGAGCTTGTTGGTCAGTAACCTAAAAGAGATAGCAGATAAATAACCTTGGCATAGGGAGCAAAAGGCGTGGAAAGCAAGACAAGCAGTTAGTGTTTGATAGGATAGAGAGGCATCTGATAAAGTATTTGTTCTTATGCTGTTGTCTGGAGGCTCATTGAGTCCCTAGAGTAACTGATTCATCTGTGTTATATCCTTTTTGGGGGGTTTTAATAGGGTTTCTCTGAAATTTGGAGTCACTGCAGCTCTGTGGCAGCATTCTAGGCTCAGCCAGTGCATCCTGGGAGCAACTCAGGGACAACCTGGATCGTGCATACCCTCCTGCCCCTGTGCAGCATGGCATGTGGGGGGAAAAGAAGGTTTCTGGGTGTCTGACTTTAACCTACACTTGTAAATCTGTTGTTTTTTTTTCTCTAAATAAATGGTTTCATGGCATGTAAAAAGGATAAAATTCTGACTGTAAAACAGATCTTTAGGTTCTTACTTTACAGTGCTGTTGAGTGCAGAAAATTGACTGGTTTAAGATGATATTTTGTGTGCTTTGAAGTCTCATAGCATGAGAGTCAGATCAGAGTTGACTGGACAATTTCTTCACTCAGTTACACTAATGAAAATGCCAGTTAAACAAATGCACAAATCTATTTTCATACTTCTGTGAGCAGAATATGACCCAGCAAATCATCAGTTGACTCCCTGTTGGCATGCTCTTATATTTTGTCCATGAATTAGGAAAAGAAGTACAAACCAAATCAGCTTCAGCCCTCAAGAAGAGGCCTGGGATTGTGTTGTCTGAAGTCCTGTGAGTAGGACTTGCTTTTGTGTGTGAACTTTCTCAGACTCTTTCTCAGGATGGAGGGTCCACAAAGCTTGTAAGCAATTAAGACCGCGTTGGGAGAAGGCAGACATCCTCTTTTGGGTCTGATAAAGATGCTGGCTGTAGCTGGCTGACTGTTGTGGCCAACAAGCTGGTGTCTACAACTCGTGCTAGTCAAACAATGCAAATGATCATGTCAAATCTCTTCATCCACTTCACTGTGAACTCTAGCAAGATTTACCTATATGGCCAAAGAAAGAGCAATGGTCATATGATCTTTTTCGCCTCAGAAGGTGAGATGGAAACCTGCAGCGGAAAGGTAACAAGCATGGTGATGGAGACATGCTAGCTGTTTGTGCTCTACATCTGTTTCTCTGCTGTTGGGCCACTTGCTTTGTGTACCATTACATCTGCTAATTGTCTCCTTACTGCTTTAGTGGCTGGGTCTTACCCCTCCATGACTCTTGCCTTCCTGCTGTCTGAAGATGCATGTGCTGTGGATGTTTTTCTTCTTTTTTTTTTCTCTCTTCCATATCACTAGATTTTGGTTCAGATCATTTTGACCTAATCCTCTCCTTTGACTCCTTACCATGCATTTTTTGCAATGCCTGTGGGTTATAATCCTATCTCTGTTATGACTGGTGAAGTCTCTTGATAGCCACCAGAAAAAGACTAAATTTAACTAAACTGTGAGCAACCATTCTTGCACAATACTGCAGCGCACTGCCTCTTTCTCTGCTACCTTGGGAGCCCTTCCCTGTAGGATAGCAACCCTATTTCCCCATAATTCATTAGGATCCCTGGTTGCCAGTAGGGAAACAGCATAAATAGGAGTTTTCTAGACTCAGCAGTAATGTTATGCAGCTCTGTCATCTCTAACTTAGCAGGGGCTCTGGTCCTTTCCATATCATATAGATACGCTTTTTGCTCCGTGTATTATCCTTTAGAGGTGACAGTGCTATCTTCCCAGATAATGGAAATGCATTCATGGGATGTTTCAGGAACTGATGTTTCTGTTTGCTGCAGTTTTTTACATAAGTGAAGAGTGACTTGTAGCTGAATAAGGAGAAGGAAGCACATCCTGGTGTGGAGGCAGATGACCCAGATTGTGTGGGCATGTTGCGTGGCTCTGCCAGATGCTTTGGTGTGGTCATCTTTGAATCTGTCATCCAAATTCTTCCTCTTTTGACAAATGATGGTAATACCTTTCCCTTTGTGCCATCCATGTCAGGATTTTCATCTTGTGCTTTTTAAAGTAGCTACCACAATGATGCCTAGGTCTCTGCTTGGGTATTTTAGGTGCTGCTGTAATAAAATAATATGGCTTTCATCCATCATATCACAAGTTCCACCAGTTTCTCTGTCTATGCTGTGGTGGCAAAGGGTGCCAGCAGACACCTGTGAGACCTGGAGGGGTACCAGGTGTGCTAACCCCAATATTATATAAATTTTTCCTGCTATCCAATCCAAACCTCCCCTGGTGCAACTTGAGGCCATTTCCTCTTGTCCTCTCACAGGTAACCCAAGATAAGAGACCAACCCCCATAGGGTTTGCTTTCTTCTTGCTCTCCCAACTCCTCTGTGACCATAAGGACTAGAGGCTTATTTTGTAAACGTTGACTTGACAACCACATCATCTCTTGAAAGATTTGTCATTTAGTCAATCAAGATGACAACACTGTGTTGAAAAGGAACAACAACAGAAGAAGCTGGTAATGATCGCAGACTAGGAAATTTAGAGCAAGTGATAGTTTTCTGATAGAGCTCTGATATGCCAACAAAGTACAGAAAAGCAGGACAGAGCCAGCAGAGAGGCTGGGGGCTAGAGGAAAGGATCATCTGTGAAATGGCTGTCAAACACACAAGTGTTTGAAAGAAATTTTTGGATGTCAGTAAAGCTTTGTCAGTTAGTTCTGGGTCAAGATCTTTTTTGTACTCCTTATTTAGATGTCTGTCTGCTTTGAAGATCTCTTTCTACAGACTGGCTAAACTGTGGCAGTGAACCTGTTCCTGGTAGCCAGGACTAACTCACTGGAGTCAATCAATTTGGTGTCTAAAATCACAGGATCATTGAGGTTGGAAGAGACCTCTAACATCATCAAGTCCAACTGTCAATTATGTTCCTAAGTGCCACATCTATACGTGTTTTAAACACCCCCAGTGATGGTGACTCCACCGCTATCCTGGGCAGCAACTTAGAGCTATTGGCTTCAGCCTCTGGTTTTGTCTCAAGCCAGATTTTGAGGGGCAGAGAAAGGGAACAACATGTTGAAGATAATAAGTTTAAAAAAACTAATTAAATTAAGACAATATGTTTAAAAAAGAATTCTATCCTGAATTGTGCAGAATTTGTGTTTTTTCTCTTTTCCTATTAAGCACTGAAGCAACCAAGCTTTCCTCTGCTCTTGCAGAGAATTGCAATAGCCTGCCTAGGTGTATTCTGTTTAAAGGACAAACTTTGCTTCACAGACAGAATTTAAGTCACCTTCCAGTTCTGATTTTTTGCTCTGGGAATATATGAACTGAAATTCCACCTGCTGTCAGTTTTCCCTCATCTTTTATATAAGCCCACTTTGAGCCTTCCATTTGTGAAGGCTTGTTTCTAACTTAGTAACTTCTTATGCAGGGAGGAAATGAGAAACTGAAATATCTTCTTTCTTTGTGACCTTATCACTTGCCTAAAAAGAAAGAAAAATGGTTTTGTCTTTCATCCTTCTTCTTGCAATACTCAGTCAATAGATGGACATATTTTGTTGAGTTTTGGAGAGGTTTACACACTGCGAAAATGCATATTATTCTCAAAGAGATCATGTAAGCAACTATTGTGACAGCTGTGGTAAATAGTGCCTGAATTCTGACTGTCACCTGCTTGGGTATTGACTTTGTCTAAATAAACAGAAGGTTCTTTCCAAACCTGCCTGTAGGTTGCCTGTGGTGTGTGGTTCCCTCTTCTGCAGGGGTCTTTGTGTGGACATCCATTGCACATGCCATGTAGGAGTTCAGACTAGACATTCCTCTCCTTATTTATATGAGGTATATAACCAATTCTGGGTCAGAAGTGAGTTGCTCTGCTTGAATGCCATAAAGAGGGCTTGCCCTCATCCGTCCATGCACCAGAGCAGGTTGGAGGTGGCCTGTATGCTAGCTGCTAGTATGGCTGTGCTCCCAAAGCAAGCCAAAAATAAGGTGGCAACAACTCAGAGGCAGAAATGTTAGGAACCAAACTTTTACTCCCTGTTTTCCTTTCAGCTGTTTGGCACATCTGCAGCCTTCTTGCAAGTCAAGTGCATGATTATCAAAATGAGGACAGGCAGTGGTCTACCTTAAAACTCCTTAGACCTAAGTCATAAAAGACCTCCTAAAGAAGTGTAGCTGTAGTTTGCAGTAAAATCGTTTTATGTTGCCAAATGCAAAGAGATCTTTGATGTAACAGACAGTTTAGATCCCTGTTTATGTGATATGTGCAAAAAAAGGCCTTGAGCACAGAATAGGTAACAAAGAATACTAATTAAAAATTGCAGTCTATAGAAATGTGTAATTTTCAGGTCAGATTGACTGAATTTTCCTTGCAGGTGTTTATTATTCATAATGAAATAGATGGATTTATGCCCTCGCTAAAGATCCATAGACCAGTCATGAACCCCCTGCTAATTACTTGCTACCTGAAACCCATGGCACATCAGACCACTGCATCATTTTGAAGTCTGCAGTAGGCACATGCTTTTGGTTGGCTGTGCTCACACCAAGGGAATGTGCTGCAGGGACTGATGAGAAAGTTCTGGTTTTACTGCTGCAGGCAAATGCGATTTGTGAAGGGCACAAAAATTAACTGGCAAAGCAGGCTGAAACATTACTTCTTTTCCCCTCCTGAAAGGCTCAATGTAGACTTTCATGCTTGCTTTTGTATGCTTTGTAGATGTGGAGGTTTTGTTTGCTAAAATTTGACAAGGAAGACAGTGGTTAAGAGCTGTTGTGGTTGGATCTTGTTTCTACAAAGCTGCTGATTTTTCTTAATGCAGTGTTTTATTATCATCCCATGGTCATTTGTTTTTGGTGGGTCAGATCTCTGGCATTGTGACTGTTAGATGATTTTCAGTGAGGGAAGGTGGCTAATGACTGCAGTGTCAGATAGGACTGTAAATTGTTAATAAAAATATTCCTTTTCTGCCAGGTAGGTGAGCTGCTTCCCTGTGCTGGCTTCACGCTGCTTCCAACTTCTGCCCAAGGACTGCAGCCTGTAACCCTTCTACCCTTGCACCTGGTAGGTTGGAGAGTGTCAGGGCTGTTTTCTTTCTGGATGGTGTTTTTGATAAAGATGTGAAGAACATCAGTTTCCAAACTGCTTTCTGCCTTACTTTCAACATGTACTTTACCACCCTTTTTCTCCAGGGTAGCATACACGGAGCTGTCCTTTGCCAAAATGGTCTCAGATGTAGAGGAAGTGGTGGAGTCACCAGCCCTGGAGGTGTCCAAAAAATGTATAGATGTGGCACTTAGGAACACAGTTTAGTGGCATGGTGGTGATAGGTCAACAGTTGGACTTGATGATCTTAGAGGTCTCTTCCAACCTTCATGATTCTGTGATTTACATATTTTGTCCTTTTTGGGCAGCTGAAGCATTCAGAGGCAAAGGTTTACTTACCTCTTGTGTAGAAAACAGAGAATTCTCTCCTGCCTGAAGTCAGCTTTAAGGAAAAGAATGAGTCTTGAATATTTGCTGCCTGTAATGTGCTGGAGTTGGATTGGGAGAGTAGTAATTCATATTTCAACCTGTAAAGTGATGTGCTTTGCCAGCAAAGCTGGGTGTGTGGAATACAGAGTTCATGTATTAAATCAGATTCATGCTGATTTCATGCCAGTATCCCTTTGAAGATACCCAGAGCACAATTTTTTGTTCCATAATAAAGGGTATAGCAAGAGAAGCTTGTCCCTTACAAGTGGCATTTGCTTTGCTTTAGAGCATGTTACCATTTCTACTGGTAAGGGCAGGATAGTGGATGAAAGAGTTCAGCAAACTCTATTTCTCATTGTATTCTCTAAGTAATCATAGGATTTCAGTTTGATTTACCTTTTTTTTTATTTTCCCTGGAAAGATTATAAACTAGAGAGCATATTGACTGGAAGAAAATAGCTGCTAATCTTCTGAAACTAATGTTTAATCAGTGATGGAAAGAAAGAAAGTAACTAAAAAGCTTCATCTAGCTAATTAAATAAAGCTGGTTATTCTGCTGGAAACAGTTAATGAACCTTAAGTAATATAATTATTTTCAGAATATTAAAGCAGGAAAAAAGTGATTACTTATTTAAGACTAAATAATTACAATGTATTCTTCACTATAAAAGGCTATAGATGCCAAGAAACGATTAACCACTGGGGTTCTGTTTCTCCATAAAAGGGTATTTTGCATGAGTTACTACATTTGATACCTAGCTTGTACTGCATTTTCTTCTTTAAGATCATCTCCAATGATCTCTAAGGGAATTTGCCTCCCTCAGTGCCTCTTATTATTCTCATTTTTAAGGACTTGCTGTATTTGATTGCCCTTAAAATCAGCCATGATTGTGCTAACTGTGCAGAAGGGATGAAGCACAGTGATTCTGATCACAGCACTAACAACTCTGAGATAAGCCCTGCAGTCTGTTCTGCTGCTGGGGCAAAGGAGTTTGCCCTGAAGGGCTGAAATCCTTTGTTTCAGCTAGAGTTCACATCGTCTCTGAAATGTTTCATATCTCTTCTGTTTCAAGATTACAAAGGGGAATTTCTCTAACAATGGCAGCCTGTAGCCTGATTACCCCTGCAAGTGCTTGGGAGCTTCCATAATGCTGGGCACCTGTGAAAATCCTGCTTAGCTCTGTCCTAATAATCTTTGTCATTTTTTTTCCCCTCTTAGCATCTGAGAGCTAGCACATGAGGTGGTATAAAAAAAAAAACAAACCCCAAACACCCAACCCTCTGAACTGGGAGGGAAGCTCATGAAGAGCTGCTATCCCCAGCTCCAGATAAATGACTTTTATTTATGAGGTACATCCTGGAGAAAAGGCAGTGCAGAACAGCCTGTCCTAGGAGGCATTGCAAAAGGAAAGCATTCATGTGCCTGCTCTTGTTCTTGTGCTAGTGCTGGCATTACACAATGTTAGGGGTTGGAAGGGACCACTGCAGAGCATCTAGCCAAACTCCCCTATCAGAGCTAGGTTGCCTACAGCAGATTGCACAGGATGGTGTCCAGGTGGGTTTGGAATATCTCCAGAGATAGACTCCACCACCTCTGTGATCAGCCTGGTCCAGTGCTCTACCACCCTCAAAGTAAAGAAGTTCCTTCTTATCTTTAGGTGGAACTTCCTATGTTCCAGTTTGTGCCTGTTACCTCTTGTCCTCTCCCTGGGAACCAAAGAAAAAAGCCTGGCCCCATCCTTTTGACACCCACCCATTAAGTAGTGATAAGATCCCCCCCTCAGTCTTCTCTTCTTCAGGGTAACCAGCCCCAGCTTTCTCAGCTTTCCCCATAAGAGAGATGTTGAAGTCCCCTAATAATTGCTGCAGCCCTTTTCTGCACCCTCTCCAGAAGTTCCCTGTCCTTCTTGAACAGGGGAGCCCAGAGCTGGACCCAGTACTCCAGATGTGGCCTCACTAGGGCACCTGTTGCTGTCCTCCTCACTGACTGATGAGCCACCCCTGCTTCCAGCCTGGAGGCAGGTAGAGCTCACTCATTGCACTACCCTTGTGATCTCTTCTGCTATCTTGTAAAGGCTCTTTGAGGTGGGAAGGCTTCTTGGTCCTCCAGCTCCTCCCTCTTCATTTCTGCAGGGGGAAAAAAAGACCCAAAAGCTGTGTCTGTTGGAAGAGAGAAGTATTGAACCATGTCTAGGGAAGGGCAAAGAGTCTGGTGACGAGTCTGGAGGCTAAGTTTTTTGAGGAGCTGCTGAGGGAACTGGGGTTGATTAGCCTGAGGAAGATGAAGCTCAGGGGAGACCTTATCTCTTCCTCCAACCTCCTTTCAGGTAGTTGTAGAGAGGTGGAGGTTGGTCTCTTCTCCGAGGCTACCAGTGAGAGGACAAGAGAAAATGGCCTCAAATTGCACCAGGGGTGGCTTAGATTGGAGATCAGGAAAAATTTCTTCCCAGGAAGAGTTGTTAGGCATTGGGACAGGCTGCCCAGGGCAGTGGTAGGGTCACCAGCCCTGGATATGTCTAAAAAGTGTCTAGATGTGGTACTCAGGGACATGGTTTAGTGGCATGGTGGTGATAGGTTGATGACTGGACTTGGTGATCTTAGAGTTCTCTTCCAACCTTAATGATTCTGTGACTTACACCTGCTTTCATAAGCCTGACTCAGCCTCCTTTGCTGTCCAAGGACATCAGATGAGAACTGCAAAGAGCAAAACACATCCTCTTGTTTTCACTCCTTTCCCTTATCTGAGTTATGTTCAGGGCCCCACACCACACACACTCTTGCCAAATACTCTCTTCACTTTGCCAAAAGCAACCATCCTAAATGTGAAGCTGATCATTGAAATAAACATCTCAGCCATTTAAAATTGTATTACACTTGAGAGAGACATGGTGAGGATGTAGAGAAACAATAGATTTAATTAGGCTTTTAAAATGTGACACATCTATTATATGTTCCATTACTGCTTTGAAAACCCTCTCTGTTTCTGTATCATAAATCTTGCTGTAGTACTATTGTTTAATTAAATGGGTGTCAGCACTGGGAACAATTAAAAGAAGTTTATGCACTTTCAGGGAAACCCTATAGCAAGAAGTGCAAAATAGCACACAGTGAAGTGAAAAATGAAACCCTTAGTGGGTATGAGCTGCTGCAGACAAGAAATTTGATAAAAAGCATTCCAAAAAAGCAGTGTAGCAAGTTCTGTCCCAAAGGTACCAGCCCACATCCCCTGGATTTTTGCCATCAGCAAAAGACCCCAAATGGATCTATGCATTAATACTGTCAAGTGAAATTCATCTGTGAGAGAAAAAAGCCTCCTTTAAAGCCCCAAATAGGAATGAATCTCAACTAGCATGAATAGGGGAAGAGATCTCTCTATTCTGAGTAGCCTCTGAGCAGTCTCAATCAAGTATCTTTCTGCTGGCAGGATTTAGTGTCTGAAGACCAATTTGATTTTTGGATATAGTTTTCATAATTACATATGTAAGCAAACAATGAAGCTTTCTTAACTAGAACACAATATATACCTTTTATTGCATATTAAGCCCATTTCAACATTGCATTCAACACAGATTTTTTTACTGTTTCCCCTGTTCTGCCTCAGTATAAATAAGCAGCCTTGAAATGAACATCAAAACTAAATGGCATTGAATATAATGAAATAACATTGAGACTAATGAAGCAGAATTGCTATGTAAACAGGGATGCTTTTATCTCATTGGAATTTTTATGTCCTTGCATGTCTCTCAGTTACATTTTTGTAACCTGATTCTTAGGAAATATCTGATCTCTTTACAATTGTTCCCAGAGACTGAGAGACAGTGTTGTAATGTGTTTAACAGCCTGGTGTAAATGTAATATTGAGTTTTCTGTTTTAGAAGCAAAACATTTGTTGTCCTCAACTTATTACAGGGGGTTGGCTGTAAACCTTGGTAACCTCAAAATGCCAAGAGGTCTCCTAGGAATGGATTGCACACAGCCAAGGGTTGGGTTACAGTGTTGCTTGAAAGCTCCCTGCTTGTGAACCCCTTTAATGTCTTTGTCCAGATAGCAGCAGCCATAGCAGAAGCAGTAAGAGCAAACCTTATAAAACTTTGTTTGGGCTGAGAACCATGCAAAAAGAGGAGTTTTCACTTTCTTGCTGTAATGTAAGCTGTACCAGGATGCAAGGTGACCTTCCTCTGCTAGGGAAGGGTGAAAGAGCCAGCCACTGCCCATGCATCTGCTGTTTATCACCTCAGGCTGTTGCAGGAGCTCTGTCAAAGTTCATGGTTCTCCCACTGCAAAGAAAAATAACTACTGAAGATCTTTCTCAAAATATACTTTTTGTTATCACCTTCTTCTGACTCTGTACACATAAGTCATGAGCTTCAATATATATGGCTTGCACCTGAACATCTGCTTCCACTTTCTCACTGATAGATGCCTTTTGCCCTTTAGGACAACAGCTCAAAATTTAGCCTTTCATGTTGATGTGCTGTAGCTCCTCACATAGGAATGAGATTGAGCAGAAGCAAGTGAAGAAACACTGCTATTCAGCAGTGGTGAATATGGAAGCATTTCTGATAGTACCTTGATCTATGAAGCCCTTTCAAATTCTCCATAGCCCACTTGGAATTAAAACCAGAAGATGGCAAGGTAGATTAATGTTTCTTTGTCTGAAACATAGTCACTGGAAGAAATGGAAGGAAACCACTGTGTTATCTATTGCTGTAAACTGTAGTGTTCTACCAATAGCTTCTAAAATACCATCACTGCTGCCCAATCTTGCAACTGTGGTGGTGTTTCTTAAACCTCTTGCTCCTGGAAGGTCTGTTTTGTTTTGTGTGTGGGTTTTTCTTTTTTATACTGACAATTTCTGTTTCATTAAAGTCTTTCCAGACTTCTGACCCATTGTGTTTCTCTGTGTGCTGCTTTTTAATGGGCATGGAGCACAGAAGATCTGTGATGTGAGATTTTTCCATATCTATGCATTTATAAAGACTGTGAACTTGGACTTGGGTCTTAAAATGCATTTCTCAGCAGCCAGGTATTGCATCAGCTCTGCTTAAGAAATATGCATGTATTAGCTGGGCTTTCTATTCCTCTCCCATGGGTTGTTAAGTCTGTAATCAGAAATTTAGGGCAATGGCTATCTGACCCAACTTCCAAATAGGGAGAAACTTCAAAGTAATGTGGCATGTAACTGAAATCACAGAAAGTTTGAGGAATGAGGTATGAGGAATGAAGCTTCTGACACCTCACTTTCATTATGAAGATGGTAACAAGAATGGAAAATGTCACAAGAATAATTCACTTATGTTCACTCTTTTGTACTATAATTATCTACTTCTTTTGCTTTGGGCTCCCCTTTTCCTGCATAACTTTTGGGACAAGGTGGGTTTGGCTTTTAATGGTCTAATAAATACAAGGAATAGCTTGTGAGTTGTTTAATATTTTGAACTGAAAGGTCAAGGGTAGGAAGATTAAAAAGTGGCTGGGGGAAATGCTCTGAGTAAAAGCCATCTCTTGCTGGAAGTAACACAATTTCTTAAGTAAGCACAAAATCAGTTTAAGAAGGCTCCTGGCTCAAATTAAAGCAGAAAGAAGAATAAAGTTAGTGCATAGATACCACCAGTTAGAGAAGGGTAAGTGAAATGAAAACCCAGTCAGGGAAATCATAGGCAGAATTCCCCATGGGGTATCTGCAGCACTGATTATGATTTATGATTTTTTTTTTTTTGGTTAGTTTTCTGGCATATGTGGAAAATCTGCCTGAAAGTCCATGAGTAATGACTGAAGTGATTTTGAGCCTAATCTTTCCAGTTTGGCTTTTGCTAATTAAACTGATGTTTTTAATGACTTGCAGGTAAATGTTTGCCTATGCAGTAAGCAACTGGTACCCTTTTATTTGTGTATGGACTCTGAGACAGGGAATTTAGCTGAGAACCCCCATTCTGAGCAAATGCCCTGCTCAAAGGGTGTCAAACTTCCTGAATCTTCTAGTATTTTATTTTTTCTACTGTAGTACTTTTAGTATTTAGTTTCACCTGCTGTAAAACAAGTCTTAAATTCCAGGATCTGCCCATATCCTGTCTCCTCTCCCAGGTCTGAGAACTCCTTTTCCCTTTTGTGTGGGAGGGAGATGGAGAAGAATTTAAGGGCTCTTTGTCCCAACTATTTTCCCCTCCTCTGAAGGTGCTCAGTTACAGAGGGCTCTGCTTTGCCCCTCTGCTCCCCTTGGCAGTGCTGCAGTATTGATGAGGGAGAAAAGCAGCTCAGATCATTCAGGGCTTCTTGCAGGAGTGGCTGAAATAATTTGTCTACTGTGAGAACTGAAGACCTAAGACAGATGAGTCCTTTTCTTCTCTTGGGAAGTGTCTAGAGCATTTGCATATCTCCCTGGGATCCCAAACAAGTGCTCTGCTTGCTCTCCTCTGAAATAGGCTCTTTCCATCAGAGAAGGTGGGATCATGTCTCCAAAGGTCTTGGAATACAGTCTTAATTTTGAGTATTTGTTATGAACTGCTCCTCTAAAATGTTGTCTTTTATTCAAGCCAACAGGCTGATGGGGATTTCTGGTTGTGTGTTTGGGAAGCAGAAGGCAGGAGGATGTGTGTGTGTGTGTCATTTTGGCAGGAGGATGTGTGTGTGAGGAGCATGGTCTGGAACATAACTAAGTTTCAGTATTTGAGGATATCTACATTTTAACAAGATCAACCTCTTGTAGCTCTGGTTAACCTGGGAGCACAACCCAAGTGTACAGTGCTGAGAGACCAGGAGAAGAGCCATCTTCACAGCTGCCACAGGTCAGCTGGAGACACTGCCCCATCAGCTGCTCCCATGGATGGCTGAAGGGCACTGACAGCTACTCTCAGCTCTTTGGTACTGAATGTGTAATTAATATCAAGTGTGATATTTTCTCTCAGTATAAAAGGTGGAAATGTAGTCTACCTGTAATTATCATTGTCCAATTTAAAAATGTTACTGCAACAGTGCTAGGTCATTCTGACCTTTTGTGGTAGAAAGAGAAAATGCTATTTAGTGCTTCTTTTATGGTTTCTTAACAGCATTTTTTTTCCCTGGGATGTTCTGAGCACTTAAACCAATCCTCCCACAGAGTCAGATCATGCTCCTCTTATTTAGTTGCAGAAAACATTTACCATACAGTATGGCAAATCATACAATCAATCTTCATTCTAATAATTCTCTACTGGAAGCTATTTACTACAAAAACTTCTGAGATTTCCTTACTAGCTGGAGAGCAGAGAGTCAGAGCCAAAGGAGTAGTTCACTTGTGTCTTATAAAACTGAGTACCTTGAAGGGAGAAAAAAAAAAAGGAAAAGGGTCTGAGTACTTAAGATTATATGGGTAGATTAGAGATGCTCAGAAGTTGTCTTCTTCACTGGGGCTTCTTCTTTAATCCCCTCAGATCTGATTCTAGCAGAAGTCACTGGCCTCAGCCTTTGCTCCTATGCTGCCCTTTTAGTGATGGACTTCTGAAGATTTCCATTCCTTTTGTCACAGTGGCTTTATTAGAATTAGCTCTGATTTACACCAGCACCCATGGTTGTGCCTGGGGTGTGCAGCCCTATTTCTGCCAAGAGCAGAGGCTCCAGAGGGTTTCAATATCCTGCTGCAGGTGTTGTACAAATACAGAGCTATCAACTGGTTACATGATTTAGAAATGATAAAGTTCTGCTGAGTTCCTAGAAACTGACTATTTCAGGTTGTACTCTATATGAAACACACCATTTTATTTGCTTCTATATTGCTAAATTCAGCTCTAACAAGCAAATGTTTAGATTCTTGCTTCTGATTGCAGCAAATACTCTTCTCCTACAATATTCCTACTCCTGATGAAAGAGGAGAACTTTGATGTAGCTACAAAATGTCTGGTGCCTCTCTCTGATGTTCTTCTACTTCCCCAGAACATAACAATTTGCATGTGGGAGGAAAAAAGATAAACTCAAAGATCTTTGCAGGGATCAGTATGTGCTACACATCTGCAGAGCTAATTCATATTGAAAAGAAAAATTACCACCACCTTCAACTTACCTGTGTGCCTGAACCCCATGGTGAGATGTTACCTCCACACATGGTGACAAAGGCATAGAGGTAAATAGGCAGATTGTCCATTTAAACTAAACACTGGATATTGTCTTTATTTCTGCAACATAAAGAGGAACAGTGGTGGAAACTCGCTACACCCTGATGGAGCCATGAACACAAGAGTAGATCTCTGCTCTGATTAATGATAGCTATCACTAAAAAAAGGGCATTTATTTAATGTTTTAAATACCCATTTCATAATGATCAGAGTTTTCAAGGCTGAGTAATGTGTACCTCAGGTGTGCTGGTGTGCATTACACCATGCCCACATTAATTTGTAGTGTGACATGGTCTGTCATGCCCTATTGCTTAATTATGTTGTTTCCACACCCCCCCAGGGCTTGTGTGTATTGAGCAAAGCCATAAACACTCCAAGAGCCCCATTCCCACTGAAATCAATAGGAGTTTTGCATTGTACTGAGATAAGAGCAGGACTTTGCTGTGAAAGTGAAAGAAGGCAGATGCAGCTAACAGGGACTTTCAAGTGGGAAGAGGGGCAGCAAAGGACATGTGAATTATGAAAGCCCAAACTCAAAGGAGATCTGAAAAGATTACAGAATAAACTGGAAAATGTGAAAGGAGGCAGAAGAGTAGCAAAGATAAAAGGTACAATGAAAATTGGACAAGAGGTAAAGATAAATAAGAGAATCTTGAAGTGGATAAAGAATAAGAAGTGATGAGGCAATGGGGACTCTGCAAAATGGAAAGGGTGATTTTGTAACAGAAGCAGAAGACATTGTTGAATAAATAAATGAATTATGTGTCTGTTCACAGAGGAGAAAGGGAGAAATTCAATATATCAGAAACAAGAATGTTCCTGGGGCATGGTGAGTGAAATCTGTGCTGAGCAAGGAGGGGAGAACAGAAGCAAGCCCACTACTGAGGCACGAGGGTCTGGTTCTCCTGGGGATTTGCTCTCTGATACATAACTGATCTACTTGGTGGTGGTCTCCTGGGACAAGGTTTGTCCTTTTTGTCCAGCTGTTTGGTGAGAGAGAGGACCTGCCTGAGGACCTGTTCTGTTTCTGCAGGACTACACTGGCTGTTCTCCACCAAGAAACTGCCAGATAACTGTCATTCCTGTACCCTGTAGAAAAATTTGCCACCATAAATATTTGTTGGTGTCAGTCCAGTCCTAGATGTCTATCAACTGTCCATTACAGGAATCTGTTTGCTTGTATAACAGCAAAAGAAAGGTCTGCTGAGAATTGCTTGAATGAGCTAAATTAGCACCTAGTCAGTTTACAAACACAACAGCTGACAGGATTTGGAAATAGATTGGTCATTTGGCTTTCTCTTTTCATAAATACACTTCAAGTGTGGCAGAGTAAAGATGGCTACATCAGATCTGGTCTGTCTCCTCTTTGCCACCAGGAAGAAATGTGGGAACAGGAGGCATCTTCAAAGAATTTAGATGAGAAAAAGGTGATGGAATGGCTGATGAAAGGCAAGCACCAAACAGAAGGTCCTCCAGGCCCTGTGGATGTCTAGAGAGCAATAACTGGCTAGGAGAGACAAATACAGGTGTTATGGACCCTTGGTCCTATATCCCTAGTGTGCTCATAAGGGATAAGGCTATTACCATTTTTTCCACTGAGTTATTCCTTCACTCTGGATGCAGAAGTATTAGACCAAAGCATGTAATTTGTCTCTTTAAAAAAAGCTCCTTTGACAAAGACCTGCTTACAGCACTAGGAGTACAATTTTATTTTATCTTTTTTTCTCTCCAATAATAAATCTTTCATAAAATTAAGGCATTGACATTACATCTCTGTTAGGGTAATTTACTCCCCACAGTAATTTTGACTTAGTTTGTTCTACATGGAGTGATATTTTAATCATCCTTTCAGTGCTTATTGATGAGGGTTTGCTGCAAAAGATGAGAAGATTAGTTTAAAATTATCCCTTGTGAATTTAAAACAATAACAAGGAAGTGAACACAGTCTAAAACAAATTAAGGAGTGTAATAGACTTAATAAAAGGCTGATAACTTTATTTGCTGTACAGCATGACTGCAAGGCTCACTGTGGTAGGGCTGCACATGCTCTTATCCAACTATTAGTTTTTTAATTGAACAGACACAAATCTTCCTCTCTCTGAAGTTAAGTGGTGGATTAGGTAACTGGTTTGTATTTGGTCCAATAATAAAATGTGTTACCTTGACTCAAGCACCATATAAAAACCTAATTCCTGTACTCATCACCTAAGAATCACATATTTTCACTCATCAATAGGGTTCTGGTTTCAGAGCTTTTTCCTCATCAGCTCTTGGCTTTTCTTCAGCATGTGAGGGGGTAGATTTCTTGAAAGATTAATTAACTGTCAGGTCAGAGGGAGTGGAGTATCTGCTTTGGACACTAGAATGCCTGCTATCCTGCAAGGATAAAAAAGGGCATCCCTGAAGGCTGAAATGACAGCTTCAAACAACCAACTGTATGGGTTTTCTTTGGTTTCTGTTTTATTTTTTTGATTAAACATGACACCATCTCCACATCTATGTTAAGTGGTAATTAGCCAGACTGAAAAAAACACAGTGCCAAAATCTTTGGATGGCTGAACTGTCTCAGAGATTCAAGACCTTGGCCAGCTTCCACTCTGTGAGAAACCTGGTAACCACATGCTAAGAAGTCATTCCCAGGCACTGAAGCAGATGTGTTTTCAAGGAAAATATTTCAACTAAACAGGTCTTTTCAAAGTGAGGACTGAAGGGTGCATGCAAGTGGACCTTCAACAGCACTGGTGACAGAAGCAGCTGAGGTTTGGAGTGTGTTTGCTCCAAGGAGCAGGAGAGAGCCAGATGTGGAGGTCAAATCCCTTCTTGAGTAGTGTCCCTAAATCCCTGGATGGGGAAGAGGGTTTTGTGTGGGTTTGTTCTTATCTTTCTGTCTAGAACCTTGGCTGTGTGGTGTTGTGTCTTGCTAAACAGCAGCTGAATGAAGTCTATTACATGTGCTTGCATCTATAGCTATATAAATATACACAAAGTTGGCATGAACAGTTTAGGGTCTGCTGGTTTCACTCTTGCTTCCTCAAGTTACCAGAGCTGGCACTTTGGCTCACTTTGTGAGCTTTGCTGAATTCTTCAGAACTGCCTGACACTTAAGTGCCTTATTTGAGTGTAAAATGTGGTTAGTTACAGTGAAGTGACTTTTTATCTGTCTGATAAACCTTCCTTTCAATTTAGTTGATAAATGTGCAGTGTTAACCTGGTCACAAGCATTTCACTTGCCATCTCAGAAATGTAGACAGTGAGGCTTTCCATGCCAATATAGAACTATTTGCTCTTTCTGCTCTCTGTTGATCATGCAGTTGCTGTTTTCTAATCTTTATGGACATGGAAGTTTCAAGGCATGGTCCCTGGACAGCTTGAATGGTGAGAGGGGCTGTCAATCCTCATGCTCAGAACATCAGGTGGATCTTTTGGCTGGGGAAGGATGCTTGTCAGCAGAGGAGTTGGAGCTGGGAGGAGAAGCAGCATCTTTGGTGTTCCCTGTTCAATCTGCAGGAGAAAATATTTAGCCATGCCCTTTGAGTCTGCCTTCAAGTGTGAAGCTTTAAGTTGGTTTAATTATATCTGTTTACTTTGTGTGGGCACTGTGAGGCTTAATTAAATGCTTGTGTATATGCTTTGAGACTCTTGTGGGGAAAGCTGTGCAGAATAACTGCATGTTAATCCTTCTGTTGATTCACAGTATTGTTCTGTGGTATGATTAGATTAATCATTTGAGGGCTCAAAGCCTATTCCACTTAACTGAAAGACAATGGTGGTGCATGCTAGGTGGACAAACACTACACAGCCCTTAATGTCCAGCAGTCTTGGTCTCTGTGGGCTGCAAAATATAGCCTGCAGTTCCCCAAAGCTTTCCCTTTTCAGCTTTTCTGGAGTAATACATGAGAAGAAAATATTTGCTAGGTATTTTGTGTACTTGAACTCAGTTATTTCTTTGATCTGAACAGAAGGCATAAAAAGTGTGCTTGTGCACTTCTATGGAAGTCTTAAGCAGAAAGAATCAGTTTTGCCTTATTTACATAGCCTGCTGAGGACAGACCTGAGCATACACATATTGACAGCAATAAGATGATCATTATTCAGCCAACATCTCCTATACAGGGAGAGAGAGACATCTGGATCAGCTGTGCTACTGTTGGGATGCCCCTGAGAGTTAATTCCCAAACTTTCAATCCTTTACTCTATTTTCAACTGCTATTAACTTTAAAAGCATTTTTTTCTCCTCTACTGGGAAGGACTATGCATGGCACTGACACCTTATTACTTGGCTGGCTTTGCCAATTGGCTGAAACTCAAAAGTCTTTACTAGTTAGGCTAAAACATTAAAAATGTCTTTTGATAAATGATCTGAAAGGGAAATCAAGCAGATGGCTTTTAGGCTCATCTCACCATGCAGCTTTGCAGAGAAATAATAATTTTAGTAATGGGTTATAGAAGTTTTATTTAAATGACTCCACTACTTAGTGGAAAGGGGTAAAGCCATTAAGGGAATTTTGAGGGGAGCTTTTCTGTTATTTTTGTTGTTTTTTTTTTTCTTTTCAGATTTCTGTCCTTGAACTGAACTGAAGCACACCTTGAAGTGCTGGGAGGTTATTCTTTCCTCATTTTTTGTAGTTTGCTGCTGTTGTCTCTGATTTTCTATGGGTGATAGCCTCTGACTTTCCACAGCCTGGTTCCTGATGGTCTCATCTGCTATTGGAGTTGTAGGGGCAGTATTTATGCACCTCAACCTGCTGTCTATAGCTAGAGAGCTCCTCTATTACAGTGTGTTTATAGGGTGAGCTACAGCTTCTGGGAAGCTTTGTGGGAAGTCAGAATAAGTGTTTCTAAGCAGCTCATTTGGCCTCCAGAACAGATTAAGTAGATGCAGACTGGGATGAGAAGCTCCTCTGTGAGCATGTTGGGAGGTCAGGGATCCACAGTGTTTGGAAGGGCAGGAGATGATTTTTTGGAGTGCAGATGGAGATGTGTTAGAGAAGCAGCATTTTTGACGTAGGATTTTTACACAATCTCTAAGGAGCAAAGTCCTTTGACCTGTTTCCAACTGTACAGTCAAGAAATCAAAGGTGACTATTATTATTAAAATAAGTACTTCTGAACATCTAAGCCAAAGAAATGCTGGACCTGGAGGCAAGCTCATTTGCTTAGTGATGACACCTTCCTCCTTGGAACATGCACTCAATCCTGCACACTTCAGTAGGTATTAGCAAAATCTTTGGAATAAATTTTGGGTGCAATTGTCCAGATGCTCTCATTGCTGCATTTAGCAGAAAATTATGGCATGTTAAATATGGACTTTTGTTCTGGCTGTTGTTGTTCAAGAAGGGAAGGTGTGTTTACTCCAGCAGTGTGGGCTAGAAGACAGATATCAGATATGCCTCATGCTCCAGCAAGGTAAATGCTTGGGATGATGTCTTTGTAGTAGTCTTTTCATAAATTGGTGCAGCATCATGAGGTGAACTGGATGTGGAAACACCAAAGTGGCTTAATCTGGGTAAGAGAGCTGAGTCTGCAGTGTTTCAGAGTTTGAAGTCAGGAAGACTATTAACAGGGTCTTCAACTGACGGTTGTATTGTAGATGCTGGGTCTTCTTATCACAGTTGAGAGCACAGGTTCAATTAGGAGTCAGTCCTGCATCTGCTGGACCATAGTGCCTCTCTGCAGCTGCCTTGATGGAGCTGGATGAGTCTGTGCTAAATTAAACTTGGAGGAGAAAGAAAAAGAAACCTGAAGGAAAGTTGTGTGACAGGGAGGAGGTTAATCGAAGCTGCCTTACTTGTCTAAACTGTGCTGATAGAAAATGGAAAGACAAAAGAAGATTTTGGCTAGTATTACAGTGTGGAATAAAATGTAAATTGCCTCTCATCACTGCTTTGCTAGGTACAGAGGGAAAAATACACCAATAAAAGAAGTACAGGTTGTGAAATAGTGAACATGACCTCCTATGCTAACCTAATAAGCTAAAACATGGTCTAAACGCCACGGTTAGTCATTATGGTCCTCAGTAAAAGGAGTTCTCTCCTGAGAGATGTCAGCTTAAAATACTAGGTCTTGATCTTGAATTCAAATCCCTCTAGGCAGACCTTTCTGTCAGCCTGAACCCCTTTGATTTCAATAGCACTTTGTGGCTCTGGACACACCAGTCCAGCTGGGGGTTTAGATTCCTGTTACACACTGGCAGAGTAGATTTTTATACATTTTGATCAAAGTTAAAAAAACCCAAACCCTTCACCTCAAAGGAGGTTTTATTTTGTTTTTATTTTATGTTATTGTATTTGTTTCCCACCCCTTCCCCTTTTTCACTCTGTTTTGTGTAGTCCTTGGTCTCTGTCTTTCTGGTCTTTCTTGGGTGATTGCAGACACTGACTTTTTATGTTTGGATCATGTAATAGAAACAAATACAACAGGCTGGTAAATCAGACTTCACAGGTAATGTCAGACTGGAGACTCCAGTAAGCATCTTTTCCTTTGAAGGTGTAGCTCCACTTGGTCCTTGAGGTCATTTTGTGTCTGTAGAGGATGGCAACTTGGCCTGGGTTAGGGTATCCCATGGCACTTCACAGGTGTAAATACCATGTACAATATAGGGTTGGTTCTATAGCACAAACACCATTTTGCCTTTAAACACAGATGAAAAGTCTTTGGGAATGATAACTGCAGTAAGGAATAAACTTGGGAGATAAATGGCACATTGACTTTGTTATTTGCATTTACTCTGCAGCTTGAGATGATTTTTAATTATTCAGGAGGCAGAATGTAAGTCACATCTCTTTGTTTCTTCCCCTAAAGCAAATCTCCTCTGTAAATTTTCCTCTGACCATTAGACCAATACTTCCCTGATATAGCTTCTCTGATTTTTCAGCTCCTTTTTTTTATCCTTTCTTTCAAAGTTTTTGTTAGATATTTGAGATGCAACTGGATTCAGCTACACTGAGATTTCTCATCAGCTAACTCTGAGCAGATTGATCAATCTATTCATCTAAAAAACAAGGAGAGGAATATACACACTTTCCCGTGCTGCAGGCATGTACCTAGAAAAATAATGTAGCAGTTAAATAACCTCATCAGCATGAGCATTGGAAAATCTCCATCATATTTTTTCTTGTTAGGAAAAATTGGGTGTTCAGTGTCTCAACATGTCCATGCAGACTTGGCAAGGGGGATGGGAAGGACCTCTGGAGAGAGCTATTGAAGTCCTCTAATCATTTTTGTAGCCCTTTTCTGTACCCTCTCCAAAAGTTCACTGTTCTTCTTGAACAGGGGAGCCCAGAACTGGACCCAGTACTCTAGATGTGGCCTCACTAGGGCAGAGTAGAGAGGAAGGAGAACCTCCCTTGATGTGCTGGCCACGCTATTGATAGCATTGAATGTAACTCTCCAGTGTGTTTAGAGATATGCTCTCCATATCTTTTCCCTTTTACATGGCATGGGCACCTGCTTTCTTTTTTGTTTTTTACTTTAGAAGTGAGGTGTTAGTTATTTATTACAGAATTAGCCCTTTTTTTCTTTTTGAAAATGCTCTGAGAGAAATATGCAAAGCAGTAGGGAACTGAGTGTTCTTGCTGTCACAGTACAAATGGTCTTATCCAGGACATTTAAGCACAGAATGACATCTGTTTTTTAGGGGTTTTGAAGGGAATAATGGGAACCCTGCAATCCTAAGAGAGCATTCAGATTTTGATTGCTCAGGAATGAAGTATTTAATCTTGTGCCTGCTCTGGGTAACAAAGGATTTCATGTATTTATTTAGTGTTTTGAAAAATACTGGGAAAAAAAAAAGGGTGGGGAGGGGAAAGAGAGAAAAGGGTCAAAAAATAAATACATCACTGTTTCTTAACAGGAGTTTTAAACATAGCAAACCATGTGGTGGTGCTAATGTAACAACAGATGAATCCTCCCAGACCCACTCGTACAAAATATGCAGAATGTGGCCAGATGAGATATGACAACAAGTACAAATTTATAGCAGGGGCAAGCCAGTAAACATGGAAATCTGAGTAAATCAGACATTTCAAATCTATTTGCCAAACTGTTTATCCTCTGCAAAACCTCATGATCTCTGTAGGAAGCACTTCAGGGCAAACTCTGCAGGGCTTTTGATGGGTGGGAGTTAAGGATCAGGATATTCCACAGCAGCCTTTTTGCAGACGTTACAGATGATCTTCCAGCCTAATTGAAGTAGACAATGATGATCCCTGTGTGGGGCTTTTTTTTTAATTCAATTTGAGTACCCACTTCCCACTTTGAAACTGCTACAGGAGAAGACACTGAACACTAGGGATAGATAAATTAAACACTCTGGTTTATGAGTAAAAACCTGATTGCAATATTTTGTCTGTCTGTCTGCCTGTTCCTCATCTCTAAGCTATGTGGATATCTTGGTTTTTTGCAAGAAAAGGAGCATTGTGTAGAGATGTCAGGTTGATTTTTCCCCTGTGGCTTAACCAGTACAGTCCCATCCGTTTCAATGCAGTCTCTTGAGTGTAACAGTGCAGGATTTGTCCTGCAATCTTTTCCTGCTTGTTCTTTGTGGCCCATATTCCTAAAATTGTGAAAGTGCTCTGTTTTATGGTGAGCCCTAGGAGAGAATCCAAGAGTAGAATTTTTAAGTTTTTCTTTCTTTCTTCTTTTTTTTCCCCCCCCTTTCTTTCCACATGCCAGTTTTAAGGACTTCAGTGGAGCCCCAGATCTGTGAGCTGGTTACAGAGATCCTCAGTGATGAAAGCTGACACAGGCCAGTTTGCTTCTTCAAATATATTCTGTGGCTAGGGCAGAATAATTGCATTCCAAATCCATGTTTAACATTCATTTACAGGCTTACAGTGAGGCACACTGTAGGTGCCATCCCCTAATTTGTACCACTCTAGGAACATTTTCCTTGTCATAGCATTTCATGTTGGATTTTGTAGATCGAAGTTGAAGATCTGAGTACAGACCTGTTTCTGCCTTAGACTTCCCATGTAACCTTGGGCCAATTACTAAACCTCTGTGTATTCATTTTTCCTTCTGTAAAGTGGTGACTACAATACCTGTCATGGAGGAACCTCAGGCTCAGCAGATTGAGATGTGGATGGAATATGTTATAGAAACATCTTGGTGTATTCATTTTCTGTAGCCTCACCAGAATTCTTCCCTTTTTTTTCCTTTCTTGTTTTTTTGCTGTCCTCCTTCCCTCTGGCTCCTTTCTTCTCAGGATAAGCAAGAACCAATGATGTCTTATTTGCCCCTTCAAGAAGGAGCACATAGGAAGGTTGCACTGGGTCAGACTGTTGTCCATTTGGCCCTAATTACTCCTCTACCATCTCCTGTGCCATTTATGATGAACTCCTGCTATACCCCTTCTTAGTCTCCTCTTTTCCAGGCAAGTTCTGTGACTGTGGTCAGTCTTGCTGCCCTTCCCTGAGGGTTTGCCATGGACTTTTCCTAAGAGATGGCCTAGAAAAGCATGTAGTGCTCCAGACACCAGGGGACTAAATATTTCTAAATAGCATAATTATATTTTTGGATTTATTGTTTCCTTATGATCTGTATATTCTAAGTTAATTATCTACCTTTAATGAATGTTGAACTATGTTTTCATTAGTTATCTCCTAGAGCACCCTCAGCAATTTTGCAAGTGACACCAAGCTGTGTGGTGCAGTTGACATGCCCAATGGACTCAGGGTACCAGTCAGAGCCCCCTAGACAGGATTGAGAAGTGGCCCTGTGTGAACCTTATGAGGTTCAACAAGGCCAAGTGTAAGGTCATGCACCTGGGTCAGGGCAATCCCAAGCACAAATACAGGTTGGAGTATGAAGGGATGGAGAGCAGCCCTGCAGAGAAGGACTTTGGGATGCTGGTGGATGAAAAGCTGGACATGAGCTGGAAATATGTGCTCACATCCCAGAAAGCTAATCAAATCCTGGGCTGGAGCAAAGGAAGCATGGCCAGCAGGTAGAGGGAGATGATTCTGCAGCTCTATTCTGCTCTGGTGAGACCTCACCTGGAGCATGGTGTCCAGCTCTGGAGTTCTCAGCACAGGAAAGCTATGGACCTGTTGGAGTGAGTCCACAGGAGGCCACCCTTTCAGGAGAAGACATTTTGAAATGCAAATTATGCAAGATTTTCTGCCTGTGTTGAGCCTTGTTAACTCAATCTGCCAGACTCTGGCAATTTCTTTGCACTCAACTTATAGGCAGTAAAGCAGTTAGCTAAGGAAATAAAGTTCCTCACATTGCAGATGGAGAAGGGGAAAAGCCTGCAGATGAATAACATGTCTATCTAACAGAAATACAGATTCAGGCAGAATGGCTCTATCTTTGGACACCTCTAAGGTATCTAACTCCAAACCCAATTTTTTTTGTTTCATTTATTTATTTATGTTTGTTTGTTTATTTATTTTCTAAAATGAAGATTTAATTCCTGATTTATTTTTTTCCCCCCCAGGATGTAACCATTTCACTCTGACACTTTATTATTTCTTTTACCCCTCCTGTAAGCATACTTTGCTACAAATACAGAGCCAGCCTTCCCTGCCTTGCTCAAACTAGATGGCTTCTTTCAAACAGTGAGCTGCATGAGCAAGTAAACCAAATTGAAGTGATAAAATGAAGTCCATGTCTGGCTGGTGAGTGCTAGTTGCTGCCTCAGCACCTGCTGTCTGCTCCAGTGGAAATTGTTATTGCCTTCCCACACGTTGCTAGCATTTGGCTTCCACAGCATCATCCTCCTGAGCCAGGATGAACCTCCTGTGTGCTCCCTCATGGTGCTTGCTCCCCAGAAGCCTCCAAAAGGATTTCTGCTTGTGTTGTGTGGCTGGTGGTTGCTCCAGGTTCTCTCCACTTCACTGTATATTCAAATCAATGCCCCTGGATATTTTTTTTAGCCATGAATATGTATTAATAGTGAGGAGTTTGGTATTGCTGAGTAGGATAATGATATTTGTCTCACATATGTTGCTTTGATAGATTGCCAGTTGGACTTGGTGATCTTTAAGGTCTCTTCCAACCTTCATGATACTGTGATTGGAGAAAGCCCTGGCAAAAGGCTCTCTGAAATGCATCTCAGGCTGTGTTGAGCAAGACATGGCCTAGGCTTTGTTGGCTTGGTGTGCTGGGGCACAGTGACAGAAGAAAGAGACAATTATCTCACACTGTCAAAAGAAGAGCTTTTGCTTATTCTTTAGCAGAAGCATAAGGGCCAAGTTCCCAGCTCACTGAAGTCAGGAGAAGAATTCTCATTGTTTCACAAAGCTTTGGATCAAAGCCACTGGGAAAAGGCATAACTCTTCAGTAAGTTAAAAAGAATAGAGTAACTTTCAACTTTTAAAGGTTTTTTAATTATTTTTTTTTTTAAATCTAAAGAACAAGAGCACAGACATGCTACTCCCAACCCAGCTCCCCTGAAATAATGAGAGTAAGGAGTCTGAGAGAAAATTCAGATGAAAAAAATATGGAAAAATAATATAGTCATGCAAACCCACAGTGTTAGTGTGACTGAAACTATTTACAAGGTGGTGTGAATTTGAAGTATAGGCTTGGCAAAGGAAATAGTGGGGGGAATACATCTAAAATAATTGTTAGAAAAAGAAATTTGAGCACCTTTTTAAGCATTTCTAAATAGTAAAATTAAGCATTTAGAAAGGTGGCTTGATGCAGTTTCAAAATAACAAAGCAAACAGTGACTTAACCCAAACACAGGATACTAAAACTCCCCTTGCCCCCAACTAATCCTCTTACCTCCTTCCCCAGTTTCCTACCTTAGCCATCAAAGGAAGGCAGGGATCTAATTGCCCAGCTGTGATTGTAAAGAAACTATTGCAACACAGCAATTGCTGCTGCCTCTTTTGTGGCTGAGCCAGAGGAGTGAGCCATGTGCACCCCCATTAGCTGGGAGGCTAATCACTTTTTGCTGCTTGCTCAGGAGAGCAGCATGCATGGATGTCTCTGTTTAATTGGATGAAGTTCTGGGAGTGCTTTTTGGTTCCTGCAGCTTTCATCCTTGGTGCCAGGATTTTCAGCACTCGCTGGGAAGAATGCAGGTGCTTTGACTCCTGGCTCTCCTGAAAGGCAGATTGTTTATTACACCTGGATGCAAATGAAACCTTCTGGCTTTGTTGTGAGAAAGAAAATGAGACTGAGCTTCACTGTAGGAAGAAAAGCTCCCTGAGGTTGGAAGGATCAACTCTGAGGGCTTGTTACAGGGCTGGGGACATGAGTGTGTGAAAGCAGGCTGCCTTTTCAGAGAGCCAAAGGAGTCTCAGACAACCTTTAACTGTACCATTAGCTCAGTAGCTCTATGGGATGCCCTTGACATTAGTGGAGACATAACATTTCTGTTAAGATGATCCTCACTGTGCTGAGTGCACCACCTCTGTAGCACCACCTCTCACCCCATATATCCTGTTTTGGACATGTTCAGGGCAGCTCAGTCCAGTTCACTTCCTCTGCCAGTGACTTCAGCTGATGCCTACCCAAATTTTAGCAGTCAGCAAGTCAGGGATAGAGGCTGCCTCTTAATCCTCAGATTTAATACTCTCAGATAAACTTTCTACCATGGATTTGTCTGGGCAGATCCATTTATACCTTCAGAGATCCATTTATACCTTCAGCCTGTTTAACATCCTGTGCCAATGAAGACTTGTGCTTTAATTAGACATTGTATGAAGACAATACTTCCTTCTCTGTGTCTTAAACCTACTGCCTAATAATTTTATCAGGTGCTCTCGAGTTCCTGGATTATGAGCAGTAGTTGTTAATCTTTCCAGATTGGCTTTCCTATGGCCAAAGAGGATGTCTAAGCTTAAGCTCCTGTACATGCTTCCTTTGTCATCCTTTTTCAGGGCAGAAGTCTGACCTTTTTCACATCTCCTTTGCCATTCCCTGAGCTTTTATGTTCCCAATGCTTCCTTCTTTAGGTTGAAAAGAAGATAGCAAAATTACATGATATCCAAGATACAGGCACAGTATGAAGCAATATGATTTGGATATAATGCTGGGATTTCTTTTCTTCTGATTTTCTTTACAAATATTGTACCTGCCTTTTTGATTCCTGCTGACAACTGAGCTGATGTTTTCAGAGAACAATGCAGAACAGCCCTAAGAAGAATTAGCTAATATCCTGTCTTTTGACATGCATCCCTGGAGTTCTTTTCTCTATGTACATAACTTCCTATATCTCATGATATTATTATCAGCCTTCTACAGCACTGTACACAGAAAGAGCTGCTGAGATTTTTCTGAGCACTTGGTTTTCTGTTAGTGGTTTTGTAAGAAAGACTAAAGCATGTGGACTAACCAGAGGACAAAAGCATCTGAGACCATCACCCTTAGAGCTGAGGGTGACAGGCACTGTGAACCTGTCTGAAGGTTCACCACAATTATCAGTGTGGTTAAAGACATTTCTGCATGGATTCTTTTTGCTTGTTGGAGAAATATTTTTACATTTTATTCCTTTTTTTGTTTTGTTTTTAAGCAGCCTGAGAAAACATTGGAAGAGTATCAATTTCTCAAAATAACTATTTGTTTAGAAAACCCCCTTTAATTTTGTGTTAAGTGTTTATGCTAGTTAAAATCACAATGACAAGTTTCATTTGAGTATATAAATGTTTCCTTCAGGAAGAGACATTAAAGTGAAGATTGATTTGTATTTACCCAGCTTTAGATGTGATGCTGTGAGTGCACAATACTGCAGAAACAATTTCTCCAGCAGTATAGTCATCAGCTTTGCTCCTGACCTCAAGAAATAGTTTGATCTGTGGGGCAGAACTAAGGAGATCTTTAAGCTAATGCTGTTGAAAGTGTCAGGTGAAGCCACTGTCAGTGATAGTTGAAATTCCACTTTGGTGTGTTGTGTGTGAAACAGGCAAAGAGCATCCCAGTGCAAGTGGAGTAAATCATCTTTGGAACTGTTTCCTCCTTTTCCCCTGGTTGCTTGTGGATAATTCTAGCTTGTGCTGGTTTGAGAGACCTAAAACAATTAACCTAGGTTGGATTTAACAGGGCAACACTTAAAGGAACAAACCAGGCATCTGAATTTGATGGACACTTCGGATGATTTAATTTCCATGATTTACTGCCCACCTTTGCAGAGTGAAATAAAGTCCTTTCACCTCAAGTGGTGAGAAAATTCAGCTGGCTGGAAATGCAAGAGCCAGAGCCAGGGAAAGGCTTGCAGATTGCAGTGCCTGGTGCTGCACTTCCTTTTTGGAGATGTTACTGCAAGACAGGCTGAAACTTGGTGTGCCTTTGAGTTTGCTTCAATAGCTGCTGGTTTAGACCATGTACAAGTGGAAGAGCTTCAACAAAAACAGATTAGGCAAACTCAGTTGCAGCTGGTTCCCTTGCATAATGGATGTGGTACTTAGGGGCATGGTTTAGTGGTATGGTGGTGATAGGCTAACCCTTGGACTTTATGGTCTTAGAGATCTCTTCCAAACTTCATGATTCTGTGATTTGAATGTTTGTTTGAGGGAAGAGAGAAGGTCAAATATTTTTGGGCAGAGAGGAGAGCTGCACTTGAATCTTGTGTGCCTTGTGTGAGATCTCTGAGTCCTTAGCTCTTGCATAAATAGAGAAATATTCTCCCCTTCTGCTTCTTTTTTTGTGAGGAGACTGACCCCATAAATGTACTTTAGCTATCTCCAGGGAAAGCAGGCATGGGGAGGGAGGAGTTTGCTCCAGTGGAATCAGGGAATGAACAAGATGCAAAGCCACTCAATCTTATCAGGACACATATCCCTCAAAAGGTGCCTCGAGTCCCTCAGGATGTTTACTGACAGGCATAATTAAGCCCTGGAAACCTCAGACATCTCCCAGGCGAGGTGGAATCAGTGAGGGGAATTTGAATACATCCTGGTTTTGCCCTCTGTTTGCAGTTCTAGACCTAAGACACAAGCAGTAACGAAGGCCTTGAAGGAGATTAATCCAGTGGAAAATATCAAGCGTAACTGGGTGATTAATGACTATGTTGCACACAGCAAGAACTGAGATTACATGGAAAAATTTAACTGCAGGACTGCCTGGTTTTGTCATGCTTGAGTAGAAACATTAACATAAATTTTAGCCATACTGAACATATTTTGTATGATTGATGCTATTTTAGAAGGCAGGAGATAAACATGTTGCTGCTTTTAAACATAAGCAATCCTTATTATAATGGCTTTGTATCAGTTGAATCTTCTCAGGGCGAGGTCTTCTGGTTGAACAGCAAACATCATGCCATTCCCTTATGTTCTCAGTATGGGATCTCTGTACAGCTGGCTGAGTTTTAAGAGTCTTTCAAAGGCAGCAGTGTGTAGGGGGTGTAGGAATGTGAGATTTTCTTTGCTTTAGACTGAGAAGCTGTTTTCCAACACTCGTGGGCTTGGACTCTCAGGGACACAATGCATCTAGGAAACACCATCTTCATTCAGAAGAAGAGGACATTTTGGAAAGGGCACTCATGACAAAGGGTGCATGTTCACCTCTGGCTCTTTTCTTCCTTAAATCTATTAGGTAAATAATAAAAACTGCCAGAGATATTATTTTCTTGGGAAACAAAGTACTGGAAAAGGGGTGTAACACTTTAAAGCACATGTACTACACCCCAGATGCATTGTACCACTTCTAAATGCCTGCTCTCACCCACTCCATTGTCAAACTAGGAGTATTAATGTGACTTAGAAGAGTGCCTCCATGGGGAAATATGCTGCATCTTTCTGTTCATTTCCTTCTTGATGACACTCTGCACACTGTGTGCTTTATTGGCAAGAGCTCCTTTTCATTTGAGATGTGTAAAGCTATATTTACAGTATAACAGTTGGAATTGCTGATACAGCAGTGACAAAAGGGAAGGAAAGGGACATTCCATAATTGCCTTTCTCTCTGATCTGCAGGACTTCCATCAGTTTCCTCAGAACTGCTGCCCAAAACAAGGCAATGTATGTGTGTAAGATGAGATTTAATTACTGAAAGTGCACCACAAGCACTATATGTTTCCATGGTTGAAACCTTTCCTGGAGTCATGATAAACAGCTGACAGACAAATAGGCCACTAATTAGTAAAGAAATAGATTAGAATTTAATATCCACTCTGATGGAGTTAGGAAGTGCTGGTGTTAATTTTGCCAGAAAGAGTGCTTAAGGACTAAGGCTGCAAGATGAAGCTCAAATGGCTGAGGCTGTGCTCCAAAGCTAAATCAGCTCCTCAGACCACTGCCCTCAACAGAGCAGACTTAAATCTTGCCCTTTTGCTGAAGTGGGAGTTTGAGGGCTGGGTTTTTAGACATGCAAAGCACCTCCCAGCAAAGCAGGCATCCAGTGCATCTGTTTTTCTGGTGAAGGTTAGCAAGTTGTTAGTGTCCAGAGGAGGGCCACAAAGATGGTGAAGGGTCTGGAGGGGAACTCATATGAGGACCTGGTGAAATCACTTGGTTTGTTCAGCCTGGAGAAGAGGAGAATGAAGGGAAACCTCATTGCAGTTTAGAACTTTCTCACCAGAGATGAAGGAGGGGCAGGTGCTGATCTCTTCTCTCTGGTGACCAGTGACAGGACCCAGGGGAATAGCATGAAGCTGTGCCAGGGGAGGTTCAGGTTAGATGTGAAAAGGTTCTTCACCCAGAGAGTGCTGGAGCACTGGAACAGGCTCCCCAGGGATGCAGTCATGGCACCAACTCTCATGGAATTCAAGAAGCATCTGAACAATGCTCTTAGCCACATGGTGTGACTTTGGGATTGTCCTTTGCATAGACAAGATTTGGACTTGATGATCCTTGTGAGAGCCTTCCAACTCTGGATATTCTGTGATTCTGTGAATTCACTGAAGCCAAATCCTCCCCTAGGAACAGGTTTAGGACCTTCAGCAAGGTGTTGACTCTTGGTGGCAGACACTCAGCTCTGCAGACTCACTGATCTAATCACCTCTGCTTCAAGTGGCTGCTCTGCTGTAGTTCAGAACAAAATGTTGGTCTCCTAGGATCTCAGGTAAGCATTGGACCTGCAGGGCTGAGCTGGGGTTTGTTTCCTTCTGTCCCTCTTTCCTGTTCTGCAGTGATGCTCAGCTAACCAATACACCATGGTGAATGAGATGTCTCCTGGATTTTTATGCAGAAAGGAAAAAAAAAAAATCCCAACCTTCCAAAATTTTTGTGAGGTTTAGAGGTGTGTTTGGCCTACTGCAGAGTTTTTGAGAGCATAAAGGCCCCTTTAGGTCAGAGAAATAGTTTCCCATACAGCTCTCCTGGTATAAAACAGTGTTATGCCTGTGAGTCCTCTGGGCAGGCAAACTGACTCTCAAAATGTTCTTTTCTGTAGGTTTTTGTTTGCATGACTTTTCCTTCTATTTTGTAGTTGATTAGTTTAGATTGATACAATTAGTTGTAATTAAGTGTAATTATGAAATTTGGTGCAAATTAGTATAATCCTATATTTACAATGTGTAATTAGGTAATTACAATATGTAATTGGCAATAGAAAATGTAATGTCATTACACAATGCTGATTAAATTTCATTTATAAAAAGATGTCCTGGGCACATGGAATGCATAATCTCACAAACTCATTCTTTTGGAATATCTTTAGGAACTCTGTTCCAAATGATCCAACCCCCACCATTTCCCATATGGAACTGGGACCCTGCAAGAATCTGATTTAATAAAGCAAACATATTTCCTCATCTCACTATGGCCAGCTGAAAAAAAAATGCCCTCATGCTCCACCTGCTTATTTTTCCCAAAGGTTTTCCAACCTCTATTCTGTCTACCTTCTTTAAAAGAAAACCAGACCAAAACAAGCTCCACTAAAACATGCCAACAATTAGCAGCAGCAGCAAGAAGATCAGCAATGCAAAATAACCCAAAGATGAGTGTTTTGGAATTGTAATGATTTGTGTTCCATTTTATTGAGTCTGTTTTTTCTAGGCAATATTTAATCTCTGAGCAGAGCATTTAAAATGCAGCAATTAAATGCTGTTATATGTTGATGGATCTCTGAGGACCAAAGATGAAGTAAATGGATTTTGCTTGTGGATACTTTGAGGAAGTCTTGTGGGAAATGAAATCTCCATTTCAGCAGCAACAGCAAATATTAGCTGAACACCTTCATAATCACCATGGCAGCTTAAGGCTGTAGCATGTCTACAAAGTCCTCTGGTGTGTTCAGAGACTGTTAATCCCTGTGGATGAGGACTAAATAAATGGAGCCTGCTGTGTTTGCTACACATTTTCTCAAGACATTGAGTTTATTGGCCAGTGGATATGATGATAGAGTGAAAGGTCACTCTTACACTAACCTAGCATGTCCCAACCTCTTAGCATGTGAAAAGCCTGACTCCAAAGATTTGACAAGATCTCAGTAAGCATTTCCCTCCATCTGTAGGACCACAAGGTCCTTTCAGAACACCTGACTCTCACATTAAAGTATCTTTAACTCATTATACTCCAAAGCTGTAGCAGATCTCTCAAGCATCCAAGCAAAGAATTATTCTTGTCTGGGCAGTCTTGCAGACCCATTTTTACCAAGCCCTGGAGCTACAAAGAACAACATGCTGAAGCTGCTTGTTCTCTTAGAGAAACTATTACTCAACACTTATTTTGGCCATATTATCCCCCAGGTTATGGGGGAAAAAAGTGAGAAGACAATTGGGCACTACAGAATTCAATTTTTACTCTGATGTCCCTGGATAGAACAGATGCAAGTGGAGGTTTTTTTCCATCCATGTGGTAAAGCAACATCTTCCCCAGCACTGTAGATGTTCTGTATTTAAGAATTTCATGAGCCCAAAAGGGGCCTGAGCTATGAGCTACTTTTTCAGTTGAGTAACTTTGGACACTGGCCAGCTTCTGGTGCCAAGCCATTGATATAAGTCAGGGTATATCAGTGAAACTTCATACTATCTTGTCAAGGGTTAGGACTGGGCTGGCCACTGAATGAATTGCAGATCTTCTCCCTTAACCTTAATCCCCCACCCACTCCCAAGAAGAGAAAGGGAAAACTACTTTGCAAATAACTAACAACTATGAAATGAGATATATACAAATACATTCAAAATCAATACCTCATTCACAAAACTCACACTGATGCAGGAGGAGTTTGTGCCATCAGTTTCCATTAATGCCTGTGAAGACCAACCATGAAAATATCCTCAGCACAGATGGGAGAACAAACTGTGTAGCTCTGCTAGGAAATAAATGTGGATGTTACCAAATAAAGAACAGGTTTGTGCATAGATCCTGTAAAAATCTGTCTGTGATGTCTGGCTGTGAAGCAAGTCAAAACACAGCAAGGCAAGCTAAAGGGAGACAGTTTACATCTAAAAAGGGTTAGGTGCCTGGGGAAGATTTGGAGTAAAAATAAATAGACATAATTGAAATAAAGGAGGAAAGCACCTTTTTTGACAGCAGAAGGATGTGTTAAGATAGGAACTACCAAAACTAGGAATTGGTTTTTCAAGATACATTAGAGTCCTTCAAAATGTCTGTAAAGGAAATCAGATTATCAGGATGGCTTTATCATTAGAAGAAAAGGAATATTAAAAGACCTCAGTTCAGCCTGAATAAAAAAGATAAATTTCAAGTAAACTGGCATGGAGTTTATCCATGGTTGGGTTTGCAGTAATAAAGTCAGTGAAAGGAATCAGCTTTGTGATTTACAGGCAGTAAGCTTCTGTAAAATTTACAAACTGCTGTTATAAAATGTCACCTTTTATGATGCATTCCACTCAGCCTGCATATATAAAGGGCACTGCAACAGGAAGAGGGGTAAAGGCAAAGCAGACTTCTCTCCTACCTAGCTAGTTACCTTTTTTGCTTCTCCAGCAGTAGCAGGGATCTATCATCTGATGACCCTGCTGTTAGGTTTTTTTTCTCATTAATAGTTTTTGTTTGTTTGTGTAGGGACACTGTTGGCCCTGCCATTCCTAAGAGAAAATGTAGAGTGGTTTAGGTGAGGCAGATTTTTGTAAGAGGCTGATGGATGAATGGAGCCAGATTCCTCCCATTCCCCTTAGTGTATATAGAACAGTAAGGCTTATGATAGATTTTTCTGTTTTCTCTTCTTTGATTTAATTGCTCAGTCTACAGCTGTGCAAGGCTTAGGCATGATAGACCTTGGAAATCCAGAGCCAAAATTAATGGGTTTTTTTGTGAAACTCTGAGTTTCTGCAAAAGTTAAGCATCTGTTCACATTGAGAACTCAGCATCCATTTCCAGCCTGACTAGACAAATCTAGAAAACCTCCAAGCATCCCCCACAAGGTGTCAAATCTGTTAGATGGCTTTGTTGGAAGACTGATGGGTGTTTCTCATTGCACCTTTTGGACAAATTCAGCTGTCCTGGTTAGAGCTCATTCTGGCTGGTGTTATCAGATAGCTGGTTAACCTGGTCAGAAGGTGTCTAGACTGGACTATTCAGCCAGGTGATCTATGATGACTGAGCTCCTTTGGAGTCACAGCCCAGTCCCTGCTTACAGCCAAAGTCACCCATGAAGACCAAGTCCTGCTTAGCCCACGCATTCCTGCCCAGTGCTTCACCTCCAGGTGGTACTCAGGGACATGGTTTGGTGGCATGGTGGTGATAAGTTGACAGTTGGACTTGATAATCTTAGAGTTCTCTTCCAACTTTAGTGATTCTGTGAAAGCTCAGCTATTATGTTGGTAGACCCTTTGCAGTCCAGCATGATTGACACAGTTGCCTCTTATCTAAGGGGAAAGTCCTAATATTCTCCTTTCAGTGCTAGCAAAAAAAGAAATACACTTTGAATTAAGATTTATACTAGGCCATATTCTGGAAGTTCAGCAGAATAAATCAATAGTGGTGGTAAGAAACTGCAGTTTAATGGAAGCTGTTATAGTAAAACAACAACCAGTGTACAGCCATTTTACCACCCTCTGGCCACAGCTTCTACAGGATATTCTGACAGATTTATTATTGTCTTCATTTAATAAGCTACTTCTCTTTAGCACAACCACCATCACTATAAGCTTAAAACAAGGTCTTTCTAATTTTACTGCTCACAAAATAATAGATGTTTATATCTTCAGCCTAGCTAGCAAAATATTGAAATTCAAACAGTTGGTAAACAGAGCAACAAATAAATACAGTTTAGGAACCATCCCTTTTGGTAGAAATTGGATGAGCCTCATCAACTTCAGCAGAGAAGTGTGTCTGAGAGCATGTGGGATGATAAGTCCTGTTGCTACCAACCTGCCAGTTAAATCTGAGAGCAATGGGTAGCAACTGGCATCCTTACACTTTACATCCCTAATGAAGTTGTCTGTATGTAATTTAGAGCTGGAGGGTAGGAAAGTACAGGAACATGGGAGAATCTGGAAGGAGTAATTTCATGTTAGGTCTGTAAAAGAAAGCCCAGACCAAGTGTCATATTAGTAGTATAACTCCACAGCTTCTGATGCTGAGGACCAAAGGGTGGAATAATTTTTCAGCACTGACTGTTGTGGAAATACTTGACTTATGGTGGGTTGAGTCATGTATGACTTAGAGTGTTAGATGGCCAGGAGCTTGCATGAAAGAGAAACAGTGAGTAAATGCAGTATGATCAAGTGGTATGAAAAGGAAAGGGGAAGGGAAAGGAAAATAAAATGGGGAAGTGCAGTGGTTTTGCACTTTGAATGAGAACTTCAGTGTTGCATCTTCCTCTCACTGATATCAATGCTAAGTTTCTGGACAGTGGAGCTGGTCTAAGGCTAGACATTGCAGGCTGTCATGCACACACAGAGTGTTTTCTCTTACATTGTGCTCCTGGGGCTGTGCTATTGTGGTGCTCTAGTGGGTAAGAGATCAGACTTGGTGAGTGCTGTGTCTGACCTGAACCAACAAGAACTGCGTGGGAAGGGATCTGCTGGATGAGGAAAGTTTAGAGGCAGAGAGGCCCCAAAGAAGGAGAATTGAGTGCATCTCTTGATGAGTATTTGCACTTGTGACAGGCATTTGCATGAGTCATGAGTCCACAGGTAGCCCATATCTTCTTTTTGTCCATGGGACAACATTGCTTGCCACAGCACCCAGTCAGCTCATTGCCTTGCATCAGTTCAGACCATCTCAGTTCATCTATAACAACGAGTTGTGATTCTCCCAAAGACTCACAGATGCACAGAAGCTGCAAGGTTGCACTCTCTGGGTATAAAAAGAGCTGTCAATTAATAATTGGATGTCTCAACTCTTTGCATGGTAGGATGTGATCTGTGGCTTTGAATACATTTCTCCAAGTGAGACAAGAGTTCCAAATTGCTTTGAACACTTCTGAGGGACTGGGTTGTGACGAGGGTCTGTGCCAGCAATTCTGTCTTGTCTGTATAACCCTGCTACAAGCATGGGGAGATTCCTCTGCCTGTGGTTCTTGGGGTTGATTAAGCTGAGGGATGCAAGTGTAAATGATGTACATCTGCATGCAACCATAGCTGAAATACCTGGGTGGAAATAATCTCACAGCTTCATAAATCAATGTCCCTTCTGCAGGAGAATAAGGGATTAATTACCTGTGGGAACTCTCATTACTTTTGTGGTTTGCTGTTGCAGTACTGTGTAGCTGCTGGGTTTTCATCCCAGCTTTGGAGCCCAGCTCCAGATAAGGCTGGGACAATCTAATGATATATGAGAGGAACTGAAATTCATCCATGGAGTGCCTGCATTTGGATGTCATAGAACAAGGTGACCCTGGAAACTATGCAAGAATTTTCTAGAGTTAGGCACCTCTTGCTGATAGGCTCTCTTGAAGCAGTGAGATCAAGCAGAATGGTGGGACCAGGTTGGGATGGCCTCAGGCCAGTTTCTGCAGCCCAGTGAGCCTCCTGCAGCCTCTGAAGTAATTTTTGGGAGGTTTTAAATACCTAAAAGTGCAACATATATTAAATATTCCTTAGAGGAGGAGAGACAAAAGGCATCCTGAATTGAACCAGAGGAGTAGATCATCTTTATCAGGGCCAATTGATTTCAGACATTGACTAGCAGTACATCGTGTTTCTATGCAGGGAGGTCATTTTCTCAGCTTAGAAGAAGGGGTGGGGATACTAGTTTGACAGTGAGATTTTGCTCAGAGTGCAAGACTACTTGCTAAGGGGTCTAAAAAACCTCACCAAATTCTGTGACCATCCCTTCTCCAAAGGAATAAGATGGAGGAGGGATTAAGGTGCCTTAGGAAATTGACTGCTGGCTCTGAAGATACTATGAGAAGCTCTGTCTCAGATATCATCTATTCAAGAGGTAAGCACTTCCCTTCCTTCCTCCTCCCAGGATTTAACTTGCTAAGCTTTCATCCTAACCAGTGGAAGGAATGGATCTTTTTATTAGTGACAAAGAAATTAGTTATATAGTTGGTGAGCTGCCTTCTGAGAAAGCCCCTGCAAAGCATGGATTGTTTCTCAAGAAACATTTGATTTTTGTAGTTATCAACAAGAATTTGGACTGAACTTGTGACCAGGACAGCTTCTAACAGGACACATCATTATCTGCTAAGTTAAAAGGGGAGGATAGAGAGACACTGGGTAACAACCCACCAGTGGTCTCTCTAACAAAAGACTGTTATTGTTAAAACATAAGTAATAAATGTCACAACTCAATTTGTGAGACCCTCAGACTGTCAGTCTTTTGCCTGGAAGTACAAAAGGGTACTGCACTTAATTTCTCTCTTTCATTTCTCTCTAACTCTCAGAGTTAGAGGCGCTTACTACCAGGAAGGTAATAACTGGACACTTACCTACAGTTCCACAGCAGTAATATAGATTCACTGTGGAGGATTATCATCTCTAATGACTTATTTAGGGAGTTACAATCCAGCAACATTGATTTGATGAAGGAAAGGGGAGGAATATTAATGAGGATCATCTCTGCCAAGTGGTTCAGTTTGGGATGGTCTAAGGGCTAGCCCACCCCCACGAAAATCCCTTTGAGTTTCAACTTTGGTGCTGCAAGATCCATCTTCTGCAGGACATGATAGTGGGTTCACCCTGTAGATGTTAGTACAGATCTAGTACAGACTGTAAAAACAATCCAACCCTCATTGTGATGGGTGCAGGCAGTGTCTGGATATGCACTCAGCTGGCAGCTCACAGATATAGTAACAGAGACATGGTTCTTCTCATGTTGTATTTATCTCTCCTGCATGGTAGGTAAATATGTCTTCTGCCTCAGATGGGCTTGTCAAGTGCCTTCATGTGTGTTTCAAGGCACAGTCAGTGCCAGGGGTTATGCATGTGAAAACATGAGACATGGAACCTTTGCTGGAGACAGGGGGAGAAATGTCTCAGGGACAATCTATTCTGTTCGTAGTGTGTTATGCCCATATTGCTGGAACAAATGATATGGCACTAGCAACTCTGGATTTTTGCAGTCATGACACTGCTAAAATGAGAGGTTTTTCTGTGAAAATATTCTTCTATTTTACATATTTGCCAGTCTGCCTGCAGATTCTGGGTTGATTTCAGACAGTTCAGCCTCACTGTTTCCCTCGTGTACCTTAAGCAGTGTTGTTTCTGCCTTCTGGTCTGGTAATTTAAAATTCTTTAATGGGATATTGGGAGACAGCATTTGCTAAATAATTAATCACATATAGTCCTGTTTTCAGGCTGTTTTTTTTTTTTTTCTTGAGGAGATAAATGGATGCTTGCATGAAGAAATCCTTTTTCATAAACCCAGGCAGGCAAAAGTTTGTTGCAGCCAATGTTAAACATCATGGGAAATCCAAGTGGCTGCAATGAACAGCTGTTAAGAACTCAATAAGCATGCTTAAAAATTCTTGAGTTATCTGGATTCAAGCTGAAAGCAGCAGCAACAACCCTCAGAGAGTGATTTTTTTAAATAAATAATTTGCTGTGTGCCCCAAACCTTCATTTTATTTCTATTTAGCTTTGGATTCCTCAAGTTTATTTTCCTGGTATATGAGAGATGTGGAAGCATATTATTGGCATTATCTTTACAAGCAGGGATGTAATTCTGGGAGTGAGAAGAGAGCTGGGCTCACGTTGTGATTTCTGCCACAGAGCTTGAACCATCACACAGCCTCTGGTGTCCTCTCCGCTCACCCCTGAAAAGGCAGAGAACAAGAAGTAGGTATGTTCTATTATATTGAAGTATTGTATGAGCAGCCCAGAGAGGCCAAGGTCTTTCTTGTACCCTGTGATCTTGGCAGTGCTATCAGCAGACACACTGAAGGAAGACAAGGACTGCTCTGAACAGCTCTGGGGAAGAGCTCAGTTTGCACTCCACTGAAACCTGCAGCATACCTTACAGTAAAACAAACAAGCAAACCTCAAGAAGGGAAGCAATACACCACCCTTACTCAAAAAGCCTACCTTGTAAAAGGGACTTCGAATGACCAGGAGCTTTTTCTACTGCTCCAACTTGCAATTCTCTTTGTGTATTGCTTCAGGCCTCAAATAACATCCTAGGGCTCTAAAGATCAGAACCCCCTAGACCTCCTGCTAGCGTAATAAGATTTGTTTCCTGCTTATTCGAGCATGTCTGTGCATGCTTGGAGAACTTGGGCTGGGAGCAGGGGGCAAAGGCAGAAGATGACAGGCTGAAGTACCTGCTTTCTTGCTAAACTGCTGGGAACACATAATTATAATAAGCACCTTAAAACATCAATCTATCTTTCAGAAATATTTCCACTCCATAGTAATAATTATTGCTATACGGTCGTGGGGAAACCATGCTAAGTTGAGGAGGGGCAGAGATCATCTCCAAACTATTAGAGATATTTTTTAAGAATTAACTTTTGTTTTATTTGTTTTAAAACATTTTAAACATCCTCCCTAATGTTAGTTGACTCACATTTGGGAGGCATGATAAGCAGGTGCCACTTACCTGTTCCTTGGCACCCGGAGCAGATAATCACCTGCCTTCTGCCAGACATTGTGAACAGATTCAACCTGTTCCTTGGCAATGTGAGAGAAAAACACTTTCTGTATTCCTTGGCAAAATGAGGAGATGCCACTTGCCCTCTGCCTATTATTGTAAGCAAAGAACTGTCACTTACTTTCTGCCTTGTATTAGCAGTAGAGATTGCTGCTTATTTCAGATACTCTCACCTGTAGATGCATATAATGTCTCATTTTTTTCTGAACAATTAGTAGCACAAGCAACCATCACAGCACTAACAGCAGTGCAGTGTTTGTGCCTGGAAGCCCAGCCTCAGATCTGTTCAAGAGGCTGCTTGGTTATTCCATAAATAAAATAACAGGAAAGTGCCAGATGAAGTTAGGTGGTTCCTTATTATTTACCTTGGCTCAGGAATTAAATTTATGGTGGTGTAAATACAAAGCCTGAAGAATCTGTGTTCTGAGCATGGGTACTTGGTATTTTGGAGATTTGCTCTCTCCTTCAAATAGCTGATCAGTTGGTGGCCAAAGGAGGAGTTCAGGCTGGAGTGGACACCCTAATGCTACAAATGCTGGCTGGAACCAACCATTAGTACCTTCTTTGTAGCAAATGCTAACCTATAGAATTGCTGATGGTAGAATTAAAAGCTTCAATTGCTGTAGAGGTCAGGAGAACAAACTAGAGTGTCCTGGAGGTTTTCTAGCTGTCCTGTGAAATGCTGTGAGAAGGATAGAATTCATTGGGGTTTTTTTCCAAGTGAAAGCACCACAGTTGCATTCACATCCATGCACAGCATGTGAGGTGGCCATGCACAACCCTTTATTTACACCTTGTTGGTATCAGTCCTGAATGTTGCTTCATAGAGAATCTTCCCAACCAATCCCTTCAACTGTGTACCTCAATTTGTACTTCTCCAGTGCTCTCCTTTTTCTGTCAAGCATAAATACACTTATTTGTTCTCACTTTCATGAATAACATACCTTACCTTTATGCATATTCTCTTATGAGGGGATTGATTCTGATTCTTCCCTTCCCTAGGCAACAGCCTTCAATACCTTTGTTTTATTAACACTGCAGACACTTCCCTGTCTTCTCTTATGCTGCCTTTCTTCCTTGAATAAACTTCCCATATAACTCCATGAAAATCCTAATTATCTTCCTTCAAATCCTTTTGTAAAAGTCTCCTAGGCTATGAAACCCACAAGAAAGCCCTTGGGAAGAGGCCAGAGGGTGTAGACACCTCTGCTCCTTGCAATGACTGAGAGAATCTTGGTGTTTTCTCCCATCAGGTGACATAGTTTTATATTGCCTTCTTCTATTTCTTTTCCAGGTAGTTTCTATATTGACAGGGCTGGGCAGAGCATCTTCAGACCTTGAGGAGACACTGCATTATCTCCTGCAGAAATATTTACCTCCTGGAAAGGCCAGAGGAAGCTCTCCTGGGGAGTATGAGAGCCTAAAATAGAGTAACAGCCCAGAAGCATGGCCAGGACAAAAACATTTACATTTGTTCTTTCTGTTGACAAGTTAACCCCCCACACACATTTTCAGTGGTTTCCAGCTTTCCATTTCCACACAGCTGTTCCAGTTAGGACCTGGGCCCTTCAAACTACTGATGAAGCTTTTGTTTGAAGCATTTAATATGCTGGTGGAGTAATGTTATGGTGTGCAATGAGGGTCCAGCAAGCCACGTGGGCAACTCAGACCAGCAGACAGACTTTCTAAGGATGCAGGCATCTATTTGAGCAAGCTCTTGGGCACATCAAACTGTCACATGAGATTTCCATGATGAGCTGGCATGAAATTCAAATTATGGGCAACTATTGCTTTCCACTCTGTTGACAATTCATTGGGAATTGCACTAAGTCTCTGCTGCAGGCCACTCCTTTAGCTTAACATGACCTGACAGACAGTGCCCAGTGTTGTGCATCACAACACAAAACATCACACAGTGCATCTGGAGAGAGAAAGGGGCAGTCTTGGGGACAAAAATACTTTTGAAAGGTTTTCTAGGGAAAGATGAGTCTTTATTCACAAAAGCTCAGGATGGAGACATTTGACTCTGATTCCCTTCTGTGCCCTCTGGAAATTGGTGATGTGCTTCTAATGGGAAAACTACCACCACTAGCATCCTCCACCATGGATTGTGCTTGGGACAGTGGGATGTTCAATGACCAATATCTTGCTTGCCTTGTGGCAGCACATTGACACCCTCTGCCTGGGTGGCAACTTCTGGTGCCCTTCACCAAAAACAACAACAAGCCCTTCCCAAAAGCAGTGATTCCCAACTTGGGTTCTTACACCTTTCAAATTGAAACATGCCTCCAGCCCTTTCTGCTGCAATACAAATCTAAATTGCACTTAAACTCTTCTTCCTAATTTAATCTGGAAACAATGTGCATATCTCAACCTTCTCCCCAGGTGATCAGAACTGCCTATGTTGGGTCAGGAAAAGACTATGCCCAGAAAGTTAGTTGGGTACAACTGCCTCCTTTGTGTGTGAATTATCTAACCACATTTTAGACCTCATTATAATTTATCTTGCTCTTACCTTGTCTACTTCTTCTCCCCCACATATTATGTCCTACACAGACTCCAGATTCCCAGAGCTTCACGTGTCACTACAACTTTTCACTATGCTCTTTTACAGCAGGTTTCACAGGAAACTTTCCTGACATTGCCCAATGTCTCAGCAAGCTTGGGTCCTCCCAGAAGGTCCTTTCCTGCATATTCCACATTCTTGTAAGCCCAGTGGCAAAGTGTTAAAGCACAAAGACATGCAAAAGAGAGATCACCTCCCTGAACCTGGCAGGAGCAACCACACCAGCTGCATTCACCACATAAGAGGCAGCTGCATTGCATAGTGAGTAGAAACTTTGGAATAGCCCTATTGGAAATGATCCAGGAAAGCCCCAGCACTCTGCCTGACTCCTGTGTAAATGAAGATGTTGGTATGCCCCTGGAGAGAGCCTTTTCTGATTTCTCCACTGCACTGGATGGGTTGTGTCAGTAGAAGAGCACAGTGCTATGTGGCAGAGAGTTTGGCAGCAGGTTGGTGGGAAGTGATCATGGGCTGCTGGTGTAATTATAGCCAGGGAAAGCAGAGCAGCAAGTGGCCTTGTGTGCAGAAGGCTGCAGGACCAAGAAGGGTGGAAAGCTATACAGTTTACCAGCTGTGCTGCTCTGTCTGTGCAGAAAATTAAATGGTAGCCTCCAGAACTGGAGCTGTTGACTCCTGATCAGTTCAGTCCAAAAGCAGAATCCCAGTGAAGCCATAAAGGAATGCAGAGCCGCCATTCAGACAGAATGGAATTAAGGTTTTATGTGGATTTAGACTCATTTACCAATTTTGGCTTTTCCTGAAATGCAAAGTCCCATCAGCCAACCTTAGCTTTCACTTTGCAATGCACCCAATTTGCAAATCAATTACTCCTCCTTCTCTCTTGTGGCAATGAGAGCATTAGTTGTCAGAGTTAAGATTGTTCAGGAAGCTGTAATTGACACCCATGTTTTTCAGTTCATGTTATGACATAGATGAGAGATCCATGCAATTTCCCAGTGTTTTCCACTCTCTTCTGTTTATAATCTACTGGTAGTGAAATGGGTGCCATCTCCTCCACCCCAACCAGTTTCTCCAGTGCCATGTTAGAAAGTCCTGCCTGTTTTACCATAAGGAGGTAATGTGAACTCTGAGTACTTGGTCCAGGTCACTCCCTGCCTGCCTCCTGCAGCCCCTTCTTGCAGCCCCACTCTGACCCCCAGAGCTGGCTCATCCCTGGCTAAAGGAGCTCAGCTGGTGCTGAGGGCAACACTCCCTTCTCCTCCTTAGCAGGGGTGTGCAACAGCTAGGGTGATTAAGGCTCTAATTAGAAAAGTGGTTCAGCTGAGTGTGTGTGTAGGAACCAAGAAGTAATCTTCCCTAGGGGGTAGGGTTTATACACTGGGCACTTTTGTTTTCAACAGCTTTAGTGGTGAATAAGCTCTGCCTGTTGTGGTGTGCAGCATCTGGCCTTTAAAAAGAGAAGGTTTTGTGGAAGTACGTGGTCTGCCACACTTGGCTTCCTCTGATGTAGTGAGCTGAGATGAGAAGAGCCTGTGCCACCTGATGCAGCGGATGAAAGAAGTAAGACACTCCTCCCTCCTCTCCCTTCATCTCAGAGAGTCTCTGAGCCCTTCTCACAGCCTCCTCCTCCCCCTCTAACCACTGCCTAGGGCTGTGACAGCTGTGACATTTGGGTCGCTCTGGCATTTGCTGCCAGGGTTAGTGGATGTTTCAGGGTGCAACTCAGCTCCTGCACACGTGGGAAAGGTTTCTCCAGATCTAAGTCTGTGGGGCTGCAAGGTGGAGCTCAGGGACCTTCTAAGAGTGGTCTACATCCAGCATGCATCTAGGACATAGAAAAAGACAATGTCATATGGATGTGCTTTTCCAAGTCCAGCTCACAAAAGGGAACAGAAATCTCCCAGGATTCAAGGATGCAGAGATCCCAAATCATGCAAGAAAAGCTATCCTTTAGCTTAACTGCTAGAGGAAGGCAGAGTATGGATGTTGTTATGCCATTATTCTTCCTACCTTGGTTGGCTACCTACCCTCACATTAAATTTAACCTCATTACCCTTATCTGCACCTCTGTCTTTTCTGTGAGTCCTCTGATCTTTTCTACCTCTCACTCATCCCATTTTCTTCCCTGTCCCCATTCCATATCCCTTTCCCCTTTTCTAATCCCTCCTTGCAAGCATTTACATGTATCTGTCACTTTCTCTTCAAAAACACTTCTAAGCATCTTCTATTCTTCTCTGATTACATATCCCCAAGATAAAAATTCCATAATAAAATGCCTTTTGACAGAGTCAGGTGGAAGCAACATTTGTTTTTCTTTTCCAGGCTCCTGTCAGCTCTCTGATCTGAGCTGACACTGACTGGGTGTAGGTCAGATTTGGTGGCTACTACATGTCCCCCAAAGCTACCCAGTGGATGTGAAATCTGGCAGGCTAGACAGCCTGTCAGGTACTTGGCCTACACATGCACTGTGCAATTTGTTTGGTCTATGAGCATTAGGCTCTATCTTTGTTTGTCTCTCCATGGATCTTAACTCTTTACTGGATGCTGTTGGAAATGGTGCTGTCTCCAGGCATATCCTAGATGCCATTAACTGAAGTAATTATTATTTGACCCCATGGTGTGGGAAACAAGAACATTGAAGGAAACCTCCCAGGATGTTTATGCTCTCTTAGTAACAGATGAAAATGATGGTGTCTGACCACCCTATCCTTCATAGGGTAAGTAATTGGTGATGGCATACCATAAACACAGCACTGTCCCATGCTGCTGTGGTGAGGAGCATCTGCAGTGAGTGATACTGGGCATACCAAGTGAGATGGAAAATAAATGGAAAGGGGTAGGGGAGAGACACCTAAAATCCATAGGAAAGGTTGTCCTGAAGAACACTAATATTCCCCTTGTAGGGTGGAAATCTTAACAATTATGTCTTGAGAAGGAAAGGAGGTTGTAGTGAGGTGGGGGTTGGTCTTTTCTCCATGGTAACCAGTGATAGGACAAGAGGAAATGGCCTCAAGTTGCACCAGCAGAGGTTTAGGTTGGATACCAGGAAAAATTTCTTCCCAGCAAGAGTTGTTAGGCATTGGCCCAGGCTGCTCAGGGCAGTGCTGGAGTCACCATCCCTGGAAGGGTTTAAAAAATGTATGCATGTGGTGCTTAGGGACATGGTTTAGTGGCATGGTGGTGACAGGTTGGTGGTTGGACTTGGTGATCTTAGAAGTCTCTTCCAACCTTAATGATTCTGTGGTCTTCACATAGAAACCTATGGATAAATATTGGCCCAAGGGTAGGTGAGTGTTGTTCCCTGGCCCTTCCTTAAGTTTTCTTATTATTACAGTGAAGGTATCTTAATCTTAGTCAGGTATGATCTTACTATTTTGCTTCTCTCCTTTTCTTGATTTACATTTCTTCTTTGGTTTTCATACACACTATTTCACTACCTTTATCTCCTGCTATCTCAATTCCAGGTCACTTGCTTCCTTCCAATGCACATCTGTTCCTTTCTGATTCTCCATCTTCTTTTTGTCCACAGATGGCTATCAACCACCATTTCCCTCTGCATGAGGGTCTCCAGGAAACATGTTAGGAAAAACAGGGGCATACAGAGGAGTGCAGGATCCTCCTTTGCTTGTCACTCAGCTACTCTAGTGGGATGGAGATGGGCAGACAGAGTGACCATGAGGAAGCCAGCTCAGGAATCTTTCCTCAGGACATCTCTTGAGACTAGGAAGCAGTGCTGTCTGCTTCTCTCTATATTCTCCTGTAAACATCTGCTCTTGGCCACTGTCAGAGGTAATGAACTGGATGGCCCTTTGGTTGGCCCTAGCAAAGCCATCCTTAGGGCTGCCTGCAAGGGGGTGATAGAGCTGTGCTGTCAAGAGTGCTCAGACAAGGGCACCCTCTCCACTGGAGGGGGTCTCAAGCTTTCAGTGAGTCACATCACTTCTTCCTCAGGGGCAGAGCAGTTCAAATTCTGCCCTCCTGGGGATTTACAGAAACATTTTCAGCCACATACAGACAAAGTTTCATGTGGATGACTGGGTCTTACAGCTCTTTTCAGACTAGAGGGATAATTCTGTCTGCCCACCAAGAAATAATAGAAAAGGGAAAAAAAAAACCCAAGTGAATAGCACAATCCTCTAATCTGATTCCAAACATCTAAACTCAATCTTCCTCTGCTTGTCCTTGCTGATCACTTGCAAGACAGACTTTTCCCATCAGCATCCCTAGTCCTAAATTGCTCTGCTCAATGCTGAGCAGCCCAAGCCTTGGCAGCAGCAGGCAGGAGAAAACCATGCCATGTTCAGAGACAGAGAGGAAGATGCAGGAGGTGCTGCACTTTTGGTTTACTTATCTTTTTGCCAGAGCACTATGAAACACTTGGCTTTTTTATTCACAACTTACTCTTCTGGCCCTGGGAATCACAGATGGGTCAGTGCCTCCATGTAACCATGGATGCTAGTTAGAGTGCAGCATTTGTTAACTGTGTCTTGTTACTGGAGTTGTCCATGAACATTAAACCTGCAGGTCATGGATGCAAACATGTAGGGCTGTATGGCATCAGCTGCAGCATATTAGAAGGAAAATGTTAATTTTACCAAATTTTGGTTCTAACCTACTAAAATCCACCCTGGCTGCATTTTAAATTCTGCCTAAAGCAACTTTGAAGTGCATGTTAATCTGTCTGCAAAAGACACCAGAGCCAGCAGCAGGCATCTTGATCCCCAGGGATATCACTGGAGACCCAACCCTTTTTGGCAATAAATCAGACTGCAGGAGTAATGTGGTGAGCAAGCTGCAACAGCAACCTTTCTACTCAACAGCAGTTTTACTTTGGCTGGCCACTGCCTGCTGCAGCCTCCACATGCCACACTCCAGTATTTCTGTGAGAAACAGAGAAAAAAGCAACTTGTGACACCCCAGCTTGGTCACTGATAGTCTTATTCTGGTCAGTTGGTCCATGTCTTCATTTCAGAGAATGGCATTGGTGGTCCATGGGCCATCCAATTTCTCCCAAAGCTACCCAAACCAGATTTTGAGGTGCCTCCACCAGCAGAGAGTTTTTCTTGCCTGTCCTTTGACTGTGCAGAGCTAAATCATCTTCACATGCCCTCTATCACCTTGCTGTTACCAGCACTTGAGTTTAGGCTTTGGAATTGTGTGTTGAATAGAAGATTTGGGAGTTGGACTTTATTGCAAAGAGGCTTTTTTTCCCCCTAATAATTTGTTTTAATCAGAAGATTCTGGCCAAATATTTAATTCAGAGGCTAAGAGTGCTTTCCTTCTAGAAGTAAGGCAAACACTGGGTGCTGAAAAACGAATGTGTAGGCACTGCAGTGATAATCTGATTTTAGAAATCAGCAGTCATCATTTTCTCTGCACTGAGAATGATAGGCAAGAAAATAGCTTGACTGGAGCTCTCTATTCCAGCTGGCATAAAGGATTCACTTACCTTCACCAGGAATTTCCAATAAATCTATATTTAGTATCCTTCACAGTCTATCACTTGATGAAATGACTTTCCTTCATGAATGTGCAATAAAGTCTGACAGTGATATATGTAAGGACATTAAATTTTCAATGGCCATGTTATGAACAAAGGTGATCTAACAAAAAATAATATACTTTAAGGAGCAGCCAGCAAGGCCCTGTCTCTGATCTCATTGACAAGGCTTTAACAGTGGTAGACTTCTCTTTACATTAGTAAAATCATTCATTTATAGGGGTGGATGGGAGAGGAGCTCTTTCTTCCACAGATCTGCTTCTCCTCTCCCACATATCCATTCAAATGGATGATTTTACTAATATAAAGCATATTACCTTTTTGTTACATCACCTATTTTCATAAGCTGTAGTTCAGTGTAAAACCAGAGGTAGAAAATTCGTTAATGAAAAAGAGAACCAATTATGTGTGTGACATAGGCTGGAGAAAACTATTATTATCTTGCCCAGCAAAGATTTTCCCCTCACCAGACTGTGATTTCCCCTATGCCATTTCCCATTTCTGTTTGGAAAGCTAAAATTGTGCTGTTTCTCATACAGAGGAAAAATCTTCATGCTGGTAGTCAGGCCTCTGTGGGTTCCTGATGGTTATCATCTTCTCCTCTGACATGGTTGAAGATCCATTTCTATTTTTAGAGGTAAGAAGAAGACTAGTATTTGCTTGAGGATTGTGCTTTAAACTGATCAATGTGTTCATAGGTGTTTTCTTCTGAAGTGGGTACTTTGCATATGCTCTTATTGTCTCCACTTTACCAGGGAAAACTGACTGTCCTCATATGACCCTTTGCTTTTCTCTCTCCCTTTTAATTGTGTGTGTTTATTGGATTTCATTTCTGAAGGACCCCTTACAGAAAGGTTTTTTTGTATCCTAGTTAAAAGGTGCTGCCCTTTTATCACTCAACTAAGGCTGAAATCCAATTTGAGCCCTCCTGTGTGCCACTCTTTATTTATGGTATAATTACAGATGTTGTTTTTTTTTTTTGTTTCCTCATCAGAAGAGCAAACCCTCTGCAAAGCTTTCAGGATACTTATCTAGCAAACAGTGTCACTTAGCTACGGCTGGAGTCCAATCTGATGCCTTAAATTCCAGCCTCACACACAGATAATGCTTCTAATCAGAAAAAGTGAGACAACTCGTAAGAGCTTGTTCACAGAGTCTGTCAGCAGGGAGCTGGAGTGAAATCAGGACAAAGTAAGTCTAATTCTTTCTTTCCAGAGATGTTTTTCACTTGAGCTACAAAGACTTATTAACAGCAGGGCTAGATAAATGCAAGGAATGGAAGCAACCTATGCTGTTCTAGCTTGTGCTTAGAAACTGCTGCACTCCTGCTTCCACTCTATAGAAAATACAAGGTAGTGAGTCCTCAGCTGTGGAGGCAAAAGCCTGGGCAGAGGTGGGTGCTGCAGGAGTGCTGCTATGGTTCAGATGGTCTCTCTACCTCTCTGCTACCAGCTTGGACACCTGTATTGTAGGTTTGCTATGGATAAGCTGAAAGCTGATGGGTCAACAAAGCTGCTATGAGATATTGGAGCTCCTAGGCTCATTAGGTGTTGTGGGGATTAGGAGCCACTTTATTTTGCCTCTTCTTGGAGGCCACCACTAAATTTTTGCAGAGCAGTTGTCAGTTGAGGGAATGTGGAAACAGTTGATTTATCTGGCCTGCTGATGGCCTTCCAATTGCATCTGACATTTCTAATGGGATATTCCTGGTTCACTTTGAGCATTTCCTCTTCTGGAAAGGATCAAATAAGAACAGACAGAATTGCTCATTTCATGCATTTAATGCAGGAGCTGATTTACATAGATGAGTGCAAATTCCTGACTGGTACAGACCAGTCACTGGTAAGCTGTGGTTATTGCTACAAACTCAGAGTGATATACTGGTGGTGTATGAAAAAAATCTATTGTCTTAAAAAGCCCAATAGCCAGCTCAAATCTCTGAAGCCAATAGAAAAGCACAGTGATGTTCATGAGCTTGATGAAATTCTGCTAGACTTAAACATTTCCTCACCATCTCTCTCTGAGTGTAGAGAAGTGCCAACCTTACAGTTTAAAAGAAGCAACATTCTGGGACAAGATAAAGATGATTTTAGCAGTTCTAGTTTTAAATAGAAAAGATTTCATTGATCTTAAAGTCTAAGTTTAACATAAAAATATAAGTATGGGGTTTTCTTTAAACATAAGGCAAATGGAAAGACTTGGGCCTCTTAAAACTCAGGTTTTTAGGTATATCACCTGCAGCATGGCTCTAACATAACAATTCTTACATAACCTACCCATAATGATTAAAATATATTTCTGAATCTTGCTGCCTTAATCTTCACAGGAGTATTTTAGTGATACAGAGAAATAGCAGAGGAGCTTGTGACACATACCTCATTAAGGGCACTCAATTTTTAAGACCTTGTGCATTCAAAATGTAACCATTTCTCAGATGTGAGGAGCTGGAGCTTTTCTGTCAGCTGGAACTCTGCTGTATGCTGCCACCAAGTAAAAATAGAAAAACCTCTACAGAAGACAATATCAAGTTGTAATGAGACCAGTAAGCACTTCAGACCTAATCAGAAAAGCAGTATTTGGAAGGAAATGCCCCTCTCAGAGCAGCACTGGTAGAAGATTTAATCAGTGAAGTAAAGCAGGAGTTGCATACAGAGCCTTTTAAAACCCCCATTTCTGCTCCCAGTGTGGAGACATTGTGTAGTCAGACCTCTTCTTGTGAGTTGGCATGAGGCTGAGCCTGAAAAGAAGTTATCTGTCTCTTGGTCCCTGCCTGCATGAGAGGTAGAAATTGAAATGAAGGTGTGAAGACAGTGAGGAAAATTCATAGCAGGCCTGGATGCTCTCACTCAGGAGTTTTAAGTGGCTGTAGATCTCTGTAGTTTATGCCTTGGAGAGTTAAATTACAGTGAATTAAAGACTCTGCTGCACAAACTCAGGTGATTCATGTTGGGAAGATTGAACTGATTTTCAGTCTGTTCTGTCCTCTAACTGGAGACTTCTTTCAGCAGGGTCATAACTGGGCTTGCCTTCCATCTCTCTGCAGTGCTGCAGTTATCACTCTGTCTTATTAATTGCTTGTACAATCAATTGCAGTTTGGATTAACTCTAGAGTCAATGAACTGTGGCACCAGGAATTAAAACTTCCTTTTCTCCTGCACTCTTGCTTTGGTGATAGGAATAAGCAGGGAGGACAGGCAGGTGGAAAAGGCTGTGTGACACCAGCTAAATCTTGGAGAGCCTAGGTAGTAGGACCCTGAAGCCATCTTAGCATCTTCTTGCAAAATGAATCATGCACATCACCTCCTGCCTGCAGCAGGTTTGCCTTGACCTTCCTGAGAAAGTCTGTGTGCAAACAAGGCCCCTGAAAAGGGGCTTCTGACCTGCTGATGTGTACAGGAGGAGGAAGGGTGGCTGAGAGGTTCTGCCACCTAAGGTTACCCCAGGAATAGTTGTGTGGGGATTAAAAGGCACTTTTGCTGTTTGCCTTGTTATTCTGTCTGTTTTTTCTCAGTGGAGCCATAAGGTTGAGACTGCTGCTATAGGCAGGGATGTTGAGTGACAAAAGGTCTGCATTACCCACTTCAAGAACAACTGTGCCAGCATGAGGTAGGTGTAGAAGGAGCTGAATGCCATAGGGATGTAAGTTCAGAAGTGGCTGAGCACTGTGTATCAAAAGAAAGGAAATAAAAGGGAATGAGGACATGAATAGACTTGTATGTGAGGATCTGTAGCAGCTCCCCTCCTGCAGTGGCAGGAGAAGGAGATGCCTTGGCTCCAATCCCTTTCTGTGCCTGCTAAGGTTTCCCTTGGAGGAACCTGCACTGGTTGTGGCAAGAGGGTCTGAGTGGCAGAAGGTAGCACAGCTCTTCACCTTCTCTGCAGGTCAGGAACAGAAAGGCAACAGACTGAAAAGCTAAAAGCAACCATCAAGGTTACAAGAGTGTCCTGATTTAATTCTTGCTTGAACTACTAGAGAAACCAAACCAAACCCATTTAATGCAACACTTTTCCTGTGATGGAAAATCCAATCTACCCTTGGTAAATTGGCCCAGTGATTAAGTACAAACACAGTTTAAAAACCACAATGGGTTTTGAGTCTCATTTTTTCTAGCCTCAGGTTCTACATGTTTCACAGAATCACAGAATTATTAAGGTTGGAAGAGACCTCTAAGATCATCAAGTCCAACTGTCAACCTATCACCACCATGCCACTAAATCATTTGACTCTTGATGCATTGACTGCTAGGTAACAGACTGAGATTTGTTCAAATTCTTTTTCTCTAGGTAGGAATTTTTAGGGCCTTTGCAAGTAACCCCTCAAGACCTGATGGGATAAATATTTTGAGCCCCTGGTACTGGTTGTTCTTTAAGGGTTTTGAAATGCCCTAATCATTCTCAGGAATTTTCTTGGTCTAAGATTTCAGTGGTTTTGGAGTGACAGATGCAGCATTCCCATCACAGATGGGTATGTCTCTTCTGCAGAAAAAAATCTAAGCTCTCTAAGTCTGTCAATACTCCTTAATTATGCACCTAATGAATACATTTGTCCAGGGCTGCTGTACTAAGAACTCACACAGAACTGATTATCTACAGATCTGTCCTGCTGAAGAGAATGTTTGTTTGCTGTAGAGAGCCAGGGGAAGATATATTCTGCTTCTGCCTTAAAATGCAAATACTTTTCCTAGGTGGCTCTGCTAAAACCTGCAAAATGCCATTCCCTTCAGTCAGGGAGCCAGGCTAATATTCTGCAGTGACTTTTAGGGGAGACCTTGTCTCTCTCTACAACTACCTGAAAGGAGGTTGTAGTGAGATTAGAGGTCGATCTCTTCTTCTGGGTTACCAGTGAGAGGACAAGAAGACATGACCTCAAGTTGCACCAAGGGATGATTAGACTGAATAGCAGGAAAAAAATTCTTCACTGAAAATGTTGTTAGGCACTGGCCCAGGCTGCTATGGGTAGTGCTGGAGTCACCATCCCTGGTAGGGTTTAAAAAATATATGCATGTGGTGCTTAGGGGCATGGTTTAGTAGCATCATGGTGATAAGTTGACAGTTGGACTTAACGATCTTAGAGGTCTCTTCCAACCTTAATGATTCTGTGACCTGCTAATTTTTTACCATGTGAAGACAAAGAGGTTTTGTTTTTCCAAGTATGATGTGTCCCACACTTGGTCTATGGACAGAAAGAATTTTGACTCCTAAGTGCCAAGTGAACAGAGGGAGACACAACAGAGCAACTGGCACCACTCTTGATTTCCCACAAGGGCTTTGTTATCAAGACTAGATGCACTTGTCAAATTTCTTCTCCCTTGTAGAAAAAAATGAGAAAAGTTGACAAGACTGCATCTCTGAGGGCTGCATGCCAAGAGCTAATCTCCACAGCTCATCCCAAGGCTGTGCAGAAGTGCCTGAGGAACACCAGTCTGTGAAAGCAAAATAGCCAGTATGCAATTTTCTTTTTATAACATCAGCCAGACCTGGAGGAATAGTGCTTGGGGGAGGGTAGAGCTCTCCCCTGTGGGTTTGTATATTAGAGAATGAATATTTAATCTTCCAGGCCTTTGTTGATGCTGCAAGTTTGCATCGTGATAAGGTGGCTTGCTCATAACCTGCAGATATTAGAGGAGCAGCAGGTCATATCCTGGTGGTCATAATGTCTAACATCCCAGGGAAATGATGTAATTAATGGGGCTGGAGGCACTTCTTATGTGCTACAGCAGCAAATTGCACACATAGTAGTCAGGAAATCCAGCATGGTTAATAACTTCAGTGTAATATGTCTATGCCACAGTGCTATGTGGACGTACAAAAGAGCTTTCTGCAGTGAATGCATTTGGGAGGAGAAGGGGACATATGGGTTCAAGCATCATTGCATGTTGACTGGAGACATGGAGATACAGGAGGAAATAGGAGGAAGAGATGACACCTGGACTTGAGAATCATAGCATGTAGACTGGAGACATGAATCATAGAAACATAGAATGGCTCAGGTTGGAAGGGACCTTGAAGATCATCTAGTTCCAACCCCCCTGCCATGGGCAGGGATGCCAATCACTAGACCAGGTCGCCCAGGGCCACATCCAGCCTGGCCTTGAGCACTGCCAGGGATGGGGCATCCACAACCTCTCTGGGCAACCTGTTCCAGTGCCTAACCACCCTCCTGGTAAGTACCTTTAAAAATCACAGAATCACAGGGGTTGGAAGGGACCTTGAAAGATCACCTAGTCCAACTCCCTGCCTGCCAGAGCAGGATTCCTTAGACTAGGTCACAACAAAGCTTCCCTGACTGGGAACCGAACCTAGACCGTGGCGGTGATAGCACCAAATCCTAACCACTAGACCATCACTCTCCTCTTTGGAGCCCACTTTTTGATGCCTGTATGTATTGGCACTGCAGAGCTGTGGGTAACAGCACACTGGAGGGGGTGACATAGGAAGGGTAGAAGGCATGTGAACTGCCTTTGGTCTAAGGCAGCTGCCTGTCTTCTGGGGAGTTACCTGACTCAAGTGACCTCAAAGATCTTAAACTAGCATACATATGAGTAAATGAAGAGACACTACCACTGCATGTTTGTTCTAGTCATATTACTTAAACTCAAGGTTATAGCAATATAAAGAACCAAAACACCAAGGTATATAAAGAAAAGCAATCCTTTAATAGCCTTTCCACCAACACAAAGAGCCCGGGCAATAAACAAGAGGAATTATGCATTTGCATATATGTGTGTGTGTGTGTGTGTTTTGGGTGCTTCTGCTGATCTGGGAGGATCTCTCTGCATCAAAGATGTCATTTGTATCCCAGAGTGATTGATTTTGAGAAGGTTAGGGGTTCTTATATGCTGGTGGTCACAGGGCTACATACAGAAGGGCTGGAAGGTAGTCATTGAATGGAGGACAAAGAATAAAGGCCAAAGACTGTTGCAGGCCAGCAAGAGCATCCCCTTATAATGTGAGGTAAGCAGAGGGGGTCAAATTTTGTAGCATGTGTACATTCTTCCACTCACACCATAACCTTAGAGTGTCTAAAAAATAGTAGTTTTCTAAAAGCAGAAGAAAACCCCATTTTACATATTGTTAAGAGAACCTTGTTTTAGATATTATTCTGTTGAATAAGGCAACTTGGTTACTTCAGAAGAGAGTAAATAGCATTGTTGAAATGTGAATGAGCCCAGTGTCTTTGTTGATCTTAACTGGCAGACAGACAGACATATACAGCAATCTCTCTCCCTTGCTTCCTCTCTGCTCTAAACAGGGATAATTCTCAAAAGACAAAATCATAATGGGAAAAATTGAAACACTAGAGTACAGAGAGTAATATAAAACTCTTCAAGAAAGGTTTATTACATTTCAAGCCCCTGCAGTTCAGCAATTGGGGGAAAAAACAGGATGCAACCTGCTGGAGAGGAGAAGAGAGAGCAGTGATTATATGTGAAACCAAATACATGTATACACATTCATGCACATTCCCATACAGCAGATTGGAATGTGAGGCTCTTAAATTTAATAGAAAAATTAAAAAAATTCAGAAAATTGATGAAAAAGTCTACAGTGCTGACCAGCCTAAACCTCTTTGTTTTTGAAGGGATTCCTTAAATGTCTGAGGAGCAGATGAAACCTTACAATGGAGAGTTATAGACAAGAATGATAAAAATATCAGTATTGAAGCTAAAATAAAATAGCTTTTTTTTTTCTAATAATGGTGTTTGAGATATGATAATTTAAAGATTTAAGCAGGAAATGATAAGATCTTTTATTAGACTTGCTATCAGTATGTTCAAAAGGAGCTGTTAATTTAACAAAGAAAGCTTTGCCTCAGAATTGTTCAATAATTGTTCTGTGGTCAGGAAGAAGCAGAATGATGGTTTTCTGTCTCAGTGTGGTAACAAACATTTCTGTTCTTAATTAGAGAGGATGTTAACCAGCAACTACTGGAGTTTAAAATCTCCTGGTTACAGTGTTTGTATCCAGAAGCAGTGAAAGGATTGCCTGAGGAGATTTGTGAGCTGCTTGTGCTAATTTCTAGCAACTCCTGGAGCAGGAGGGCTGAGGGATGCCAGAGCTAATATTATACCACAATTTGAAAGGGTAAATTGAATGACCCAGCAAATTATAGACCAATTAATCTAGCAAGTCTCTAGAGGAGCCATCATGCAAAAATAGAAGTGTATCCATAAGCAGTGAATTAAAAATAACAGCAGAAGGCTTGCTGTAGATTGATGAAACATCAGTTTGCTCAGCTAAAGGATGTCAGGGCAGGATATTTTGATTTCTGCAAAACAATTAAAATCTGCCATCTTGATGGCAATGTTGGCAGTCTGCAAATATGATGGTGGACCCTTACTAGGGCCAGTTAATCTTCTAAGTCATAAAATGTAACTGTGAATGGAAAACTGTAAAAAAAAGGGGGGTATCTCTGTCAGCTCTCCACAAGAACTCATTCCAGTACTAGTTTAACACTTTAATGACTACAAATTCAGTGCTGTGCAGCAATGACTATTTATTATTTAGCAATTTAATTTTAATTGTTCCCTTTCTTTTATTTTATTTTCCCCGTTCTTAGCCTCCTAACCATGCTCAGTTACCTTTCCAGGAGACACAGCACAGGTGCAACCAAGCTGTAAGTTTGCTGCAGAAGATGGTAGATGAGGTTTTTTGTGCCAGGCAGGCACCACTGCCAGAATTGTCTTTCTGGCCTTAAAATCTAAGAGGTGAGAAATGTCTCAGGTGTTGCAGCTTAGAGAGGTGAGTAAGCAGAGCTGGCTAAAAGAATGGGAATCTGCTGGAAGGCTTGGGTTTAAGGACAGTTGAAGGTGTCAATACAGTGAAGGGTTAGGCTCTTCTGACAAAGCAGTTCATTTCTACTGCTGTTCACACTGACAGAATCACATTAATTGTGTTTTTTTCCTCCTCTGGAATTTTAATGATCCTGTACAGATTTAACTTTGCCATTATAAGAAAGAGATTCTTTCTTATGAACACAAGTGATCAGTTTGGAAATCTCAAACCACCTTTATGATCTCCACCACAGCAATAAAAGTCTCTGGATGGCAAAAAGTGCAGAACTCCTATCTTCCCTTTATGAAATCAAACCCTTAGGCAAAACTCATAAAGAAAAAAAGGAAGCAACTGCAGAAGAATGATTTTATTTGGAAGTACTTTGTGTTTTTCTCTGTATTAACATATATATTCCTCTAATCTATTCCTGTATTTGCAAGCAGAATCTAAAAGGAAATAATATCATGCAAAAAGTGCAGTGACCCAGTGCATTTACTATTATCATGTACTCAGAGAAGCCAAATGAAACAAGAGTGTTTGCAGTTCCACCTAAATAAATATGTATTTTAATAACAGTTAATGTCAGCTCATAAAGGGAAGCAAGCTAGGAGAGTTCTTTAAGAGAAGATTACACTCTGGGTGCAAAATCCTTTCCTACAAAGTGATTGAAAAGAAATATGAACTTACAAAATATCATCTCCAGCACAGGAAAGTCTCAGTTCATTTTTGTTCTTCCTCCCTTAGGAGAGTGAAAAAGCATTATTGAGGCATATCAATCAATTTTGGTAGCACCTTTATTGCCTACTATCACTCTGTACATACTGATAGTTTCTCTGTTTATTGTTTACATGGTACATTTGACCAGCCCTTGCTTCCTCCATGTGGAAGTTCTCACATAAAAGTGCAGATCTTGATAATGCTTGTGCACAAAGTGCTTGGGGATCCTTGGGCAGTCTCCATCACTGGCAGAATCCATGAGAAAAGTGGAAGAGAAGGTCTCTGTTGTGTAAGTAGCATAAAGCTGTGATGCTAGTCATAATCAGTGCTCCTCATTGACTTTACCTTCCAACTGCACAAGTGTCTTTCAGGAGAAATGTGTCATGCAGGGCTGCACAAAGAATAGACTACAGGTGTAACTAGACATTAAAAAATCTGCACTTTGTCAGAAATCTACTGTCAGATTTAGTTAGAACTACCACCTTGGACCTCTGGAGGGTAAACTTTAACCTGTTTAGGAGGCTGGTTGAGAGAGACTCTTGGGAGGCAGTGTAAATTTGTTCCTGATTCACTCCTATCTATTTGATTTTGTATCAGTATTATTCTCAACTTAAGCAATTGTCCTTTCCTTGGTATGCAGTGTCAAATCCATTTGTAAATAATCATAATGGTGATGTCATCAAGAAAACTCTATGTTTGGAAAATGGCATTGGGACAGCCCACATCTTCTGGCAGTGACTTGACTGTGACTGCAACCACTTCTGGAACTTGTTTTTGGCTAGTACTTCTAAAACCCTCAAACCATCTCATAATTTTTTTTTCAAGTATAAGACCTGATTGTATAACAGAAAACTATACCCAAAGAATTTGGATTTTAACTCAAATGTGACCTTTTAAAAGTTCATCTACAGTTCCTATTTTCTAGATTTTTTGTCATTTTTCAGCTAAAAGTGTAAATATTCTGCTCTGACCTGAAACAAATTTCTTATACATTTTCAGCTCAATCATGAAATTGAGAAGAAGAAAAAAAATTCCATTATTTCCTCAGCTTTCCAACAAAATAGTGAAAACAAGCAAAATAAATTGGGAGTGAGATTACTTGTAAAGAAAAAAATCCCCACATAACCTCAGTATTCAGCACAAGCCTCCTGTGGTTATACTACATCACTGGAGTGTGGCTTTGAATCCTTGAGCACCACCCTTTGGTGCACTAATACATCAATAATGTGTCTACCTTTGCCTCTGAGCTGGCAGAGCATCTCTGCTGGAGACTAGGAGATGTGCACGCTCTGGGAGAGAAGAGTTTGCAGCTTAATGCAGCCCTGGCTTGGGTGAGTATCTGTCTTTACAGGGCAGGCACCATAAATGCACATAAATATATAAAAATATGTCAATATATGTCAGTGTATATTCATACATGTAAAGCAGTCTTCTTTACACTGACTTAGTTAACAACATCAACACATTAATGAACCCTTTCAGCAGTTTGACAATGGTTCCAAATGAAACAGTTTTCTGTCCATTTCATTTTATTTGTTTGGTTTTACTTTACTTTTACATTTTATTATTTATTTTTAACTCTACATTCTCTCTCCCTGTATTGTGAAGCAAAGACAAACACAGCTGAAATTTTTATTTTCTTCTTATGATTGTGGCTTGCAATAAATTCTGTAACTCTGTTCCACATGAGAAAGACGTTCCATCAAACCTGAAAGTCATGTGAAACTCAACTGGTTTCTTGTTCCTGACCAGCTCTGGCAGGGATTTTTCTCTGAGATCTACGAGAGACTGCAAATCTTCAGCAGAACTTGCAAATGGAATATTTTAGCTGCCTCCAGAGCAGCACAAATTTGAGGTGTCAGAATCTCATTGATTCACTTCAAGGTCATTAATAAAATCCACATGGCAAGACTTCTGGACTTTCATTTGTCTGAGCTCACATGCAGGAGCTGGTTGAAGTAGTCTCAATGCCAGTCCTTGATAGATATTTCTTATGTACCAGATTCTTTCTTTCCCAGTGGTTTTTAGGTCCTTTGTTAGCTGAATGGAGAAGACTGCCCTGATCTGTAAACCACAGTTCCCCAAACCTGCCTACAGGAATGGACACACTGATTAATTGTAGGGACATAATTAATTAATACAAGATTTGATGCCGTAGAGCTGCTCTTCCAATAAAGACAGGTACCAGACACTCCAGATTCTAGAACAAACCAGCAGTGTAATGTGTAGCAATACTTTCATAAAAGACTTTTCCTGTGCCTGTCCAATCAAGCAGATGATAAAGAAGAAAGACTTTTTTCAACCTCAACTGGCCTTAGTTTACCCAGGGGGAACTGTGCTGGGTAGACTTGGACAACTCTCACTGCAATGCTGCTTTGTGCCTGCATTAGCTATTTTTTGTCCTCATCCCTGAGGTGACAAACAACAGGTTTTCTAGCAACCTGGAAAGCAAAGGTAATGGACAACTGGATTGTTTTGTCCCAATTTACACTGTGATTTAGGCAATGAGTTGCATAGTTTCATTCCTTTGTAGGGCTAAGTTGGACTCGATGATCCTTGTGGGTTCCTTCCAGCTCAGGATATTCTGTGATCCTGTGAATAGCTACAGCTCTGATGGGAGCAAGGAGCCCATAGAGAGCCTCCTTTTTCCTCAGAGGCTGACTTCTCCATTCTGTGGTCATATTTTGCTGTTGCTGGCTACCCAGCTGCATGTGGAGAACCACTTAGAGCCTTGTGGTTCCTTGTTGTGGTTTTGGTGAAAAAAAATGAACCCATTCCCCTGACACCTTTCCTTTCTGAGTGCCAAAATGCACTGAAGGGTTGTGTAATTTGCTTTGCAGGGTGTCTGCCTTTTTTCTGGAAGACATTATTACATTTAATATAGCATTGAGATGGGTGCTTGGGGTCTTGGCCCCTATACAGGAGCTGCTGTACCAGTATATCAGACATGGCTCCTTGATGCAGTTCATTGTCTTTTTATTGATATAATTAGTCTTTTTTCTCATAAATAGAAAAATATGGGAATGTATCAAAAAAAACCCTCTTGAAAGCATACAGTAAAACTTTATCAATGCACAGAGGGAAGTGAATGTACCTCTGTTATAGGGCTGGAAACTAAGTTATTTGTCTGAATTTCCTTCTAGAAGAAATACTTATTTGAGAGAGAGGAGGAAGAGCAACAAAATGACCCATCTGCAGCAGTAGGTGACAGAAGATATGTCAAGGAAAAATGTCTACCTTTTTACTGTGAGAGAATCTCTTCTATCAGCCTCCTAGAAGGGTTCACTCATGTGCAGCACTGTCTCCAGCTCCTCACCTGGTATTAAATGCATGATAACTCCTGTCAGGTGCTACATCACAGGGAGAAGGAATGAAATCTCGGGATCTTTTACACAGCACAGGAGAAACTACAAACCCAGTCATGATCAGTGATCTGACTCAGCCCAGTTATAAGGTTGGTGGGTTTTTTTTCCTATGCAGTTTTCAGGTGCTGCTGGTCTGCTGATAGTAGCAACTGCTGATCACAGTGCCTGCAAGTGGGATAAATTCAGTATCACCTACCAGCACCAAGGTCCACCTGCTAGGCTAGCAGGGCTGGCCATGGGTTAGGGCCAGTCACATTAGCATCCCCTCTTACCCTCCCATGGCAAATCTGAAAGTGCACTATGAGGAGCATCATAGTCTCTACAGACTCCCAGGAGATGCTGGGAACTTTGGTGCTTTTATGGAGGCAGGACACAATGTCTCCATCATGCTGAACTCCTCCTGGCAATTCTGCAGATTTCTGTGGTAAAAAGTGAGATTGCTGAATTGGCAGCAAAGGGTGGAGGAGGCACCACAAAACTTCCCTTGTATGCTCTAACAAGTTATGCCCAGTGAGTGGGGAGCAGAAGAGCATGATAGACAAGGTCACAGGCACTGAGGTGGAAGAAGCTTTCTGCTGTTGTCCATAAGAAAGGAGCATTTCTCATTCTAGGCTTGATGTTATGCTCATCTTTTTTTTTTTTTCACTTCAGAGAGAAAACAGACATTCCATTCTGGACTCAGCAATACCTATACAGTTAAAGCAGCTTTTCTGCAGCTGTGTGTGGGAGCTGGCTGCAATGTCAGTCACAGAGTAACTCTTTTTTCAGGCTCATTTTTTCAGTACTGAGGAGGAGACTCCTTGGCACAGGACTGACCTTGGATGGGGGAAGCGGCCAAGAGCCAGAGTTGTGCTGGAGGCTCCTTTGCCCACTGTTTGCCATCTGGGAGTGTTGACTGATCCAGACAAAACCTCCCCCCAAAGCATATGGTGTACTGAGGCAGACCTAAGCATCTCGACCCTGGCTCTTCTTGATGGCCCTGTCTTGTGCTGCTTGTTCCTCTTGTCTCTGGCTCCATGTCTGTGTCCTGAGCCAAAAGCTGCAGCAGCAGGTTGCTGCTTTCTCCTGCAGTTAGTGCCATCTGTGGAGCATTTTGGACATTTCTCAGTGATGAAGGGGGTTGCACTGTGGTGGAGGATGCCCCTTTTCAACACCTTGCAAGTCTGAAGTGCATGAGCTGTGGTCTGGCAACATCAGCATCTCTCTTGGCAATGGGCATTGCTGGTAAGGCAAACTTTCCCTTGGTGTTCAGCAGCTTGAAACACTCCCCTTAGTGTTAGTGGCATGTTTTCCATCCACCAGAGCATGAGTGAGCTGCCCATGCAGGCACCTTGGACATGCCCTTGGGGATGCTACTCACCCTTCTCTTTGGGACTGTGGATCTCTGCCGTTTATGCACAGCTTGTCCCCAAAGCCTGATGTTGCTGCAGGGCACGACCATCATCTGGATGCCAGTTTTCCTGGCCTCAAGCTCTGCTGTATTCCCATAGGCAAAATGTCTGATTTTGAGCCTGTTCAAAAGTTTTCATTCTCTCAGAAACTTCTGTCAGCTCCTGCTGCTCAGCCTTGGTTTTCATGTCCTTTTCCGAGCCTGAGCCTCCAGCATAAAAGCTTATTGTATTGCCACAAAGCAAGTCCAGAATTTATTAGTATTTTTATTATTTCCCTAGCACAAAGTAACTGCTGTGAAAGCCAAATTCCTCTGGGATACAATGGCCTGAACTGGATCAAACATGCTAGGGAAGCAGAGCCATGCATGAGTGCTTCCAGCTGGTGCACGTGTGCCAGGAGTGCTGACGTCCCCCAGGACTGATGTGGAAGAGAACAAGAGGTGCCCAGCAGTGTCCTGACAGCAGCCAGCAGCACGTGGATGTTACTATGGTAAAGGAATTGTGGTTTTGTTTTGTTGTTTTTTTTTCCCCCTTTTTAAATGCCATACCTAGAAGTTTGGCAGGCTGAGAAGGTCTCTGGCATAATGAGCATGTTTTGCTGAGCTGTGAAAACCTGAGCTTTTCTAAGGCATAGTGTTTTTTTCCTGTTGAACTAGTTTGTAAACACAACTTCCCTAGAGGTCCATGGTGCCTTACTTTCTGGGGAGGAAAAATAAATCAGAGGTCAAAAAGGATCTCTGGCTTGAGCAGCTGCATAACCCACTAGATTTTACTTCAGAACAATCTCTAACATGTCAGGACCTTAAGCCTCTCTGTCCATAATGGCTCAGAGGTCAAGAGAACCTCAGACAAACTTACAAAGTGGAGGTTGGAGTGCAAAGACCATTGCTCTCTAAACTAAAAGCAATGAGTCAGTCCTATTGGTTTTGTTGTTTGGATTTTTTTTTAGTACCATGTGCACATTTTTATTATGCTACACTAAAATCTCACATTCTTCTGCTTGATAAACCAGAAAAAAATATGGGAGGAATAATTTTGGTTTAAAGGAAGAAGTTAGGAGAAAGAGGATAAGAATTTCTTCACCCACAGTCATGGCAAGAGAAAGGGTTAACTGAGCCATCCAGAGCAAGCTGGTGAGGTTGCAGGTGTGGGAAAGGAGGGAGGGATACTCACTGCTCTGAGAAGAAAGCCCTAAGTCCATTCCTGCTCAAGTCTAGAAAGCAGAGCAATCAGGTTATAAATAATGCTACAAGACAGGTAAGATTTGCTGTTGAGCAGCAGTGGTTGCTAGTGTCATCCCATTCACATGTGGAGCACTGGCTGCTGTAGAAATCCAGGACAGCTGCTTTCTACTTTAGGAGGAAAAGGAAGCTTCTGAATTATTCATATGAATGGGCTGAGACTGGATATTCTATGCAACTGTGAGTTAATCCCACTAAAGAGAATGGCTAGGAACCCACCATGGAGCATCACAAACAGAAAAAGAGCAGGTGGGCACAAACCCCTGGTACTAGGAGAACAGAAAAAGCTGGTGAGCAGCAGGGACAGCCCCTCACCAGGTTCCCATCTGCAGATGCTGTGCTCTTCCTGCAGGGCTTACCAGGCAGAGAGAAAATGTGTGAAGAGCTAGGGAATGTGAGGAGGGGAAAAACACATGTTCACAGCAATTGCCAAGCAATTGGCATTTCTGCTTTCTGGTGCTAGGAGCTTAGCCAGGCTGCCTGCAGAGGTTGAGGTGCATGCATCTAGCCAACCTGATTTTGTGATTTTTGTGACTGGAGGCTGCTCAGCAGTGTATTTTTGGTTTTTTCAATTATCTTTTTTTTCCAGGCAGGGCTTTTAAAGCACAGCAGTTTTCTTTTCTCTGCTGTTATTTTTATTATCTGATAAATGCTAGTCAATGTCCTGTAAATAATGTGACAATCAGTTTTCCTCGTTACTGGCATCTCTACCACTCCATCTCAACTAATCAAAACCTAGGTTGCAGAAGTCAACCCCACATCAGGGCACAAATGCTCTCAAGGAGCCTTTGGGCTTGGCCAAGGCTACTCCTTCCATTTCTTCTAAATCTCTTTCAAAAATAAAGGTTCCACTCACCAGCCTCTTGACCAAGCTTAAACTTCCTGCCTTGAGCCCCTTAAATCTCCTCTTTAAGCTGTTAGTGTGCTTGAGGAGTGCAGGAGATCCCCATTAGAAGTGTTAGGTTGGTCCAAAGAAATATAACAGGGAGGGAAAGGGCAGAAACAGAAAAGCACTTAAGCAAAAAGAGAGAAATGGAACACTTAGGCATTGAGAGGTGGTGAAGGAAAGCATGGAAGTGGCTTGCAGAAGAGAAATGTGGTGTAGCTTCAGGATAAAGAAGGAAGCATGGCAAGAAGGAGGTGTAATGATCTTTGTAACCAGCTGAACCAAGTGATTTCTCCTGCTCTGAACACACGGATGCTTTAACTTTTAAAGTGCTACACATAAAAAACAGACCAACAAGCCAGGGCCAGCCCTTGTGTAGCTGTCAGGCTGACCTTGTTCCCACAGAGCCTGCAGGTCACACTGTAGAGTAGTTAATGGCCTTCAAGCACCATCTTTTGGTGTTGTTTTTGTTGTATTTTTTTTGTCCTGGCAAGAGCAATGCAGTAGCAAAGCAACAGATCTTTACTTCCCTAGCTCTAGTCTTGTTCCCTTGCTCATCATACACATTGGCATAAAATATTTTGCACTAAGTGAAGGACCTATGTAAAACAGAGGGGAGGGCAGGGACTCCCTAGTGTGCTGCCTGCTCTCCTCCATGCAGCCTCTACTGTCTATTTTGCTGTAATGCCTACACAGCAGGTGGGACAATACATGCTCAGTTATTTCACATGCTTTCCTCTGCAAGTTCCACTGCTGCAGTGCATGAGCAAAAGCAATTCAGCAAAAGCACTAAGGGCTTGTTCTCATTTTGCAACACCTAACATGCTGCCTGGGGAAAGCACTCCTTGCATATACATGTGTCAGTTTATCAGGCTGTGAGGCTCTGATGACCTCTGAGGAGTGAAGAAGAGGCTCTGAGTCAGTCTGCAGACACTTCTGTGATTGCTGATTTTGACATTATCAGGGGATGGGGTCCCAGCATGCCTGCTGCTGTGCAGACACAAGGTGGGAAGAGAGTTTACTTCGTTGCTAGTGGAGACATTAATACCCTGAGCAGGCTTGGGAAGACTGTGAGTGTAGCAAATGGGATTCTCATTGCACACAGGTTTTCTGGTGGTAGGAAGAACATGAACTGATTGGTTTTTGTGGAAACTGAAGGAAAAGATGGAGATAAAGCCTGGAGGTGATGAGGCAGTAAGAGACTTCCATCCAGCAATGGTAAAGGTGTTGCTTGGTGATGAAATGACTTTTGTATGTGTGTAAATTCAGCTATTATTCAGCAGAGGAGCTCATCTGAATCATAGAATCATTAAGGCTGGAAAAGACCTCTAAGATAATGAAGTCCAATCATCAACCTATCACCACCATGTCACTAAACCATGTCCCTGAGTATCACATCTATACATTTTTAAACTCTTCCAGGGCTAGTGACTCCAGCACTGCCCTGGGCAGCCTGGCCCAATGCTAACAACTCTTTCTGGGAAGAAATTTTTCTTCTTCTCCAATCTAAACCTCCCCTGGTGCAACTTGAGGCCATTTCTTCTTGTTGTCTCACTGGTAACCCAGGAGAATTTGGTTTGTTTTTAGGTAAGAATACATATAAATCCCTGCCAGAAGGAAGGGCCAGTCCAGCTGTTTGACTTGAGAGGGCAGAAGATTTTGTGGGCTCTCTCTGGCAGAGGGGAGTGTGTTTGGGGAGAATGGGAGCTGAGACACTCAACTCCAACACCCCTTCCCTTTGTCTAGGCTTTTTTCCCCTCTGTTTATTTTTTTCCACACAGCTAGAGCAGACAGGAGCTCAGGTACTCCTGTAGCTTATTTGCCTCCTTTCTGGAACTTTCAACTCAAAAGAGTCTGTTCTGATCCCTGGTAATAGGCAGAATTTGTGTCTTTAAAGGAAGAATTTCACCACACTTTATTTTTTTAGGTAGTGTGTTGCTCTGGTGTTATTTCATGATGCAGAACCTCAGAGCCAAAAGGGCACATAAACAAATGTGTGTCAGGAGTGGCTAGGAGCCATGGGCAGATGTAGACAATTTCTTATGAGTGAAAGACAAGCAGCTCCTCCTCAACATGCAGTTCCCTGCAGTGGAAACAAAACATGCACAAAACATACACATCATGTCAGCCTCACTTTCTGAAGATCCCTGGAAATAGTCCTTCTTCTGGTTCTCTCAAGAGGGATGACAATTAGCCTCAGAGCAGAGCATTTCTCAGAGAGGGCCCAGCTTAGTCAAATTAAACATTGTTTTTTTATGAGCCTCCAAAGTGCAAATCTTTTTACTCTCCTCATAAGACTGATTTGTATAGTCCTATTTTAAGTAAGAGAAATTTCAGTCTCCTTGTCTGTCCCCTTCCTCCTTCCTTTTATCCTTAAAAAATGGATAAAGCCTTTGAAAGACTCACTAGGATTCTCTCCTCAGTCAACCATCTTCTCTTTAGTGACTGAAGTCCACAGGACATGGAAGATTTTGCCCTGATACCATCTGGTTTCTGGGTGCAGCCTTAAGAAAATTGTTCTACTTCTGACATATGGCAAAAGCTCCTGTTAAGTGCATCTTGTTTTCCTGGATGCTATCCATTCCTCCCTCACTCCCTCCCTTTCTCATTTGTGATTCTCCTCACTCTACTATCAGCAATTGCTTCTCCAGGCTTACCCCTCAAAAGCTTTTTTATTTTTGTGGTCTTTTGGAAGAGGGAGAAAACAATGAGGGTAAGAAGGGCACTGCCTTTGCATAATTAAGTATTAATTAAAGTAGGGCAGCTGATCATCTTATCTCATGCAAAACCATAACTCCTTCCCCCAGACAGTTTTTTAAGAGCTACATGGATGCTAAAAACTCAAGACTTCAAAGGAATCTCCCTGTGAATGTCCATGAATCCTGGCTGCCTAATTCCTTAGGTCCCTCTGAACGTCTCTGCCCACATTCCTGACTATTGTCTACATGCAACTGTTAGCTGGAGATCTGCAGGAGTGAGGAAAGTGTGAAAACTGCAACACCTCCACCAGCAAAGGAAGTGTGCATTATGCAAACAGCTTCAGCTCACTCACAACCTTAGGCACTACCATCTGTGACTGCTAGGCAAGAGGGTGCCAGACAGAGCACTGATGATGTCTCTCACCTTTTGAAAAGGACCTTTATTAAAGCAGTAACTAGAAGCCACTTGAGCTAAAACTCACATGGGACCCCTTGTAGAAAGAAAATAAATATATTTGTGAATACTATTCCAGAAGAGGAAACAAACTAAAAGATTCCTGGACAGATATTTTCCAGAAATGAGGTCAGATCTAATTAGTTGCCTGATTACCTAAGTAGTTAACTAGCAGTGAGCTTTTTTTAACTTGTGGTGACAAATGCTTGCCTGGCTTTTTCACAGGAGATGTCCTACAGTGCTTTACAGACAGCAGCCCTTGATACCACGGGAACCAGGACACAGCTTAGCAATGGTGATGTTGCCTCATGATGCTACATGATGCAAGAACTCTACCTAAAGCAATGAGAGACATCAAATTGTAACCATATGTCCTGTGTGCCCTTTGAGCTCTTTGAACAACAATCTTCTCTGAATGCAGGTCACTTATTTCCTCCCCAATTTCACATGACTTCACAGACGGCTCTACATATGGACGAGTAGATCTCTTCTGCTGACACTGATGGAAATCAAAACAGGGCTAGCACCTACAATCAGGGCAGTTAAAATGGGAGGTCTCTTTTAAGAGTAGCTGAGAATGATGATTCTTCCCTGGTTGATGCAGGTGTATGAGGGACAGTGATAGCAAGATCAAAGGGACTACCAAGCTGGAGGACAGACGCTGAAGCTGAGGCACTAGTTGCAATGGTGTTAAATGCGTGGAAAAATATTCTGTAGGCAGAGTGTTACCAGGAGGTAAACAACACCTTAGGTGAAAAAATAGAATCCTGAAGCCTGCAAAGTTTTTTTTTGGTGACTAATGAGTGTTTCAGTTGTGACACAACAGAATCACGAGGCAAGATGCCACTGTCCATGGGAGGAAGGCAAAGTGATGCTAAAAGTGGAGGTGTGGGGAGCAGTGGCTGTTGAAGGAAGACAGAGCAAGTAGTCCAGGAGAAAGGTGATGTTGGGTAGCAGGAGAAGCTGAAGTTGCTAGATGAAACACCAAATCTTGGCCACACTTCACCCAGTCTGTGTTTCCTTCCTCCTCATTCCCCAGGTTTCCCCCAGGGCACTTAGGGGTTTCTTATGACACTATGATGCCTGTGGGGTGCAGCTGGTAATGTAGGGAAGGAAAACTATGAATCACCTATGTAAAAATAAGATTATTTTTTTCCCCAACTAAGTCCAGGGAGCATGCAGAGGCATGGAAAGGGATTTGTGAATTCACCCTGATTTATTGAAGTCACCTGGCTCAAACAGTAGCTGCTTATTGAAGTCACCTGGCTCAAACAGTAGCTGCTTCAAAGCAGAGTGATTTAAACTTGGGCAAGGGCTAGTTATCCTCCCAACAGTCATTTAAAGAAATTACCCAAAGTGGGACACAGAAACTGGAAGGCAGCAGCAGAAGACACGTGGATCCCAGTACCCAGAGAGCAACGAGTAGGCTTCTGATCTTTCAGCTGCTGCTGTCTGAAGAAATGTGGATTCTCTTCCTACATGACTGCAGGTAAGGGAAAAGCACTTCTAATATAGGCAGGTGAACCATCCTCATGGAAAGGACCAAGGTAGGTTAAAGTTAAGACCATGAAGAGGCAAAAGTACAAGGGGCACATGCATGTACATAGAGCATGGGCAAAAAAAAAAAAGAAGAAGAAACTGGGGGCATTTAAAGCAAATTAGGCATTTGTAGCTCACAAGCCATACACAGAATTTTAATGCAAGGTGATGGTGCAGTGTGGAGCCTGCATGGTTCCTAAGGGAGTTGCTATCTCTTTTTCTGGAAAGAGCATAGACATGCTATTTATATCAGTTTTTTGCCTTTTATTTTTCTTTAATATAGTTCTTTAATAATGAAATAACAACCCATGACCTGAACTTCTTTTTAAGTTTCTCTCTCCATAGGTTTTTCACATGTAAATGTCTATTTCTTGTTCCATGGGAATTATATTGCAGTCAAATTAGCTCCTTTAATGCAGAATTGTAGCACTGGATATTCAGATGACTCAACAGAAAAGCCAATATTGCTCAGTTCTGCACAGAAGCCTTCCACCCACTCATAAATACAGCACATTCCCATCTGTGCACTGCCTTCATTGTGATCTTCCTAATTTTTCCTAGCTGTGGGGTTTTTTTGTGGGTATAGCTTGGTGCAAGGTGTCCAGGTTAGGGTAACTAAGATCCATGTAACACATGCAAAGAGAGAAAAAAAATGCAGTATTTTAGTTACAACAGGGTTAAGGGAAGCATTCATCTGATGTGTTAGATCTGGACACATACTCTTGTGTCACCCAGCATCATTTCTCTTGGAAAACCAAACGCTTTACAAAAGGTTTGCAATGGACTTGGAGGGGTGGGGAGAAAAGGGTTCTCTCCAGTCTCTTAATGCTTGAAATCCATTCCTAAGTACTTTCATCCCTAATTAAAGGTCACCTACTGGTTTGAGAACAACTGTTAATGAAGAGTTTAATTATCCAGATGACAGCTATAAAATTCTACTCCTGTGCTTTGAATATTTTAAAGCAGCAAGGCCCCAGATTTCACATATGTGCTTTAAACCAAGTACTTAGAGCAAAAACTCCCTCTGAAGAAGAGTGGATATGTGCAATTCACATTTGCATACACAATAGGAGATTACACATGCCCATATTAAAGATGCAAACCTGTGTGGAGGTTTGTATGTGCTTATTTGACCATTTGAACCAGATTCACCTTTCTTTTCTGTTCTTTCATTCAGGGAGGGGGAGGAATGGTTAAATTATTCCTCAAGGATAAATCATTTCACATTATTAACTCTTCTTAACAACAAAGCTGCATAAATTAAATGTAAGATTATCTGCTGTGTCCTCAGTGGAATGATTAGGAGGGAATCTACAGGAAAGAAAAGTGGTCAAATTATTTGAAGACTTGCTAAATGGGATGCAAAGCCTCATCTTGCATTCTTAACAAGCTCAAATGTAGACCTGCCTTCTAATGAGCAAACCCTGCTTGGCAGATCTGTGCAATCCCCAGAGCAATGTTGCAAAGAAAATGGCTCATGGTTCATTTTCTCTACTGAGTCAGGTGTTTTGCTTTTATTGATGCATGTGACCAGCTGCTCCCATTACCTGTACCTGGGGTGGTAATTTTTGTGATGTAGCATTTAGTCTGCCAAGCTGAAGTGGCTCCATTTCTCACTTTCCATCACAATACTTAGGTATGTGTTTCTTGGGGAGATGGAGGGGGAGTTTCCCCATAGGATAAATGCTTGAAGGAATGATGCTTCTATCCAGCAGATGAAGAAGTTGTTTATTGTGTCCTCACTGTCAGCACAGTCTCTTCATGCCACTGTAATGATGGCATCACAAGGGCAAAGACAGTCATAATTCTTTAATTGGGCATCTTCTGGGGCTTGGTGGAGGCTGAAATGCAAGGGTCACATAAGTGAGAGAGACAAACCAGCAAGTATTACAATATTGTTGACTGTCAGGTGGTCTTTGGAGCAAGCTAGCACTGGGCTCCAAGCTAGAACAACTCCAAGATTTTTCTTATGGCCAAAGCCTAGCTTTGACTCAGTTTCCTTGTTATATGTGGCCCATCTCTCCTATACACGTGCACACACAGGCACACTTATTTGCACAGAAGACTCAACAAAACAGAGCTCCAAACCCTGGTTACAAAAATAGAGGGGAAGAAAATTAAAGTGCATCACAAAAGATGAGCTGTGTGTATATATATATATATATATAAATGTGTGTATGTNCAGGTGGTCTTTGGAGCAAGCTAGCACTGGGCTCCAAGCTAGAACAACTCCAAGATTTTTCCTATGGCCAAAGCCCAGCTTTGACTCAGTTTCCTTGTTATCTGTGGCCCATCTCTCCTATACACATGCACACACAGGCACACACTTATTTGCACAGAAGACTCAACAAAACAGAGCTCCAAGCCCTGGCTACAAAAATAGAGGGGAAGAAAATTAAAGTGCATCACAGAAGATGAGCTGTGTATATATATAAATGTGTGTGTATATATATATATAAATGTGTGTATATATATATATAAAAATGTGTGTATATATATGTATATATATATATATATGTGTATATATATATATGTATAAGGAGAAATACTCCTGTTAAAGCTCTGTCAATGCCTTATATCTTACTTCATAGGAAATGTAAATTAAATGTGATTTGATTAAAACAAAGGGTCAGTGCTACCAAGTTATCTATTTAAGAGGTTTCAAAGATACCTTTCTGTGCTTTGTTAACTCTCCAGGAGGGTTTTCTTTAAGTCTCTCATCAGCTGAGTCTCATCCACAGGTCACAGTGACCTGACTGTGGAGGCTGTGCCATATAAATGGAGCTCTCCAGATAAGCAGTAACATTTATTGCATATTTTGTCAGCATATCTCTGGCCATAGACTTGTTCTCAAGGCACTTTGTTTTGAGATTGGTTTTATTAAAATAGATGCCAGAAATGGACATAAACATGGTCAGACATTGCTTTGAAAAAATGCTATAAACAGACCAATGTCCCACATAAAGAAAGACAGGTCCTACAACATCCTTCACAATTAGGAAGATGCTTAAAATCAAAAGAATAGTGAAAACCAAGGAGACCTGAGGACTACAAAAAGGAGTAGGTTTTTTTTTTTGTCTTGGCAAACACAGGGTCAGTCTACTAGCTTTAGAGCTGCTGCCACAGCCTGAGTTGCCACCAGACCTCCTGCACAGCATGCAGGAGCAGGATAACTTGTGCCTCAAACAGTTTTGTGTTGCCCTCCTGGTAGGGATGAGGCAAGATGTCCCGTTATGGAGCCTCTACTTGTTCTTCAGGTATCATCCCTTGTCTCCTCTGGTTAAAGAGCCAGGGGCTAGATGACTTTGTCTTTGGGCCCTGATCTGACTCTGGATATGAAATAAAATCCTGCAAGGTCTCTTTTTCAGGGGTGTTTGTTTGTAAATACATTTAACTGGGTCCTGATGCTACAGATGACTGGGTGACATTTTGGCATGAAGTAGATGAACTGTAGCAAGCTCACGTGCCTGACATAGCTGTGAGAGGATTTACAAGAGTGGCTTCTAGACTAAGTTTGTCATGGTGCCAACTCTCCTGGAATTCAAGAAACATTTAGACAATGCTTTTAAACACATGGTGTGACTTTGGGGTTGTCTGGTGTACAGAGAGGAGTTGGACTCGATAAGCCTTGTGGGTCCCTTCCAACTTGAGATATTCTTTGATTCCTGAAGTACCAGGTTCCATCTTATTGCTTTTGCAAATGGTCAGGGCCCAAGCAAAACAAATGCAATGCAGTGAAAGAATCTGCCCTATTTATCAACAGGAGTAGGCTAGTATTTGCTAAAGAACAGCTCTCATTTCTTTTTGGCCCAGGAATAGATTTGGGAGCTTTTTTTAAATGCCACTAGAATATTTGTAATTTTGAAACACTGTCATTCAGACACTTCCATTGGGATAGGTTTTAATGGCTGCAAACCAGTGCAGTGTGTATGGCATAATGCAACTGTGAAGAAATGATTCCTCTAAACAGTCAGAAGAGCTTCCCAGAGATGTTCTGTCTTTCCTATTTTGCTTTTTCATTCTTCTCCTGGATCTTGGAGGGAGTGTTGCTTACGTAATGAAATAATGAATTTTTGCCACTCCCCAAACACACCATCTTTGATCTCCCCTCTTTTGTGTACTAGGGAACTAATACTTCCTTCCCCTGGCTAGGACTGAATGAATAATCATCTCCTGTAGTTATTCACATCAGGTTCAGATGCTGAAATGTGAAGCTGATGACAGGGGAAATTATAGATACAAGCATCAAGAATTGCTACTGGAACTTTAGGAGCTGGATGCAGAAAATATTCAAAGCACATCACATTTAACCATGAGCACTCTGAAGATTTATAATCTCGTGGGGCAAAATCATGAGGTGGGAATGAAGCCCAGACTCCTGTCCTGGTGTTTTCTTTATGCCCACAGACCCACAGGCAGAAAGAGAAAACCCTACCCAGCCCTAAATTTTTGGTGTGAGTTGGAATGATTAACACTCAAAAAGTTTGATATTCAAATCATGTAGAAGTCTGCATGTTCATTGTGATGTTATTCCAAACCCTTGTAAAATCAAGAAGTCTTGATTAAGAGCTTTGTTTCTTTATTGTTCTCTCAACATATGCAGCGTATGGTTTCTTTCAGGTCTTTCATTCCAGACCATCATCTGATGATGTGCACATGAAGGATTTTTCTTTAGAAGGGAAGGGGAAAGAGAACTTTGAGGATTTCACAAACACTTTTGTTCAGGTTTTCAAAAGCTGTAGCTGGATATGGCAACCTTTATGTAGCCCAGAGTGTGTAATGTACTAATATGGCTAGAAGGCTAAATGTTCCTCAGGTATCATGTTAAAGCAACCTGTAGGCCAATCTTGCCATACCCAAAGGGTTCAACCACACAAAAGTGGTTTCAATCCAACTGTGGGAGAGCAGCTTGAGGAGACATCTCCCTTACTACAAAGGGTTCCTCCTCTTCTTGTTCTTGCTTTTTCTCACCTTGAAAACAACCCCCAAATCAAACTCTTTGATCTAAACCCAGATGAAATCTTGTTCTCTAAGCCTGCCAATCTAGATCAGCACAAATCTTATCCTAAGTGATGCTTCTGTGCAGAGTAATGCAGGTCTTTGTAGTGTGAAACAGCGAACATCAGCATATCTGGAGATACCTCCTCTCCCTCTGCTGTGGTCACCAGAAATGGAAATAATAAAAGACATTACCATTCCTAATAAATCTGAGCTGAAGGAGGGATTTAAGTTCTGTCTCCTGTAATGCCAAGATACATGATTAACAAAAAGAGCTAGTTATCTGTCATTGTTACAACATGCTTCACAGGCAAAAAAAAAAAAAATTCTACATATTTTATTCTTTCAACCATACATAACCACTAAATTCTCAATAAGCAGCTAACATTTTCCTAAAATGAAGGCAATCTCAGCCTGCAGGTAGGAGATGCCAGTTTATAATCTCATTTGTTTCTTGAGATAATTCCACAAGAACACTTTGACACACACTGAAGTTTTATTCACTGCTCTTCTAGAACTGACCAAGATGACATGTCTTCTCTGATGGCTGTTCATTGAACAAAAGTAGTAAAGTAGAAATAATTATTTTTTTTCTCATAAAAAATAAGTTTCCATGCTATGCTGAAAGTCATTATTCAAATTCACAGTTAAAAGTGATTATCAGTCTGACTCAAACACGAATTCATGTAAGCATTTCAGTTCAAGTGGTTGAGAGGAACTGAGGAATAAACAGTTCCATCACTGTTTTTTGAGGCAGGAGGGCAATGGCCATTTCTTGAGAGGAAATTGTGAGCAGAGGAAGAGGTCTCTGTTCTGTAAATCTGGGCTTGCATTTCACAGCAACCAAACTTGCTCAAGAGAATGAAGAAATCCCTGCGGAAAGTCTTTGTGAAAATGGCATAGAGGAAAGGGTTAGCGCAGGAATTGATGGGGTAGAACAAAACCAGGAGGATCTTGGATTTGGACACTGTGATGAGAGGAACCTTGAGTGAAGCTGATATTGCAAAAAAAGATATTGGTGCCATGCAGAGGAAGTCTGTGAAGATCAGTATGGCCATGCGCTTGGCAATCTTGGTGTCGCTGTTGGAAGAGATGACGTTCGGGTTCCTCACCGTAAAATAGATGCATATGTAGCAGGCACAAATGATCACAAACGCCAGCACGTTCAACACTAAGAGAAATAGAACATAAGCCTGAGAAAATGGTGTTTCTATATCCATGGGCAAACAGATGCTGACCTTCATGTAGCTGCTGACTCCAAAAATGGGAAGAAGTGCCACTATGAAAGCAAACATCCAGCCAAAAATCATGATAATGACGGCATGGCGGAGTCGGACCTTGCGGTCCAGTTGCATGGCGTAGGTGATGGTGTGCCACCTTTCCAGGGTTATCACAGTCAGTGTGTAGACTGAGAGCTCACTTGCAAACACTGTGAAAAACCCTGCAGCGTTGCATCCTGCCCCAGTTTGCCAGTCTATGGCGTAGTTGTAATACTGACTTTTGGTCTGGATATCTACAGATGCAATAAACAATAGGTAGATACCTATGCAGAGGTCTGCAAAGGCAAGATTGCACATTAGAAAGCGAGGTACAGTGAGCTTGTATTGGCTGCTTATTAAAATAATGAGGACTACAATGTTCCCAGTGATAGCTAAAATGTTGATAAACCATATCAGGACTCTCAGAATGTTATATCCCATGATGTCTTCACACGGATTGAAAGCATCAGGTTTAGGGGAGCAAGCTACATTAACCACGTCATTGCATAAACCATAGTCAAAGTCATTCTCTGCTGGGTCAAATCCTATGCCATAGTTGGATAGATCATCTTCAGCTGTGGATCGTCTGCGTATCTTCTCACCAGGCTGCTCATCCAGGTCTTGCTTGGTGTGAGATATGCTACATATCGGATGTAATTCTGTGCTGAAAGGGTAAAAAAGAGTAGAGCTGGAGACTGAGACACAGCACAAGGCATACAATAAGCATGAAGTCATCCAATTTCTATTAACAGCTCAGTTTTTGTGGTTAACTGATTATATAGACCACCCTGGGGCTTGAAATTAATAGTCTGGTTGGTCCCTACTTATAAAACATTATGTTAAAGTGCAAATTATTTGGAAACTTCATGAGATGTAAGTGAAAAGAAAGCCTAATGTTTGCCTTACTAACATTCATGATGTGGTTATCCACCTGGATAATATATTCTGTAAGAAATCTCCCTTATTTTAACTGAATTTCTCATTTAACCTGTCATTGATAAGCTGATGATGAATTCTGATGGAAGACTGAACTCTGAAGAATGAGTTAGTTCAGCTGTGCCCATAGGAGTCTGTATCATCACAATGATTACTTAGTATTACTCTCAAATTCCCTTCTTCCTGAAGTTTTTGACAGTCAGTGTGTCATTTCAATCTTGTAGCTCTCTTATAGCACAGAACATCTCAAATTTGTGCCACTGATTTCAAGTACCTCATATCACATTGGTAACTGGTCAGCTACACAAATAAGTAGCATAAATAAATTAATGTAGGCTACCAGAGAGTATCTGGAAGCCAGATGCCAACAGAGGTACAATTACATATGGTGGACCATTTAGCTTAAAAGCTTTTTCTTTTTTCAAAGAAAATGGATTAGAAACCAAGCAAAGTGGAGCCAGACTACACCAAATCAAACCAAATTGCACCTAACCAAACCAGGCTGAATGAAGCCAACCTTTCTGTGGACATAGGAGCTGCTTCTGTTTCTGTCAGAAAGGGTTTTTAAAACACTTCGAGAATTTTCAGTAGCAAAGGTAAATATAGGAAAAGAGTTTAAAGAAAAAAATGCCCTTGATAGTAAAACCAGTATTTTTTGATAGTTTTCTGTCTGCTTTATTGGAGGGCTTTAGAGAATTAACTGTATGCTCTTCTCCCTTTCATGGATGAACAGAAGAAACATGTTTAGGCTATGAGGACAGAAAGATGATCAGCTTCATCAAGTTAAGAAATAGCAAGGGTTATCAACAGGAAATAAAGGGCCAGGCTTTAACAGCTGCTTCTCCTAGACTGCCTTTGAAGTTTGCTGTCCCAGAAACTTCCATCCATAGCTTTACCTAAAATGGATCCAGACCTAATCTGTGTTAGGGAACAAAAGAGTTAACAATGTGTTGCAAAACCAACACATTTCAGCTCTGCCTACTTGCATCTCCAGCACATACAGAAATTTGGTTGTATAACTTCCAGAATAGGTCTCCAACTTATCTTCCACCCTGTCTTGCAGTACAGTTGAGAGAAGAGATTTCTAAGCAAGTTAGGTTGAACTTTTTAAACAATTGGCAGCAGCTTAAAAAGGAAAATTCTTTTTTTGTAACCTGATTTTAGTCTTTGACTTTGCGCACTCACCATATCTTCCAAAAATAGGGTTTAAAAGGTCTGCAAGAAAGGAAAACTAATGAAGGCCCAGCACCAGAAGGTGAGGGACATTTCCTATGAGGTTCTGAACATCCTCTACTATTATCAATATTTTTTATCTTGCCTGTCAACTGAGGTAGAAAACAGATTTTCTGTGAGGTCAAATATGCACTATGGAGGTCACAACAGCAATAACAAGGCATTACATTTTGTTCCCTTGTGTCCTGCCTGCAGAAGGATGAGTGAAGAGTCCAGTGTATTGATCAATATATCAACGGTTCTTCGAGCTGGAAGGGAATTCATGTTTCCAAAGAGCAATAACTGGTGAGAAAGTTCCCTTGGTTTTGAGAGCAACATGCACTTGAGGGCCCTGAAAGCTGCTGCAATTGGTGATTCTTCATAAATGAACTGAGGGAAGTGTTTTTATCCAATCATATCCCAGCAATGAGTTAAAAATAAACCTTTTCCCAAATGATGGAGGCACTACCTAGACCTCAGTCTATCCTCTAAGAAGACTGCTATGTAAGGCCGAGTAAATATTTCTGATTATTGCAATTTATTCACTCTTAAATTGTTTTATGACCAATGGTCTCAGATAAATCCAGGCTCCCACAGAGTTAACTGCTCCATTTGCTTGAAGGGTGGGTGGCAAGAAGTTTCCTGGCTGTTTACCTGTACTATGAGCAGATAAAGTGGACAGCAGCAAGCTCACAGAATCACAGAATCTTTGTAGTTGAAACAGACCTCTAAGATCATCAAGTCCAACCGTCAGCCTATCACCACCATGTCACTGAATCATGTCCTTAAGTACCACATCTAGATGTTTTTTGACTACCTCCAGGGCTGGTGACTCCAGCACTGCCCTGGGCAGCCTGGGCCAATGCCTAACACCTCTTTCTGGGGACAATTTTTTTCCTTCTATCCAATCTAAACCTCCCCTTGTGCAATTTGAGGCCATTTTCTCTTGTCCTCTCACTGGTAACCCAGTACAAGAGACCAATCCCCAGACTTCTGAGGGAAAGAAGAGCCATCCTCTGAGACTGACTGCTTGCCTGTTATTTGGCTTAGTAGGTTTGCTGTTTGGGCTGTGCAGTGCCTTCAGAGCAGGTATCGTAACTCATTTCATTTGTTCAGTCTCTTTATCATCTTCTGGTACTGTTTAACGTTGCTCAAGTTAACCCTCTGAAAAATAAACTAGAGAAAGGACAACTTAAAGAATAACATTCAATTGGCAGAGTGCTCTGGCAAAAATAAGCAAAAATTACTGCCTTTGTAGAAGTTGTTATTTTATGCACTTCATCTGGATCTGGTGACAGCAGGATCTTGGGTGCTGAGAAACACACTCAGCAGAATAAATAGTCCTGACCTAGGTTCTGTATTAAACCCTATCTCAAAACAATTGTCCTCACTGGAAAGTGACATCAAGTGAGTTGTGAACAACTGGTATGTTCTCATGAGACTAAATCCAAACATGATTCCTGATGCTGCCACATCTTTTAAAAAAGTAGGATTTCATGTGACAGCTCCTTCAAAGAATAATGATCAAGTATAAGGACAGAGCCATATCAATGTCATTCTCTTAGGCAGAAGGTGATCTTTATGTCAAAGAAAGCCAAAAGCTTGGTGAAGTTCATAATGGTTGATGTCAAGCTGAGGGTTTTAATATCTAGCCTCTGCCCTATCTGCACTTCAAGGATATTATTTTCCAGTCACAGGAAAACGTGAGGGGAGTTCAACATATTGCACTGGGCTTGTCCTAAGAAAACAGTTTAACTTCTGTTGGGCCAGCATCACAATATTTCATTGTGATGAATCCACAGGTCACTATCTGTCACATAATCCTTTGTGGAAAACGAAACAAAACAAACAAATGCATCACAATTGTCTGTGGTTTAATTTCTGTCTCAGTCTTACAAAGCTGTCCTTGGTGTGACAACCTCCAAAATTCAGAGAACACTGCCACTGTAACAGGCTCAATCTTTCCATTATCACAAGAGCACCTGTTTGATGTTTGGGAGAGATGATGCAGTGTAATCCACTGTGGCAACATATTTTGTATAAGGTTCTTGAATACTGCAAAAGCCTCTAAGAGGGGAAATCTAATATAAGTGGGTTAGCCAGAAAGGGACCACACATCTCTGTTATCCTTCCCAGACTTCCTCACGTTTTCCAGTGGCACAAATTCAGGAGATCCTTTAACTGGTTAACACATGCATGTAAAGTCTGTCTGAGTGACCTAAAATACTCAGTGAAAATACCTGAAGTCTCACTGCAACTTGCTCCCTGTCCCCTGTGCTGATTTGGGTAAAAGAGGCCTGCTCTGGGTTACCCTATTCAGAAATCCTGTCTAAAAATGTTGTGTATGCAGACTCAACAGATGATGGTCTGTGGCACATGGTTAGACCTGTGTTCTCATAGCAGAGTGGTTTTCTGAGAGGAGTTTCAGATCACCCTCCTGAACTGATGGCCAAGTATTGACCAGTCTCTCTGCAAACACAGCTTTCCCTCCACCCACCTGCTGAAAAACTATCAATCTTTTCCTGTTGAATGTCTTTCCATGTGGCCCCAGGCTGATCCAGGACTGCAGGTCCCAGTGAAAGATGGACCCATGACAGGTGAGGGCTAGAGTCACAGCTGGAGAAAATGCTGGTGCTAACCCAGCTGTCAAAATTTATGACTCCCCTCTAAAGGAGAGGCTGTTCACTGTGTAGTATGCATAAACATAGATGTATTGTATATTTATTTAGATTTATTTGTTCTATCCATTTACTTACCTGTACTGAAGAGATCTTCTCCACCCAGATTTTTAAGGAAGTTTGTTTAATTTACTATCAACTGCTAAGAAGCACCAAAAAGAAAAACAAATGAAATCACTTACTTTTGTCTTTTCCAATTTGTGAATGCACAGCAATGGCTGGGATAGGTGAAGTTTGCCTCAATTAAAGACCTAAATTTGCTTAAATCAGGAAGCTTTTTTAAATTGTATGTAGACCTTGCTCTTAGTTTCTTAATGAGCTCTAATCCATGACTAGGCAGGAAACTGATTCTGGTCCTTGAAATATCCCTTTAAGAAAACATATGAAAATCTTAGTAAAAAGCAAGTTTACTTCTGCTCATGGCTATATGTTTTATATTGTCCTGCTCATTCTCAGCAGAGTGATTAGAAAGAGATCAGCTGGAAATCTACACTGAAAAGAGGATCCAGGGATAAATTAGGTGTTCCTCCACTAAACCTGAGCTAATATCTATTGCAAACAACAACCAAGTGATGTTAGCCTGCTCTGAGATAAAAGAAAAAGTATCCTATAACCTTCTGGTAGCAGAGACATAAACCATTACTGCCACAGGATGCTGGGTTTAGTAAACACCCAGTGAATGCAACAATAATCCCAGAATACTGTTACAGGATAAAAAGGCTGATGAAATCACAACAGAAGTTTGCTACATGAACACCAATCACACCATGGCAAGGCTGCTGTGGAAAATGCAATAAACACAAAGAAAGCAGCTCACATGGGGGTACAGATGTGAGGAGAGGTTGAGGATATCAGGTTTGGTACTCATTAGGAGGAAAAAGAGATTAAAGGGAGACCAGGGGTGGTATGGTTCAAACTATGAGAGACAAAAATAACAAAATATGGCCAGAGGTTTAAAAAAACAAGGAGAACACAAACTGATGAGGAGAAAGGGGCAAGATTACAGCAGGTTAGGAGAGATGTATTTATGTGGAAGGTAATTACTGTTTAGGACAAGCTATCAAAGGCAGTGCTGGAAGCAGCAGATGGGAATGTATTAAAGATAGCATTAATGGGGCTTTTACAAGGAAACACATTATGCAAATACTAAATCTTGACTTGTGCCACACAGGTGAGGAAATGGAAGGATGAGTAAGGGTGCTCCATATCTCCAGGTTGAAAAATACTTGGGACCCCATCTCCACAGCTTCAGGGTGTAACTGCTGGGGACAAAGGCTTCACATTTCCCTCACTGGAGCACAAACTGTGTCCCTCAGCTCATGATAGAAGGAGAATTACAGAATGTTAAGAGTTGTAAGGGACCTTTGGAGTTCATGTAGTCCAACTCTCCTGTCAGAGCAGGGTCACCTGGAGCAGGCTGCACAGGATGGTGTCCAGTGTGGGTTTGGAATGTCTCCAGAGATGGAGACTCCACCTGTCTGGGCAGCCAGGTGCAGTGCTCTACCACCCTCAAAGAAAAGAAGTTCTTCCTTATGTTTAGATGGAACTTCCTATATTCCAGTTTGTGCCTGTTACCTCTTATCATGTCTCTGGGCACCACTGTCATCTTGACGCCCACTCATTAAGTATGGATAAACATTGATAAGATCCCCCCTTGGTCTTCTTTTCTCCAGGCTAACCAGCCCCAGCTCTCTCAGCCTTTCCCATAAGAGAGATGTTCAAGTCCCCTAATCATCAGTAAAAATGAACTGAACACAATCACCCTGTCCTCTCTTCACCCCTGTGCTCTCATGGCCTGAAGCTGATCCAGAATGTAGTGTTTGCTGAGGCCACTCTGCTCTTTACAGAATCAAAGGATTCTCTGACAAAAGAAAGGAATTTTTCCTAATCAGGGAGTGAGACTGACAATATTTGTAATTTTTTTCATGTCCTCTCCAAGGTAGAGTTTCCAAATCATCTGTAGCAGTATGGTGTCAGAGTAACATGTTCTTTGAGATCTATTACCCAACATACACAAATTGGGGGTTTTTTTGTTATATTAATGCAGTAGAGTGATGCTATGTGAGGTGAGACTGGGTTTTAGCAGTGTAATAATGTTTAAACAGCTGCTATGTACCATACACACATTTTTCACCTCTGCTCTCCAGCCTAAGAAACCAAATTAATACTAGGAAGTGGCTTTGTTTGAACTCACAGTCTTCAGCTTAAGGTAGCCAAGTCTAACAAAATTCCTAGTCAGCTAATATAAAGCAGTTTATAAAATTGGTGGTAGGTAAAAATGAACTTTGTGTCCATGCTGTGACCACAGCAGAGTCTTTGAAGGAAGGTATCACCTTCCACAACTGGACTGTGAACAGTGGCAGCAGAGGAGCAAACAGATCCCACTGTTACTCTGACCTGGGGCCATTACTTCTACTTCTCCTATCTTCTACCAGATAGACTGGTGGAGTCAGAAATACTTTGAAGTTGTGCAGGTCAGGTTGAGAGAAGCCACACTGTGTCCTCAGGTTGTTCTGGGCTTGACCTGTTTCTCACAGGAGCTAAAAGCAGCAGCTGATGAGGAATTTTAGGCTATTGATTTCTGACTTAGACACTTGAAGAGGTAGTTAGGTTGCAACGAGCAACCTCAATTGTTTCATGGACTATTGCCCTTACTCTGTCGCCTAATGGAAAGTGTCACCTAGAGTACATGCTCATGACTCAACAACTAAACAGCAGTTTTCTGCCTAAATCCACAGACAGCATCACTCATGGTATCAGTAAGAGCCTGTGAAACTTCACAAGGGCTCATAATTCTGAACAAGAGCATGAGAAATATTTTCTCTGGCTTTTCATCTGAAAATCTTTACTGACTCCAGAGTGTTATTACAAATAAGTATGAATAGGAATATCAACTGGCCTTAAATATAGCTAGAACATTACTGGATCTCTGTGCATCTCCAAATAATCTCATAAATATGAATTTTTTTTTCCCCAGGAAAATATTTTCTTAATCTTTTAGAAATTTTTCTTTTTTAGGCTAATTATTGCACACAGACATGAGTTAGGGAAAGTGCCTTGCATACTCCTGCAGGGTTTGTTGGTAGGTCTGTTAGAGACAGTTATTGATAAGTCCCTGAAGAGCAAACAGGCATTGTTCAGGTGGTTTTGTAACTTACTCCACTTGAGTCACTACACACAGACCTTAGTGGAAAGGATCTTTGGGACCTTGTGTTCCAGTTAGAGGCTGGATAAATTAAATAAGCACGATGAATAAAATGCTAAAGTGGCAGTAGAAAGGCAAACTAGAAAGCATCAGTGACTGGAATACTGTTCTTGTATTTTTATTGCATGGTTGCTACTCATCAGCCTTGACAGCAGTCAGTGCAGGAGCAGCAAAATGAATCTGACTTCCAAGCCATATGAAATCTCTGACTGCTCACCCCAAAATCATCTCACTAAAGAGGTGAGCCACCGGGGCAGGGTGAGCCACCAGGGCAGGGTGAGCCACCTGGGAGAGCTGAGCCATCTGGATGTGTCATTGCTGTCTGTGAGGTCAGGCTCCTGTAAATCTCTGGGCATGGTAGTAACTAGGCTGAGGGCTACTGTCAGAAAAACTGTGGGCACCCAGACTGAGGCCCCACGCAAACATGTTGGTGTCCAGGTCCTTGGTTGTGGAGAGTGCCAGAGCCTGGCATTTGCAGTGGAAGGTAGCAGAGATAACACCTGTGTCAGATGTGAACAAGTGAATGATCTGCTCAGTATGGTGGCTGAGCTGAAGGAAGAACTCACAAGGCTACAGACTACAGAGGAGTGTGAAAGGGAGATAGAGTGGTGCAGCCAGGCTCTGCCATCCCTTAGAGAGGGGCAGCAGGTGAGAGCTGCACGAGAAGGAGGATCCCACACCCTGCAAGAGGATGGGGTCAGGCTCTTCTCAGTGGAGCCCAGTGACAGGACAATAGGCAGTGGTTGTAAGCTGAAGCATAGGAGATTCCGTGTGAATACACGTAGAAATATTTTCCCAGTTGAGGTGCCAGAGCACTGGCACAGACTGCCCAGGGAGGCTGGGGAGTCTCCTTCTCTGGAGATATTCAAAACCCATCTGGACATGTTTCCTGTGTGACCTGGTCTAGGGAATCCTGCTGTGGCAGGGGGGTGGACTAGGTGACCTTTGGAGGTCCCTTCCAACTCCTAACATTCTGTGATACACCGCAGTGATGGATGAGTAAGAAGACTCTTTCACGATCTCATCAGGAGCAAAAGGTCATTTCCCATCCATAGAATTGTGGATGTGTTAGTAACAGAACAGAAAACTTTTTACACTAATAACTCAGTGTTAGACATTGAACTATCAAATGAATCTGAACTACAGCCAAATCAATTTGATAATACTCCAGAATGTGATTGTATCAGTTACAGCAAAGAAAAGGCATTTACTGTAAGCTACAGAAAACAGTGCTTTTCCCAAAAAACATCTCTGATGTTACTGCTGAGAAGATGCTCCACTGGCAATCTTTTCCAAAGAAGGAATACTCTTTAAGAGAATGATGGAAGTGGAGGAGAATGCAATAACCCATACCATAGCTCTTTATGGTCATAGGTTCACTGACCATCTCAAGGGGAAAAGGCCTTCAGAAGAGCTCTACTCTGAACTCAAGGTTAACCACATATTTTTTCTTCCTCTTTTTCATCTTTCTAACTTAACCTATGTGTTAAAGTCTTCCAGCAGCTCTAATGACCCCGTTTCACCCTTTTTTGGGTGACTCCTAGCCCTCTCTGGACATACAAGGTAGATGGGAAGGGAGAAAGGCTCTGATGAATTGTTGAAACAGTAAAAAAAGAAAAGACTCCCATGTCTGCATTGCAGCTTGTACGTGTTCTGGCTTGTGCTCAGAAGCACAAGCAGTTGTGCACACTCACAAGCATTTTCAGACCCAATGGCTTGAGGTAATGGTGACTAAGATCCATCCTACAGCTGACATCTCACTTTGCAGCTTATCACCCACAAACGACATCCTGGTGTAACTGCATGAGATCTATCTCATACCCATCTCTACAGGGGATGGGACATCCCAATCCCTGTAGGGTAGGCATTTTATCTTCAGAATGAGATGCAGGGGCAGATCTTCAGTGGTAAAGGATTTAGATTAAAGAACTGAGGACCCATACACCTATTCTTCATTTTTCTTGAACAAAAAACAAGTAGCATTTTTCTCTGGAAAAAAAAAAAATCAAAGCAGAACTCCTCTCTTACAGAACCTAATCAACTGTGAAGAGGAATCTGAAGTTAAATCCCTGGATTTAAATACACCCAAAAACTTGAGGACAAAGTGAAAACATGGATCTAGACTGAAATTTCAGTTATGGCTTCCAGGTCTTTTTTTTAAATCCAGATTTACACCCTCAGTTTTGAACTCCAAGGTTTGTGAGATGTTGAAATCCATATGTTCTTCTCTGTTTATTTTTTTTCCCCTAGGGAATTAATAATGAGAGAAATAATATCTGAATATTACTTACAAAACAACAGGTCCATTGGCTCCTTGGAAGACCTCGTTTGGTAATTTTTCTAGGTTGTGATTATCACTTAGATTTCTGAAAAACACAACAATATTTGTGTTAAAACAATCTGAGATTAAAAATACAGCTTACAGCAGTTACTGCCTTCTAATGATTGCTTTTCAGAGTAGCAAACCACAGAAACAATTACAGCTCATCCAGGTAGGTTCCATTAAATGCATGGTTCTCAATTTCCCGAATTCCATTTTTATTCAGCCATCTGCAACAGAAGAAAAAAGATAGTTGTGTTCTTATTAATGCTCCATAACTAAAATGTATGTAATTCAGATCATTGAAAGGGATCTCAAATAAAAGAAAAATGATTAAACATTAAATTAAATTAAAAATAAAGATATTATTTATTATAGGAAATAAAACTATTAAATAGATAGTAAAATACTGACATTTCTATGGTAAGGTCACAGTAGTTGGAGGAAGGCTTTGGAGATTAGAAACATGAACAGAGCAGATGGGTGCTGGCATCAGAAGTGACAGCTAGATAAGTTCCTGAAGCAAGGGCAGAGCTGATGAAGATTCTAGTGCTGCTCATGGCTCTCTTGGGAAGGCTGCAGTGGAATGGGTGTGGCTGTTCCAGGTTAATCCCAGGAATGGTGAGACCAGGATGTTTTCTGCTAGTGCTGTTGGTGCCACTTAGTTTTAGTTCTTTTAAGATCCTTTGAAAATACTGGGCCATGGCTTAAGAATTGCAAGTTATTAGTTAAAAAGACCACCCTCTGTGGTGGTCTCACATCCTTAGCTGGGCAGTGGAGCATCACTGAGCCAGGCAGGAGGGCAGAAAGAGGGTGGCAGTGGTGCCAAAATTCCTGGGAAGCAGCTCATTCTTCCTAAATCTTCTGCCTCAGCAAATTACTCTCCTTATCTGCTCTGCTGCTCCAATCCCACCTCCCCAGTCTTCCTCCCCCACCAGGAGACACAGGTAGTGAACCTGGGAATTGAAGCTCCTGAGGCTTTCTGCCAAGATTTTACTGTAGTGCATTAGCTAATTAACATTTCATGTCCTTCTTTTTCTTCCCTTCACGGTCCTAAAGAAAAAAAATTTCCATTTGGGTCAGCTATATTTATCATCTTTATGGTGCCATCTTTCATCCTGCTGTAAACGTCACTTTGCAGCTCACGCCCTTTCCACCAGGCAGTGACAGGTATGATTGATGGCCAAAATGGCCTGATTTAATTAAACTGTCAGCAAACCTGGATGGTTTGTTTCTTAATTCACACTGAAAGCTGAGCATGTAAGTGACCCACTTATCTAAGGGCTGAGGTGGTGAGTTAAGGTCAGCATGGAAATCAGTTCTGAGTCTGGCTGAAAGGATTACCCTTTTGACCATGACAGGCAGATGTACATAGCTCCATGTCTATAATGTCTGTCAGGTTGGATCAGGAGAACTGTCACCATCCCCTTCACTTGCCAGCACTATTAGCCATGAGTGAGCAGGCACAGAGAAGAGACATGTCCCTGCTTATAGCATTTATAACATTTATTATATTCCATTGATCTTACCCATTTGTAGCTGCCAGGCTGATAGATATGCTTTTAATCACTGGATTAGCACTTCTGACTGAGCATGATGCTAACACAATGAGATACTAAGGTTGTAAAATCAGAGTCATTGCTGCTGAACAGTGTGGACTCTACACTCCTGTCACCTGGCTAATTGCATTCAAGTAGTTAAAAAAACCAACCAGACAAACAAAAAAGCCCCTCACCTAAATCCCAATACCTCATGATACTCCAAGCTTTTGTTGAGACAAATTCCTCCCTTGCTTCAAGCCTTGCTGGCTCCACTAACTCTTATGTTAGTGACAGTGGAGGCAGAGATCCAGAGCTTGGACATATGAGCTTTTACTCACTATTTCATGCTTATAAGGGTATTTTTAAAATACACTTTGAAGTTCACACAGTGCAGGAGGCTACTGCCCCTGAGGTTCTCTTTACACCTTATTTCAGGGCAAGAAATCTCTATATTGGGCTTTAAGTGGCATGAAAACCTGGAAGCAAGGTGAATTTCCCCCATAAATTTCTAGCACTTTTTTACCAAGTGTATCCACAGATCCAGTCTGTGCTGGTGTCATGCATAGCATTATCCAAATTACTGGCTTAAACATATTTGGAGCCTGTCACAACTAAACCTGCTTTAAGTTATGTCTCTCTAGCATGTGGGGGTTCAATGGGTCCTGGGTGTTTTTTAATGCCATCTTCTCATGCCACGCACAATAATGATGTTTTTGTCACAGTAACTTTCTACTGCACTGCATATTGTTTTCATTTATGCACAGAAAACCAGCAAATTTGAGTCAAAAATGAGGTAAATTTGTCACAGCACAAGGAAAGCTTCATCAGGGACTCTCACAGAGCACACACAGGGCCTCTGACCCAAGGGAAGACGACAGCAAAGTCAGGACATTGTTTGACTAGGTGGGTGGTGGCCAGATCTGCTTTCATAGCTCTTGCTGCTTGTACATGCACTGGTTGGCATGGGGAGCTTGTGGCAATGGGGCTGTTGCAGGAGACAGGGCAAAGCAGTTGGAAGGGGCCATGACCTCCATCCCTCCTCAGGCTAATTTTGCAAGCAAACAGAATCACAGAATCCTTAAGGTTAGAAGAGACCTCTAAGATCATCAAGTCCAACTGTCAACCTAACACCACCATGCCACTTAACCATGTCCCCAAGCACCACATCTATGTTTTCAAAACCCCTCCAGGGCTGCTGACTCCAGTGCTGCCCTGGGCAGCCTGTGCCAATGCCTAACAACTCTTTCTGGGAAGCATATTTTCATCACAGGAGAAGAGAGGAACCAGTGCATTTAGGGTATCATTACTTGAACATGGATCTGAGAAAACACTGTGTGTGTGTTTAAAACTTCAGGGATCCTGTTGGAGACAAAGGTTGTGCAGAAATGATGGGGAAAAAGAAGAGATACCAACTAAGTGGCTCATTACTGGCCTCTCTTCAAATAGAAGTGATTTGACCTTGCTCCCACCAAAATCAGCCTGAGCCTTATCAGTCAATCAGCTCTTGCTCACCTACTTCAGTATGTGAGGTAAACTGCACACATACAGTGGGAAACTACTCCAGTCTGGCCACTGGCTAGGTGAAATGAAGGCAGTTTGTTAGCAAGCAAACACTAGGGTTTGATAGACCAAGAGAAAGGATTAAAGAAGGCAGATAGTTCATGAAAATACATGACTGTTCAAGCCAAATGTAGAATCAGCTAACCATGCAGCTTGAAACTGAATTGTGAACCAGCTTGTGTATGTGCATGGACACTGTGTACAAATCTACCACATTTCCATGACATCTACAGATATTTTGCCTGAGTCATAATCACCTTTGAAGGAGGTGTCTGACTGTAAATATTTATGAGTCATGCCATCCTTTTAAACACAATTTGTCTCACATGGAACTCTTGTTGTAGGTGGAATATGTTTAACCTTGCCATCAGTAATTGCTAAATTTGTTCTATCCTGTACTTCTAAAATAAAGAGCAGGACAGGACTAGAATACAACAGAAAACCATGACAACATTCATTTTTCATGGCAGGGAAACAGAACACAGAGATTTCAAGGGCAGGGGGGAAGCCTAAAACCTCAAATTGAATTTGGAAACGTATGAAATAGTGCCCATCCCCTGGTTTCCTTGACCTTACTCTGCAGAACAGATGAACTAACAAGGAAAAACAATGAATTTGCTGTGTCTCACTCACAGAATCACACTTTCAGAACTCAGGCCCATGAATGAATTTCTTTCAATCCTTCGGATATTGATATTGTCTTGAATGTCTCTGAAAAATAAAATACAACAGAAACTTCACCTTTTGGTACCTGTCTGAGCCTTTCAATACAAGACACTATTTCACACACAGTACTTTTCCTTACATTCAGTCTGAGGAAGAGTTATAAGAGCAAAGAATAAAGACTTAAGTTTTTCTAAGACATTTTGTCTGCAGAGCACAAACCCTCTTGATAAAAAAGGCTGGAGCAAAACGTTCCCAGCACCCCTATGCTTTCCTCCCAAATAGGCTGAAGTCATTAAAATGCATAAAAGTTCAGATCTCATAACCCTGAGGTGGATGAAAGAGTTCCTCCAGCAAACATACTACCCATGCTACCCCATGCATTTTAGCCTTCCAGCAGTTCTGACTGACAGGAGAAGGGGAAAGGCAGATTCACGTTCTGTTGCTCGTTCGAAATAAGACCTTAAAGAAGTGAACTGATGTTACTCCTAACTGAAACTGGGGATGTGGTTGTTTTTGTGCTGCTTCTGTTGGAAAGTGTGGAATGAAATTAGTTATCTGCAAAGCTTGAAATTAAGCACAGTTCCAAAATGAGCTCGTGCTGACAATTCCATACTGCCACAGCTCTCTAAAGGACACTTAGAGGACTCATCCTACAAACTAAGGTTAGCAGAGGTAGGAATAGAGAGGGAGCACGGCAGGTCTCAGCTGAGGATCTGCATGAACCCATTATAAATACCAACAACCCATCAAGACTTGTATATTGTATTATATTATTTGAAGAGTCTCTCCTTCTTTTTCCCAGATGATCATCTTTGCTGTGCAGTTACCAAATATACCTTAATGGACAAGTGTGAAATAAAATTGCCTTAAGAACTTAGCCAGAGTTCAAAGACTGCCCTGGTCTTTGTGACAAGATATTATTTAGCAGTGTGCTGCATGTATTATTCCCAAATTTCCACTGCCACCAGCCTGTTTTGGATTTTAACTGGTGAAAAGAAGAGTGAAAGTTCTCTGGGCCACCCAGGCACACACCCATAGTGTAGCTAAAGGAGTAGTGGTCTGTAAAGTGCAAGTTATAGCACTCTGTAGAAGGGAGACCTGAAGAGAACTGAGACCTTCTAGGCCACATTGTCAACAATGCCTGCAAAATTACAACTCAAAATGCTGCTGTGAAGCTAATAAGTGAACACAAGGGGAATCACATCTGGAAAGGTTCTGTTGGAGCAGGAAAACACTCAAATGGAGCTTTTAAAAAGGGAAAAGCAAACATTAAAACTTACAATAAAACTTTCTGGAAAGAGTGCACCTTGTGGACAGCAGGTAAAACACGAAGACCAGTGTTTGATATTAACCTAAGAGGGAGAGAACAGACAAAGGTTATTTGCAATGTCCCAGGAACAAAGCAATAATTAACAAAGAAGAAGGAACATTGGACTTAAAATGGCAGCCACAAAAGGCAGAGTTTAGCCAGAAATGGGAGGTTTTCTCACAGGAAACTTGGTATTGTAAAGTAAAAAGTTTTTTTCCAAAGCATGAGTTTTCAAGGGAGAAATTTTGCCTTGGATAATTACACAGTCCCTCCTGATGATCTCAGGAAACTGTTGGTATTAATTCCCAAACCATATTCTGTGAAATCCATGGCACCAGCACTAGATAATTATTTTTACAGTAGCTCAAGACAAAAGTATCAACTCACTGCATTTTTTACCTTCTACTAATTAGTGGATCTATTAATTCCACTGGAAAAAATGTTATTTCATGAAAGTAAGAGAGAATTGCAGTGCTATATTCTCCAGCATGTCCAATACGGGAACATTTCAGCAGTTTGTGTGGCTGGAAACAAGCCTCAGGCTCTGGATTTAACTACTTCCACCCTCCCACTGTGGTGAGCATCACTGGTTCCTTCCAATGAAACACCATCCCAGAAACATTGCCTCTGAAGGACAATCCTGTGCCCACAACCAGCAAGGAAAAATGGTCATAGGTATCTCCACAAAGTTTTACTATGTCTAATTTTAGCAAATTTTGTTAAAAGTTGTTTTTCTTTGTTAAGAAGTTTTTCCCAGCCACCAAAATGTCTCACTTTAACTCTACCAAACAAAGGGAAAATCTGGATTCTTGGAAGTTTAGCTGTATAATTATGTTTTTAATATGCAAGATGATGGAGAAGGTAGAACCGTCCCCTGAGAACATAGGTTCCATAAGGAATGTGTTAGTAGTATATGAAAGAGGTTCTTATCCTGGCACTTAAAAAAACTCCAACTATTTCATTACTGGATGCCTTTTTTTTTTTCCCCAGATTAATTTCTGAATAGTTAAATGGTGATGAAAAGCACTGTTTGAAACTGGAATAAAGTAACAGCATTCACTTGATGTTTATTATCAACCTAGATTATTTCAGGAGAGTTGCAGCCTTTCAGGTTTCATAATCTGAACTGAAATTGAACACATCCATATGACAACTAAATCCTCCATTTGGGCACTCAGGGGGACACATAGATCCATCAAATAGTAATTCACCTGCATAAGTACTTCTCTGAGCTCCCTGGGTATCCTTAGGTGTTCAAAAGCCAGCTTCTTGTCTGCCTCATAACAAAAAGCAATGCATGATATGGAGGGGAAAAAATAAAGTATAGTGAATATTCAAGAAGCCAATTTGAGGAAGCATCTGAAATATCATGACTGCTTTGTCTCAGGAGTCAGAGTGGTCTGACATTGCATCAACTTAAAAATAACAGCTGTGATGTGTGGCCTAAAGAGTTTTGCAGAAATGCCTTTGAAAATCTATTACATATAGTTAAATAGAAAGCATGATTTATGAAGCAGGTGGATTTCACAAGACATTATTTGAAGTACTTCTGCACTTATTCTTTGCAAAATGAGCTACCTCAAAAAAACAAGGAGCAGTAGAAGGAAACCCTGTAACTTCTCCCTTATAGTATTTTAAAGTACACTTCCTAAATTCCTGGAGATATACAAGGGGTTTGGTCGAAAACTCCCTTTAATTTCAAATTTCCTAATTTTAAATGTCCTATGCTAGAAATTCACAAATTCTTTCTATGAGCCACTTGTTAAACACAAATTACAGCATGCTTTTCCTCTAGGAAGTAAATGAAGAAGCAAACTGCTGCCAAGGAATGCGTGGCTGTTGCAGGAAAAGAGGAGAAGACAAATGGGCGCAAACAGGAACGCAGGAAGTTCCACCTAAACATGAGGAAGAACTTTACTGTGAGGGTGACTGAGCACTGCAATAGGTTGCCCAGAGGTTGTGCAGTCTCCTTCCCTGGAGATATTAAAAAGCTTTCTGGACACAATCCCAAGTAATGTGGTCTAGAGGACCCTGCTAGAGCAAGAAGGTTGGGCTAGCTGACCAAGCCTTCTAACCTTAACCATTCTGTGATTCTGTGAAGAGATGAGCAGCTTCCCTTTCTACAGCATCTTCCCAAGACAAATTTAATCTTCATGTTGCAGTAATGAAAGATGATGGTACTCAAACCTTGCTCCCTATGGCAGTTTGCTCTCAGCATATCAAAATGCCACGCTGTTTACCCAGGCTTTTAACCATAAATGCATGAAAAAAACACATTCAAAGCCTTGGGTGATGCCATAGTCCTGATCTTTCCAGTAATCCCAAAGTCTTCAGGGCTCAATTTGTACTGATGTCAACTGAACAGCAGGAGAGGAAGAGGAAAGCATCTTTGACAAATCATTATATATTGAAGCAAATCTACAGGTGGCACAGAGCACTGATTGCACAGAGACACAGAACAGTGATTAGGAGTAGGAGAGGATGTTCTTTTAATTAATTTCAGAAAAAGAATGAAAAAAAATATTTAGCTAGACTGCTGCCTAGATCTTCCCTTTCTCTTTATTCAGCCAGCAAATCTCCAGAGGCCTCTAAGTGGATAATCTTGTTAGAATGTAGATAATCAAATTTGCTGAATATCTTTCCTGCAGGACAATTTTGTCAATATATTTACCATACAATGTATACATCCTTAGTAGCCTCACTTTAAACAAGTGTCCTTTTTAATTTGTGTTACAAGTGAGTTCCCCCTTGCCATGCATAAACAGCTCAGTAAGAACCTGTTTCTCAGATGGCTGATGGCTGCTTTCCAAAACATTAATTGTCTTTCTGAAAAGGCTTTCTGGAGTCAGTCCTTCAGAAAACACAGCAGCATGATCAGCAGAGGAAAAAAAAAAAATCTTTCACAAATTAATTCCTGGAAGATTCTGGCTGCCTGTCTCCAGATATAGCAACAGGTCTGCTCTCTTTTACACCAAATTGGTAGGAGCTACTCTGACAAAGCTGGGAACATAGTTTACCTCGTCAGCTTACTGTGGATATTGGCTGAATTGCAAAGCCAAGGTAGTCAGAGATAAATACAATATCACTTAAGAAACATTAGTTTGCATTCTTTAATCATGCTGGTTACTTTATACTGCATGTAAGCCTGACTCCAGTAAAAGATTCCTCTGAATCATGCGTCCCAAGTCTTGCAGGCTAAACTGATTTTGTAATCCACAATTCCCACTTTGGGGGCAAGGTCTTTAACCATGAGACTACTATGCAAATGGAAGGAGTGGAGCACCACTCATTATCATCTTGGCTGGAGAAAGATCTCTAGGATCACCATTGGCAACCTCTGCTGTCTTCATTCTGTCATTAACTCCTCGCTGCCCATCAACCCTGGAGGTGTTCAAAGAATGTATAGATGTGGCACTTAGGGACATGGTTTAGTGGCATGGTGGTGATAGGTTGGACTTGATGATCTTAGAGGTCTCTTCCAACCTTAAAGATTCAGTGAGTCTGTGAAAAGCCAACTCCACACAAAGGTTCAGACATTCTGGGGATGCCACTGCATCTGTAGCAAGTACAGGTTTGGGATTAGGAAGCATGCCGTGTGTGTCAGGTCCTTCATGAAGTAAGACCAAGCATACAAGTGGCTGCAAGACTTTGAATCTGGGCTCTGCTCTCCACTACTTTGGAGTAAAAATGGAAATGGAATAGTCTGGGGAGTCTCTTTCAGTCCTGTGTGCCCACAAGAGAGAATACCTTAAAAAATACTCAAAATACATTTTCCTCTGATGTTAGTCAGTGAGTAGAACACTAGCTAAAGAGGAGTAGGGAGTGGTTGGTTGGACAAGTAATCCTTCATATTCTTAATGTGTAGCTCTGCTACAGGTCATAGTAGAGATGCTGCAGCTGAATTTTTTTACAGGTAGCATGTCTGATTGATTGCTTAAACTAATGTGCATCAGAGTGTGGAACGATAAATGTTCAGAAGAGGGAACATTCACTTAAGGCAAGAGAAAAATTCCCACTACTTAATATATCTAAAATGGGGATTTACCTTTTCCTCACAATCTATAGTTTGTGTCTCACACTTAAAAAGTCTCTGAGATTAGCATGTTCATTATTGTGTTCACATTTCTTCCTCTTGTTCTTCAGTTTTGTATGAGAGAAATGTGCTCCCATTCTTCCTAACCATCTGTACACCTGAGAGTGGAGCTACCCACAGCAGCTTGTTCTAGGGATGTTACAGGGGATAAACAAATGCTGTGGTTTAGTTCCTAAGTAGGTAGAATTACTCAAAGACAGCAGGCACTGCTGAATGGCTCAGGCTTGAAACCAAAGGAAAAGATGAGACGATTTCTCCACATGACAATGCAAACTCAAAGCTTGCTTTCCCTACTGCCAAGAGAAAAATCTGTTTTTCACTTATGGATATCAAAAAGTTTATCAAGGCATCTGGTAAATTTGACAAAGCAGACATCCATAAAAATCCTGGGGAGAACAACAACCCTACTCCAACTCTAAACACATACTCCAGTTCAATAATGGTTCAGACTACAATGATTTGTGTAGTGCTAAGCACACCTCTTTTTAAAATCCACACCTTAAATCTTATATCTTAGAGTTCAAATTCAAACCTGTCAGATACTAGTGATTTTCAGAGACCTTAAATACTCATTAGCTTGCTGGGAGCCATGCTTATTAGACCACTGATCTGATTTCACCTCATCTTTATGAAGTATCTCAGCAGACATTTAAGCACCTATGAATTCAAATATAGAAATCATGATCAGGCTTCTTGGATGAGTAAAGCTTCCTGTGTTAACAGGGAAACCAAGGTAGGTATATGTACTCAGGTGGATGGACATACAGAAGTTCAGGTGATATCCTGCTAAGTGTTTATGCCATTGTTCACTAAAGAACTCTGTGGGAGCTTATTTAAGCTATGGCAACTAAAACCAATTACTGTTAAGCAGAGTTCATTGGACTTTGTTGGGGTTTAATGCAAAGTTGATTATTATTAGATTATTAGTCATGTTAAGGTCATGTGCTAAAAGCCATGAAAGTATTTTTGGGTAACAGTTTATTTTATGGGTGGATTCAAGTAGCACTGAATTGTGATGGCAACCCCATGGGAGCAACCTCAGTTGTGGAAGTGGCACTCTTGATGAGGCTGGCTAATGAAATAAAACTATACAAGACACCAATATGTTTGTATTCTAAGTGTTAAAGAAAACTATTGCTATGGCACTGCCACTGCTAAAACTAAAAAGAAAGAATTTGAATGTTTAATACCATGTGTATGAAGTCTAACAGAAGGCCAAGACAGCTAAGAGAGATTTCAGCCCAAAGCTCTCAGGAGGAATAACAACCTAAAGTTGTTTTTGTAGCCAGATCAAAGACTCAGCTCCTTTTGTCATCACTCAGTTTCAACCTGCTGCCTAGAAAAGCTGAAGGATCTTATGTGTGTGAATACACCATGGAGGGTATTCAGCTTTTCTGAGGACTGTGTGCAGACCTGGGGATGAAAAGCTGGATAGACAATGTACAACTAGCAGGACACAGGGCATTATCTTCTCTTTTTACTGAAAACCCTCAGCAAAAGTTGGGCAGAAACACATCTGTATTGTTCAAAATGACTACAGTACTTGCAAAGAGCAAAAGATCTTACAGGTATCTGAGGCTTGGGAGGTGCTGGAAGGCATCTTGATCAATGTAAACGAGGTTGTTGGCCTTCTCAATTCTTCTGCAAAGAGAAAAATGAGACATCAGAGGAAATTTATCCATATATTGATCTTAAAATATCTCTGATTGCCACATGAGGTAGCAGTGCTATACATTGAGGTTTTCTTTTTGACAGCAGAAGATATGCATGATTTCAAGGAGTAGCCTACCACAGATACCACCACCTCTTGAGATCAGCAGTTGTTTGAGGATAAGTATCAGACTGACCAGGGAAAAAAAAGGTACAGTTAGATAAAAAAATGGAAAAGAGAAAGGGAGGTTTCTAATGTTCCTTTATCTCTATGAATTCCTCAGAGCTTACCTGAACCAAACTGCAAAACCTTTGATACTTGTCTGTAATGAATCTTTATAATTGTCTCCTTTGAATTTAGATTGCTCATTACTTACATTTCATGCAGTTTGGGAAGGTTGGAAAACACATTTGCTTCTATGACCTCCAAGGCATCATTCTGTGAGATCTCTCTGCAAAAAGAATTTAGAAGTCAAGATATTTCAAGTCATGGTGAAGTAGAGAATGGACAAGGGAAAAATTCATAAGGAACTTCTTCCTAGATTGCTGATGAGTTCTGTAAATGAGTTGGACATCAGGCAAGAAAACGACACTTTTTGGAGGCTTGGAGAATGCATGGTTAAGGAAGGAATGGAAGAGAGGTAGAAAGACATGAGTCTTTAAACTACTTTTACAAGACTAAGTTCTAAAAAGGGCAAGTTTTAAAAATAATTACATAACACCTGTATGAGTGGGTATTTCAGAGATTTAAGGAATGGCTTGGTTTTCATTTTAATATTCTTATTATTCACAGGTACAAAAGCCATAATATTTTTTTTAACAAGTAATGAAAATATGTCCATTTAAAATTACAAATCACTGCACTAAACTACTGTTTTCTGACAGAAGGCCATTATTATTCTTATCCTTTGGGGTGTCCATTTACCTTTTAGAGGCTGTCACAGAATCATTAAGGTTGCAAGAGACCACTAAGATTATCAAGTCCAACTGTCAATCTATCACAACCTGCTACAACCATGCCACTAAACCATGTCTTTAAGTACCATATCTAGATGTTTTTTAACCCCCTCCAGGGCTGGTGACTCCAGCACTGCTCTGGGCAGCCTGGGCCAATGCCTAGCAACTCTTTCTGGGAAGAAATTTTTCCTGATATCCAACCTAAACCTCTGCTGGTGCAACTTGAGGCCATTTCCTCTTGTCCTTTCACTGGTAACCTGTAAGAAGAGACCAACCTCCATCTGCCTACGACCTCCTTCATTCTGGTAAAAAGGATAAATTTAAAACTCCATTCACTTGAGGAGATAAGGCACATGCCATGAACAACAAGCAGCACTAATCTGGACTTTGCTTGAATAATTTATGTGAACAATTTAGTCATACCTGGCAAAAAGTACACACCCTGTTCATGGAAAAACTGAAAGAACACTATAAAGACACAAATATCCCTGACATTAAAAGTACAGCCCACTACTGCTCACATCAACCAACCAACTCAGCAGGCTCAGGTCTTCTGCAGAGAAGAGCAAATAATATCTGGCAGCAGCAGGTACCAACAGAAAAAGTAAATTGCTGGCTAGTGTTTGTGCAAGTGATTTGCCTTGCAGTATAAATACACACAAACAGATGATTGCTCATAATGCATATCTTATTATATGTCATCAAGAGAGAAGATGGAACTGTTATTATGTTGTTTGCTTGTAATGAATGATTCTATTAGCTCTACTGTTAGCTATTCACACCCAATCCAGACTGCAATTTGAGCATCATTTCTGATCCATGCAAGGTTTTGAATAGATGGTAGAGAAGCAATCAGGGGCAATATCTTAAAAAACCTTAAACCATGAAAAGCCAAAAATACCTAGTTGTTGCAAAGTGCTTAGGCATGTGCCTAAGCTTAGTTTCCACCTCATGCACAGCTCTTTTGAAATCAACAGTGCTGCTCAAAAGCAGAAATTGTTTACTCAAACCCAGGCTAAAAGAGGAAAAACTATTCAGCAAAAATGTTTTACAAAGGATAATTCTTCTTTTGTTTGCCAAAGAGGATATAAAACTTTAAGATGTGATGGCATCACACTACTAAGGAGTTTCTTCTAATTTACCATTATCATAGCAAATGGTAATGGTTGTTACCTATTCACAAGCAGCAGACTGCAGTATAGTATTTCCCTGTGTGACAGCCAAAGCCAGACAGCAGAGGGAGAAAGAGGGAAAAGCAAGAGGAAGGTGAAGATGCTGCCCAGTGGCAGTACAATCTTGGCTCAGTTTAAGGCAGGGCTGGAGGTACAACTTTGTGACATCTGTGACAGAGTCCAGCTGCACTCAAAGAGCAAGCCATAAAAAAATCAAGGTACTTTTAAATGGCCTTTTAAACAAATCTATTAGCAAGGAATTTATAGTTCATGGCAGTCCCTTTGTAGTCCTCTAAAGAAAATGTCTCTTAAACTAATCAAAGTCTTACAGCAAAAGCAAGACAGTAAACTCACAATCTAATGGTCTTGCAGCCAAGTGTCTTGTATTTCAAAATAATGAAAGAATAAAAGACTGGACATTTATATGTCTTTTATGATAAGAATTCCTTTTAGAATCAGAGCAGAGCACACAGATAGGGATGGGGTCATTTTCCCCCTACTACGCCTATACAGAATGTTTGTTTAAACATGTGTGTATAGACATAGATACAGAAGTTCAGCATAGATGGGAAAGTGGAAACTTGTGTCACAAGAAGAGCAAAGCATACAGAGAATCACAGAATCCTTAAGGTTGGAAGAGACCTCTAAGATCATCAAATCCAACTGCCAACCTTTCACCACCATGCAACTAAACCATGTCCCTAAATACAACATCTAGATGGTTTTTAAACCCCTCCAGGGCTGGTGACTCCAGCACTGCCTTGGGTAGCCTGGGCCAATGTCTAACAACTCCTTCTGGGAAGAATTATTTCCTGTTATCCAGTCTAAACCTCCCCTGGTGCAACTTGAGGCCATTTCCTCTTGTTCTCTCCACTTAGCAGAAGACCAGCTTAGAGGTAGATCACAACATCAGTCCCTGACCCAGTGCTCAGGGATGTGGTCTTAAGTATGAAGCCCTTGTCATACCATCAGCAGGAATGACACAGAGTAACTGGTGCCCAACTGGTGAACTCAGCTGCATGATGGCCACAATAAATGTGATGTTTATGGACTTCTTCATTTCAGGTCTGTGTGACATGAAAGGAGGATGCCCCATGGGTCAAGGTTTCTTAGGCACTTGTTTGCTTCTTGCACCTTTCCCATAGACATGGCATAGGGTCTGAAGGTGGGATCTCACCCCTCTCCATCCATGCTGCCCTCTTCTGTAGTGCTGGATGTGACCCACTGCCTACAAACTCCTGCAGCTTTCCTTAAATTCCCTTCCAGAGCAAGGCTGTACCTTTCATCTCTTCATATTCTGTTTCCTGCAGTGCATCATAATTGGGCCTTTTGGCTTTTCATCATCAGCTTTTGAGGCAGTTTTTTTGTGGCATAAATATCCTGTGGATTCTTGTGAACAGTTTTTTTCACTCTCTAGGTTCACCTGCAATTAGCAATGATGCTGGAGGGATCAGGCACTGATTCCCAGAGCAGGTAACCTCACTGGGCTTTCTGCACTGCAGCAAATCAATAGCTCTGCATTGATTTAAGGAAGAAAAAAAAAACAAACCAAAAAAAAAAGGCCAGAAATTGTTCTCTTTTTCCCTCCTTTGTTTAAATAAAAATACTTTTTAGAGCAATTGGTCAGGTCAGCTGTACTCAGAGGTTCAAATGATGCCTCACTTTATGTCAAGATTAAGAGGGAATTAGCAGTAGTGTGGTGTCACACAGACAATCCTGCCCAGCATTCATGGGGTGAACACCCCTGGGAACAGTCTGGGATGTGTCTGAACTGAAAAATTAAATACCTGGCTACCTCTGTCTCTATATCATAGATGGAGGAACTCAGTCTGATCAGAAATAAGCCAGTCTGAAATCTCCTTTTGAAAACTTCCCTCCAAAGCCACAGCAAAATGTTACTACATTGATTTAAACAGTTTACAAAAGAAAAGCTATTTTTCTTAAAAGTATTAGAGACTTTTGACCTTTCAAAAATAGATAGTTGATGCTTTCTTCTGCCACCTTCCTTGTGAACATGAAAACCTTGTCTCTCTACCATGATTTATTGAACCCCAGGAAGTTCCTGGCTGATGTATCTTAGCAGTTATTGACATTTCCAAAATGAATTCAAGCACTGACTCCTCTCATCACCTCTTTACTTTGCATACACACATGTTGTATTGACCTGACTAAAGAGCTGGGATACCCTATAACTAATTGAGTATTAATAGTGATTTCACCCTTGGAGCAAAATAGTCTATATGCATGTCTGTGAAGGACATTACCAGGAGGCACCAATACTTCCTGCCTTCTCCAAAGGGCACAACACCATATTCTCAAACAAATCACTGCAGGCATTGGAAAAATAAAATGCAAATTTCCATGCAGGAGAAAGAAGCAAAGGAGATTTTATTTCTATGGGTGCTTTAACACCATGCCAGCAATCCAGATGAAAAGTCTGTTGAGAGTTTGGTTGCATCAAATTAATTGTCAATGTAACATTTTTGTTTTATGTTGGAGTCTCTAATCTGAAAAAGCCTGCATTTAGTCTGCAGAATGAGAGCTGAGAACAACCAGATCCAACAGCAGAAGCCACATCATTACAAGAAGCAGTTTTATAGCTAGTACAGTTTGAGGGGATAGATATCTCCTCATACTCTAGCATTAAAAGGATTTATTAGACTAATTTTTGTTTATTGCCAGCAAAGCTGAAAGCATGGGAAGCTTTGTAGAGTCAAAGAAACAAGGATTTTGGAGGAAACAATGGCATTCCACAGAAATGGTAGCTCAGAGAGATGAGGTTTGTAACTTAGAATCATAGAATCAGCTGGGTTGGAAGGGACCTCCAGAGGTCCAACCCCCCTATAGTGAGCAGGGACATTCCCAACTAGATCAGGTTGCTCAGAAACTTGGTGGTCTCCAGCTTCTGGGAGCTCCTGCATTCAAACACCACCTAAATTTCATCTTTGACTATGAAAGTTTGTAGGGAAGGCAGAAAAATGTCTTTTAAATAAAAACCTACCTAGCTGTCAATGGCACCTTTTTCTCACACATGGTGGGCTCCAGAGGATCCTGAGACCACACTGCTAGACAGACATGGTTGTTCAGCTGAGGAAGGACCTCCTTGTTCAGAGATGCTGACACAAGCTTTGTGCCCACATCATAACTCCTTCCATGGTAATGGGCTAGCAGCATTTATTGCCACTTATCTTTTATTGCTTCTTTCTTGGCTTTGATAGCCAGCTAATGATGAACAATTTTATTAGGATGACCTGAGTAGATGAGATTACATTTGAGATAATCTTTCAAGAAAGCATCTGAACAAGGAAATAGGGAAAATAATTTCTGGGCAAAATCAATAGGCAAGCTGTCTTGGATTGGGAGAACATGTGGCTTCCAAAGCCCAAAGCCTAGTGATGGCCTTTCCAAACAGACCATTTTGAAGGAGATCTTCCCAGACACTTCAACAGACAATTATGAATACAAAACAATATCTTCAAGCTACTAACACCATCCACTACATCTTTCAAATATCTTCCTGAAAAGATTTAGTTTTCTCTTATTCAACCACAGAATTATCAAGGTTGGAAGAGACCTCTAAGATCATCAGGTCGACCTGTCAACCTATCACCACCATGCCACTAAACCATGTCCCTTGTGGTCCCATGTACCACATCTCTATATTTTTTAAACCCCTCCAGGGCTAGTGACTCCAGAACAGCCCTGAGCAGCCTGTGCCAATGCCTTTGAAGCAGAAGGTATAGAAAAGGTAGATATAGAAATATATTTGATCTCTATTTATATCAATATTCTATATTTTAGAGTACATATTTTCCTGTAAGTTTAAAGAAGTACTGTTCCTAGAAAGCACATGGCTCAATACACAAAAGAACACAGAAATACCCAAACTTGAAGGCAATCACATGAGAACAATTTAGTTTTCATGCTGAAAGGAATTTTTTTATATGCTAAACATCCAATTAGAGACTAGAAGGCAACTGCTACATTATTTCTCTTATTAGACTGAAAACCAAGCACATATTTTTGAATTATCTTAACAGAAAAATCAAGAAACAAATCTAAAACATATTCTAGAACTCAGGTGGTCCCTTACAACCCCTAATATTCTGTAATTCTGTGATCAGAGCTCCCTCTGAAACATGTTCTATCTTGAAGTTACCCAAATCCCTGAGGATTGGACTGGATCCCAGGACAAGAGTGCATTTTTTTTCTTACATGTAGAAAAGTATAGTCTACAGAACCCAACCAGCAGTACCAGCACTCCCCCTCATTCTTCTACACAAGGGCAATTGGGTTTCATCATGTTCTTCCTAGGAGTTTGAAGATGGCTCTGTGGGATGGGTCTGGCTGAGAGATTCCCCAGGTGAATCCTCTGTGTCCCACACCCAGCTGGGAACCTTGTGGTGAGGACAGATCAGGCAACAGCTAGATAAAAAAGCTTTTAATTTGTGCTTTCCCTGGGGGGCTAAATTATTGGTAATATGAAGTGGGTACTTCAAATGGCAGGCTGAGATCTTGTCTCCACAGCTGGCACCCATTTAACTTGGGGACCCTGCAAAGATCCAAACCAGAGGTTTTGGTTTCATTGTTAAGAGTAATTTTACTCTGATGTAGTTGATCATAATCAATTTAAATATATTTCTCTTTTGGGGGTTTTTGGTTGTGTGGGGTTTTTTATTATTATTTTAAATTTCTTTGCAGGGTTTTTTGATATTTTTGTTTTCTTTTAAGGGGCACATACTTCTTAGTAATCAATTTTATATCTTTTCTTCAGTTATGGGTCTATGATTCTATGAACTCTGCCAGCATACAATTCCCAAGAAACCACAGAAAGAATGCTTCCTTTATTTATAAGACTTGCTCAAAGAGATTCATGCTACACAGTGGCTACATTTCTGCTGATTTTTTCCTTTATGTCCCAATTTCTCTTCTTTCTTTTTTCTTTATGTGTCAATTGAAGGACATTCATCCACTGAAGACTGAGAAGGGCAGAGAAACTCATGTTCAGTTGGATATGACCTGAACTCACTACAATCCTATCTCCTATTCAATCCTGTGACTCTCCTAGACACATTTTGCCTCATCATTCAAAACTGTCCAGAAGGGTAGCAACAGGATTCTTGCTCTTATAGCCTCCTCCTCCTTAAAGACATGCAGATGGAGACTTGTTAGGAGAGCTAAGGTTTGAGAGTGACATGACTGGTTAGTAAGGTGCCAAAGGAGGAGATGGAATATCCCCATCAAAGAAGGAAGAACACCCTTGATTTTCCTTTGGGTCACATTTAGTTAAAAATAAGATGAAAAGACTCTATTAGCCATGTCTGGCAAAATCTTCTATTTATCCACAGATGAGGCACAGCACAGCCAAAAGCAATCTAACCTTCCCACAGTGCCCCACAATGAAGTGTGGTCACCCACTGAGACACCAGCTCTGGTGCAGAGCCCTTTCAAAGCCTGGCCAAAAGAAGCTGCTGCTAAAAGGCTGCTGCAACAGCCCTAGCTTGCAATGAATCACCATCTCCTGAGGGCACATGCTGAGATCATCATCTCATGGTACACAAGCCATCAGCCTAGCCATGTGAAAATAAACCATTCATCACACACATGTGGACTGGATATGAACAATTGACCTAGAAATTTGTAGGGGTCCAAGTCTTATTACCCTCTGCCTGAGTCATTCTCCTGTCACATGAAGCTTGTTGTGACATATTTTCTGTGGGCTGCAGAGGCTGGGGGGGTGGAGAACAACCCAAAGTCTGCTTTGTCATTTAGTCCTAAAATTAGGCATAAGTCACTCAACAGACAAAGGAAAGAACAAAGTCGCTACGAAAGAGGAAAATGTGGTAACAAGGGAAAAACTTTCTTGCTGTATATCACATCTTCATTTGAATTCCAGAATAAATCTGAATGAATTATAGATTTTAATTTGTTTAAATATGCTAATAGTGACCATGCACTAGTGGTTTCAGAAGCATTTTCTCTTTATGTGTATGACTCAAGTATTACCATAGCAACTTGCTTCCTAATTAGCCCTCAGTTACTAACAATCAATATGATTAGACAAGGTCAGAGCTGGAGTAAGCTCTACAGGGTTTTGAAAAGGCTACTGAGAATCACTAACTGCAAGGAGAGGAGGAGCAGGCTCCTGGGTGTTCTTCCCCAAAGGATGGTCACTGTTGTGCTATTACTCACTCTCCTATGAACAAAGACGGTTGTGGCAAATGAGAGCTTTGCCACTTACCTGACTGCAGAAAGCTTTTAACCTGCCAACAAAGTCACAAAATAACAGAGAACAGAAGCATGCTTAGATCTGCAGATAAAAAGACATCTTGCTGTCACGTTGCTGGGGCTGATGTTGGCTGCACATCACCCAAATCATGAATAAATGTGCAATAGATTTTTATCAATGCAGCTACTTTTGAAATTAACCTTCCTGTGTGAGAAGGATCCCTGGAAGCTAGAATAAGGTGGTACAAGAAGATGCTCCCTAGGATTTAAGACTGGGCAGTGTTTGGCTGAGATCCCGTTAGGAAGTCCTCCCTTTAGTGGCCCAAGTGTTTGCCCATCACTGACACAATTTCCCCCTCATTTTTACAGCCTGTTTCACTCCTTATTGTGTTATGTCTTCTCCTGAAAGCCCAGTACCTGGCAGCACAATAGGATGAAAACATCATGTGCTGTTCAGAGGTACCCTGGGTCCTGGGAATACAAACCAGGCTCCTTGGTACTGACAGATGAAGGCTCATGAAAAGCCACTTTACTTGTTAGCATGTATAAGTCTGCTACCAAGAAACAGTGGCAAAGCCAAACTGATTTTCAAATAAAGAGTGTGTGTTGTCAGTTCTGCCTAGGCACGTGGCTGTCACAATCCATTTACTTTCCTCTCTAAATTGTGCTGGTTCTTGGCTTTCTCCTCTGTTCCCTTCTGGAGGTTACCTCTCTGCTGTGGCTGAGCCTTCAGCCTCTGCTCATTCTGGCTCACAGTGCTGGATCTCCAAACAGAAGAACAGGTCCAGGAGCAGAGGAGCCAAGATGCAGCATATGGTGAAAGTATCAGGACAAGACAGTCTGGTTGGTGCTGTATGATGGGTCTTCAAGCCATGAGCTTGAGGCAATGTGTCTTGACCTTCAGCTGCACAAAACATCCCAAAGAAGAACAAAAGGGTTTGAAGCTCACAAAAAGCAGGTTCTATTAGATTATAAACTAGGATAATGAGCTTTAAAGCAGAAAAACCTGAAAGGATATTGGAAAAGAACTGAGAAGAGTTCATATCCTCCTGCACCCTGACAGTCAGCAACCCTGGAGGTGTTTAAAAAGCATAGAGATGTGGTACTTAGGGACATGATTTAGTGGCACGGTGGTGGTAACTTGGTGGTTGGACTTGATGATCTTACAGGTCTCTTCCAAACTTAATCATTCTGTGATTCTGTGCCTTTGGAGAAGGTTTGGAGCTCCTCAATGGCTTATTACAAGTAGCAGTAAGCTCTGCCCAGCCCTCCTGCAAAAACGCATTCATCAGCCCTGGGGCTGCTCCCTGCTCTGCAGTGCAGGCTTTGGGTGGTTCATATCCATCCCTGGTCTGTAAACCTTCTCCTACTTGTAGTGCCTCAAAGCTGCTCCCCTTTGAACTTTACCTGCAAAGGGAATTTTCAACTTCCTTCCTCCAGGGAGCTCTGACACTGCCAGTTTTCCTAAAGAGCATTATCTGTTTTGGGGTAGGAGTAATAAATAAAGACTTTTCATCATATTGTGCTCAAGCCCTCTCACAGCACAGGTATGAAAAGCCACAATCTTAAAAATCCAGCACAAGATGACTTCAAAATGTGGAAAATAAAGCTGAGAAACATATAATCATAAAATCTCATTCCAAAAAAAAAAGGTAACTATTTAAGTATTAAGTGGTTTACTCATAAAAAGTACATTTTTAAAGAACCAAGCACAGATATAGAAGTCTTCACCAAACCCAGGTTCCTACATGAGAAAGCAAAACAAACATTCACAGTAATTTATGAGGAAATTGTTCTTGGCTTGGTCACAAAACCAACAATGGGCACAAGGAATGTCTGGTTTTACACCTGGGATGGATTGGGACCAACAATCTCATTCACAGAAAAATCAAAATACAGCTCACTACTAATGATAAAATGCTCAGCTGCCTCTCCACTGAGCAAAGCAGCCATTAAACTAATGATTAAACCTACACCAATCATTTGGGATAATAACAGTAAAGGCCATGCAATATAATATAGTTGGAGAATCAGCATCTCCAGCTTAGCAAATAAATGTCTTGACTTCACCTCCACCTCTTCCATAAATGCTGAGGTTTGTATCAGCATTTGTACAGCAACAGGAAACAATCCTTCACTGCAACATGCCAATTCAGCTAACAGTCTTTCTAAAATAAACATAAAAGCTAGGAAAAAAAATTAATATGAAAAGGTGTTTCTGGAACCCTCCTGAAATTGAATTACCACTTTTTATCTGGTGCCAGCCTTCCTTTTTATAACAAACAATATTTAAGGGTAGCAACAGTAATTATGGCAGAAGATCCAATTTAGAGCAAATCTGGCACAATTTCAAGTGGGTCACACTCCCTGTCTGGTACAGTTACACACAAACACAAGATTTATAGAAGAAAAGTCCTATAAAATCCTGTTTTCTCATGTAGAAAAACCCTTTCCTTTCTAATGAATACTTTTTATAGATAACAAAGCTGTAATTAAAATCTCTGCACTTTGACATCAGCAGTGTGTTATTGACATGGATAATAAAATTTTATTTCACTTTCTTTTTTTTTGTGACAGTGCAAGGGGTGACAACAATAAGTGCGAGTGTAAGATCTCTTCCACAGGTAAGATTTGGCAGGGAAAAGCAGAATGCCAGGTGATGATACAGCAAAATGTTTCTAGGTGTTAATAAAACCACCTAGTTTTCATTCATGAGATATTCTGTTCAGAACACAAGGCATAGATTCTACTCTCAGGAAATAAATTAAGAGCACACCAAGATCCCTAGGTATTCATGACTAAAGCTGCTCAAGGCATGATATTTGCAAAGGCTGCAGAAGTGTCATCTGAGGTAATGGCACTCCTTTGAGAGGAAAAGGCACCCAAATCTGTTGATGGCCATACTGAGAGAAAACAGCAGAAGGCACTGCTCTGCCTGGCTCCTCCACTGATGTGTTACAGGATTCCTGGGAGAAGCTACCATAGCTGTTCACCTTTCAACTCCTATTTGCAGCAACCTGGTTCAAAAGGCAGCGTAGCAATGGGTAAATGAAGGCTGACACACCCTGGATGCTGTTGGGCTAAGGAATGCATATCATGGAATCACAGAATAATCATGGTTGGAAAAGACCTCTGAGATCATCAAGTCCCACCCAATGCTACTGTGCCCACCACTAAACCATGTCCTCAATCACCATGTCTACATGCTTTTTGGATGCTTCCAGAGATGATGATTCCACCACCACCTTGGGTAGCCTGTGCCAGTGCCTCGGTGAGGAAATTCTTCCTGATATCCAATCTGAACCTCCCCTGGTGCAACCTACATATGGTGCATATAGCAGAGGGTAAGATTTCTTACTTGGTTTTGGATGCTGAACTAGATGTTTGGAGTGCTAATAACCCCTCCAGTACAGAAAAGAACTGGTTCAAAAGCTCTGATCTCTATAAGAGGTGGACAGTCAGCTGGGATGGGAGCATCTGGGACCTGCAAGTCCCCCTGTGGGACCAGAAAGCCTCCTGTGATTGCTCATTCCCTGGCCACCAGCCTGTAGCTGCTGAGCAGCATTAGACCAGGCAGAGAGAGGTAAAGGTTTGTATCATAAGAGTGGCTCCTTTAAAACACTTACTCTTCAGAATGTCAGCCTGAACTTTCAGTTTCTTTACTTATGTTGGTTTCTTACCTGACTGCTTTTGAACTCTAGTTCTCTGTTCCCTGAGAGAAAATGCATATTTAGACTAATTTAAATGCATTAAGTAGTATACTTATTTTTGTGCCCTGTTCTTAAGATGCAGAATGTTACACATAGCTTCCTATAATGTAAATTAGAACTTAATATCCATGGAGTTGCACCTTGAGAATATACCCTGGAGTATTTACTATCTGATTCAAGTACATAGTTTGGTACATAGAATGCACCATGTCCTCCTTTCACCATAGGGGAGTAAATAACTATTTTTGTAAATATGCAGTATTGAACTTCTGTGTCACAACAGATTCTGGACATTCATATTTTGTTTCATGCAAAAACATAAATAGCAGACCCAAATGATGCAATAAAAGATAGGAAGAAACTCCTGCCTAGAACCAATTTCCACATGTCTTGGTTACACTGAACCCTAACCATTATCTCCAAATAGCTTTCATGATCTTATTTAACCATAGTATTTCACATACCAAATTAGGCAGCACATGATACCCTGTGTAAGAAAAAAATGGAGAAGCTGTACAATACTGACCAGCTTCTTGGGTAGCAGAAGACACCAACTGCTTATCCTTGGGTGATTATGTGATTGCTAACTCTCTTCTTTCCTTCCCATCTCCTTGGGCTGTACGCTGACAAGTGTTACAGAATCACGATGGGGCTAAATGAAACTGATTTCAGGAAGACATGGGATGATGAACACCCCTTAGCTATTTGTTAGGCCAGGCAGCTTTGATGGTTACTGCTGAAGAAGGTCTGGATGGCCTTCATTCACTTTGAACTTAAATACAACAGAGTTAAGATTCTCACAGAGGACACATCTCTGGTTTAACTTGCATTCAACCAACTCATTCTTAATGGATGAATCCAAAGATCACCATTCCTTGCAACTTCTGGGATTTAAAACCTAGCCAATTCTTAGAGATAGAGTTAAAAATGATCTGGTAGTGATAAAAATATTGTGTACAGATTATGTTGGACTGTATGAGTCTTCCTCAGTAACACACCCAGAAATATTGTCACTCAGTTTTCAGCCTATTTAGTTCTAGGTGAGTACACATGTATATGACATTGAAGCATCTCATTTGTATACATCAGGTTATCCCCATTTTACCATATGGAGGTATCAACCACATTATTAATAGCTTTTTTTCCTTAAGTAGACTACAGTTTGCTTTAATCATCCTTTCTGTGCATGATCTAACAAGAGTAGAAAAGCTTTCACACAAAGGCTGTGTTTTTACATGCAAATGTTATCATTTGATTACACACTTCTTTTGTCCCTACATTATCATGAGTATTTCTGATTAATGTTTTATGGGTGAGGTTTGGGTTTTGTGAGCTATTTCTGATTTTAACTGTTTGCCATATCATCTGCAAACACTGCTTCTTTGTTGATGTTGATTGGTCACATTTACATTTTTATCACACACTTATTTTCAAGGGTGTTTTACTATGAACTGCCTGTCCCCTTTTCTCCTCCATATACTACTGGTACACAGATATATTTCCAAATTGAGCTCATTTCCATATATAATCTTTTTGCTTAACAATAAATCAACACTTAAAGACATCCTATTCTATAAGATCACTACCTTCATACATATCTGGCATATGGTTTGTGAGTAATTAAGGGTAGCAGAAGCCATTTACAATGCTCTTTGTAACCCACTTCACAGTCCAAAGACCTGAATGATTTCCATTAGAACTAAGTTAAAATGAACTCTGCAGGACTGGGAAGAAACAAGTGCCAACAAAACTCTTGTCACAGACCTGATCTTATTCTTAACTGGTAACTCTCAGCCACAAAAAATAAGATCTTCTGTTTCTTTTCTCAAGAAAAATGACCATTTACAGCAGTACTTGTTGGGCTTAGGAGGGTCAAGATCTGTCAGTGGGATGCAGCAGCTGAAGGCTTTTTAGTGTCTATCATGTGCCAATAGAAGACTCCTGAACCACCAGTGATGCCCTGAAATGAATCCTACAAGCTGAGTCTGAACATGCACAGAGCAATCCTATTTATTCATTAGTGCAAAAAGAATTAGCTGCCCTGTTATGACCAGGAGATCTCCCCTCCCTGATCTTCCACTAACCTATTCCAATTTGTTATCAGATTCCCAAAATAATCAATTTTCCCCTGATCTTCTGCCACTCTATTTATTAATTGCAATAACATCCCATGCTGAACCAATCCTCTGACCAGAGACTGACAAGAAGTATTTATGACAACCTTTTGGAACACAGTGCTAAAGAAAAAGTTTCATTTTTTTTTAAAGGGAAAGATGAAACTAGATGAAGCTCAGATATAGGAGGCTTGCTCACAGGCCATAAAAGAAGCTGCAACTTCTATTGTTTCAAGTAAAATAGTTGTTTCTTAGTAAATATTGACACAATACCTACATTTTCTCTAGATCACCAAGTCCTGTGAAAGCTCCTTTTGGAATGACTCTCATCTTGGTGAGGACAAATCTCCTGAAAATAGAGAAATTGTGTTGATTATTCACTGTTCACTAGACAGGACCCATGCAGTAGCTTTGTCAACACAGAACAGGCCATATCATAGGTACAAGGAGAGTCTCCAGGCTGAAGGCTTTGGTGTCTAAATAGAGCTGTAATGCCCAAAGGCTTTATGGGACTGGGATTACAACTGCTTACCCTGACCAAAATTACAACACAGTATTGGGCCACCTCTGGAGCTTCTCAGGGGAAAAAGCATCCATCAGTAGTTACAATTTCTCTGCTTCAGAAAGAAACACAGACCTACTCACTGCAGCTCTGCTGTGTGCTGGAAAAGGACAGTGTCTTTGTCTTCTCATTTTGACCTCTCTTTCAAGAGATGCTCAAGCACAGGATGAAGCACAGCCCTGTGGAGCCAGGCTGGAGTGAGTTGCTTACACAAGGTTGTGAGGTGGTACATGCATGCTCATGCAAGATAAGCCTCAACCTTCTGCACAGAAAACTTAGAATCAGCTACTACCTCACATCAGTGTAACTTTAGTACCCTTTATTGCTTCTCACAATCAGTCTTCCAATTAGTTTATAACTGCCACAAAATTGGGACTTTGGTATACACAACTCAATCACAGAGGCACCAAGACAATACTTTAATTGTTTTTGAAAGGTCACAGAATAAGCTGAATGAAGAAAAAAACCCCAACAAACAAACCCCCTCTCCCATTTAAAATATCATATAAACTTTTTTGTTAACCTGGGCTCAACTCTTTTTATTCACAATAAACAAAGAGGACTGTAGAATTGCTGATGGCACTCAGTAAATGAAAGGTAAGGTTTCTACTACTCCTTGGAGAAATAAGGTGTTGTATGGGCAATTGTTTTCTTTCACACATTTAGTTATTTATAAGGAGTGAGCACAAACAATTGCACATATTAACATGACCTACTCATCGAGATACATGCCTCACAAGATACATTTGTGCCTAGATACCAGGTTAAGAAAGCATAACTGAGGCATGAGAAAGCCCACAGATATTTTGTAGGGAGAAATATCTTATTTTTTAATTTTTCTGCTGAGAATAAAACTCATATTCAACCTCCCAGGTATTAAAGCACATTAATAAACAAGACACCAGATAATACTGGTTGCATTGAGAGAGGGTGGTTGAAAAAAAAATGTGGTTTTTTTTAATAAATAAAACCATTTGTGTTACATACATGAGTATCACCCTGTGATTCAGTTTCTCTAGTCTGTCTCCCCATGAAAATGGAAATGAATTGTTTTCTGAATTACTATGGAAGCTTCTTTTTCAGTAAGCATGCCTGCCAGACCATCCTTCATCTCAGACCTGGTTTTGCCTGGCTGCTTGGAATCACCTTTCAGCTCCTGTCTGTGCTGCCTTATTGTAACATCTGCAGGAAGACAGGAATGAGAATTACTCAGCCTGGTATTACCTGCTGTGCAGTCCTGAAAATTTTAACACAATACTTCAAAACTAGAGACTGACTTTCTTACTGTTCCTATAAAGTATTCATGCAATCCTCATCTATTTTTTATTGCAGCTGATTAGTAGAGAATCTTCATGGAAGATTATTGTGTTTTAATCAGTCTTAGGGGAAAAAAGTATTATTTTGATAGAATACTACTGTGAAAGGTTCCTATTTTTTAATTGTAGGTCTTCAGCAGAATCTATCCCCTCATTGAGATTCCCAAATACAAGTTAATATTTACTTAAGCAGGATAAAGTCATCACCTAGTTCTAGAGATGTCACAAAGTTTACATCAGGAACTAACTTGGCCCCACACTTTTTTAAACATTGAAATTTATTGTATTCTCAGTCCCAAAAGATTATGAAGCCAATTTGGTATTCCATTATTCTTCTACTATCATTAACACCAGTCATACAGAGCTTCAACAGCTGTCACCCAAGAATTACAGGATTGAGATCATCATGCAAATGTTAGAAGGATTAAAAAGCTTCCAGAAGAGAAAAACCTAACCTGGATTAGGCAATTTGTAAAGCTCTGCTGCAAGTGTGGCCAGTGTAATGCATGCAAAGCTATGGCTGTGCCTTCAAAGTGCACCTAGGTACAATAGATCCTTGCAGAAGCCCCAGCAGGCTTTAGCTCTACAAAGCTGAACCATCAGGAAACTCTTTACCTTTGATCTACTTTGAAACCTTTCCTCAACTCTCCTTTGTAGAAACACACACCTACATTTTGGAGCCCTAGAAAGCAGGCTCTGTCTGAAAAGCCACCTACAATCTTTTTTCTTTCTTTCTTTCTTTCTTTAAGGCAATGTGCTAAAGTGAACCCCCCCCTCTCTTTGCAGGTTGAGATCTTCAGGATGTTTGCAATTATTTAATTAAACACTGGCCTACACCATGCTTCACACCACAACAAGAATTTACAGCCTGATCCTGAAACTAATTAAAAGAAGGGAACCTTCATTAAAGAATGAGGTTAGCTAGATGAGGAAAGCCACAAGAGCCTCGAAGTAAAAATTCCAACCTTGAGTTTCTTTGTTGAATACACTCCTGTCTTGCATTAATAAGGTACCAGAATTCAGGAACTACATGCCCAATGCCCTGGAGCAGTTAAAGTAGAATTGAAGTTTAATAGCTGAAGTCTCACATTCCACTTAAAAAATTAAGGTTAATTGTTTCTAAACATCCCTGAGTAGGCTAATAAAGTCAGCCTTAATGGTACAAGGAACACTGAAAATCAAAATCAGCTACTTGTTAAATTATCAACTGAGTAATGAATAAGCATCTATTATAACTAGCCAAAAGCTGTGTATTCAATAAATCTCACCAATTAGGCTTCCAACAATCAATCTGTACTTAACTTGAGATACTGGCTGTACAGTACCAATTCTTTCTGAGGTACATGAAGGAAATAGTCAAAAAACATTTCCTTGCTTTTGTTGCTGGCATTATTTTAGGGTCAAAGGAATGAATATGGTTCAGGTTCATTCAAGCATGTTTCGTATCAACACAAATAAGCAAACAAAAGCATCCTTTAAAAACACAGATGCTTAATGGAGAGATGCAGCATTTGGTCCTAAAAAATCCCACCCTCTCTAGAGGCATTGCAGTTAGAGTTTATTTCCCTGGGACAAATTCAAAAACTACACTTTTTGAAGTACAAAGTTCAGTGACACTAATGTTATTTGGGCTACAGTGGGTCTGAGGTCTCCCAGCAGAAGTCTTCTTTGTTGGAGCCCCATGGTTATCCTGCATCATGGTTTGGGAATAGAAGAATAACAGTGTTAACTATTGATAGTCCCTACATACAGAAGTGCAATCTAGATTTGTGTCTAACTCATTGCTGCTATGCACCTCATTCAGGAGATGTTTCTAAACCTCTAGAAAAAACAATGTTATTCTGTGAACAATCCAGTGACAGGAATCAGACTGACCTCATCATGAAAGGATGGAGGACTGACTGTCATTATTTAAGCATCTGATGCCCAAGGTAGAGATAAATAAAAAGACTTGGCAATTGCAAGATAAAAAAAGTGGACCCACATGAGTCATTTCTGTTAAATCTCTAAAAAACATGCACATTGTGTAAATCAATATTAGTACATCATATTTGTGAGGTTAGCCAGTTATGTGCTTTGCATATTCACCAAAGGAGTTCTCACAAGCTGGTCCCATAACCTTTTCCTTCAGAAGTTATGAAGATGCTCTTCAGTTTAAATTCTCCACCAGATTTTACTCCTGCACTGTGCTGTTACCCTCTCCTCCAAGCTCTCTTCCTTGGCAATCACCTCACCACTGGCAATAACCTTGCACATTGAAGGATTGCACTGATTATCAGAAATTAGACTAAATTAAAAAAAATAAATTAAAAACAAGTAATTTCTGCTTCATAAAGCATGGCTGAATTTAGGTCTTCCAAAACACTTTAAAACTCATTTTTCAGATCTACTTAAGTCCCACAAAGCTAATCAGAATGTGTATGCATTGTAGAACTGTCTTCACAGGCTCATAGAAATTGTGAATCCATTTGTGTTAAAATGAACTATATCAAGCAGGTACCATAAACTTTATAGCATAAAGACCAAAGGAAAATAAAATAAAAAGTCAAATTATTTAATGACCATAATGCTAAATCACCAAATTTAGCTCCAAAGAAATAAACATGGGATTTTGAAGAGCATTTGACTTGAACCTCTGAGCTAATAGACTGATATACATGAACATGGAAGTATTTTGCCTAATTAACTGTGTAGGTAGAAGATGTCTGCAATCAAGTCGTTTATAGCTGCTTTCAGACACATCTCTATTTTCCCCTTCCTAACAGCAGGGGGAGAGGAATCCAAACCTCATAAATCAGATGCTAAAACATCAGTCTTCAAAAAGCCATCAAGCTAAACACAAAAAGACTGGTTTTGTTTGCTTTCTAGTTTTAAAGTCTTTAGAGAGCATTCATATCATGCTCACAATGATGCCAGAAGGACAGAGTTAAAAACTTTTAGGCTGAACAAGCTGACAATGAACTGCTCTGAAAGAAGGAGAACAAGACTGGAAGGTCCTTAAGGCCAAAGGACAGGGTGACCTCAGAAGTTAAAATAATCAGAAACAAGACACAGTAATTAAGAGCAGTATCTAAAGACAGCAAAATTCCATCACCTTCTGCAGATAATGCCTCATTATGGCTTCTTGACATAAACCTGAGTCATTTTTGGACAAAGATCAAACCATGCATAACCTGTGGTGATTTTAATACTAAATACACATTTAGGAGGAGAATCTAAATGTAAATGTAGGTAGGACCACCTTAGAAGAATGAATTAGGTAATAGGATAATCAATTAGGTAAAAGATGGAGCACATGTACAAAGCTTTATGAGATATAAAATCATATAGACAATCATAATCTAGTTTCTTTTTTATTTGTGCTGTATACAAACTGCTGCTGTTTGAGCTCAGAGGGTGCTTGCTTTGGGAGTTATCCCTAGCAACCTTTTCTGCACACAACTGGAGTAAAGCAATTATCTTGACTCTGTGTGTGTTGATTGGTCTTTGCACACTAGGTAAAAGAGCCCTTTTTGGGACTACAGGGAGGTTTAACTTAAAAGCATAGATTTATATTAGTAGCCCCAATTCCAGGAGCTGCTAAGGATCTGACAGGGTCACAAGGAATGGCACTGTCAGTGACAAAACACTGCTTGGACCACCCATCCTACTGGCTTGTCTTTTCAGAGAGCTATGCCATCATCTTGAGGGAAAAAGAAAGCCAAACAGAATGTTTTCCCAATAATGACTATTCCTGTAACCACAGATTCACTTCTAAAAGGGCACCCTGGTGGCACAGGCAGGCTTGAATAATGGAGGAAGAGCTTTGCAATTCATTTTTTCAACCTAGACATGACCCAAACATTTGAGAGTCTAAGAGCCCCTACTTTACACACATGTAAATTGACCTTAATCCCTTGCTAATATGCACAACCTGGCTTGAAGCATCTAATCACTGCATTCACCTGATGTGCTTAAATCAGCTGCTCATCCCTTCAAGTGCTCGTGAAAGGACAAGTTATCTGGGCTGTGCAGCTGCTTTATTCCTTTGTGGGATAATAAAAGCAGGTAATACACAGTTCATGGAGAAGACAGAAACCAAAGATCCCCTCCAGAGTGTTAGGCTGTACTGAGCTGCATTAGAAGAGAGTTAATTTTCTTCATGGCATCTCATACAGTGATGTGGTTTAGATTTTTGACCAAAACTGTACTGATAACATGGTAATCTTCTAGCTTTTGCTGAACTGCTTGCACACCATCAAGGCTGCTTCTGTTTCTCACTTTGCCCCCCTGAAGTGAACAGCCTGGGAGTGGGCTAAAGGCTGGCAGGAACACAATTGCACAGGTGACCCAAACTAATCAGAGAGATATTCTATACCATATGACATCATGCTCAGTAATACAAGGGAAAAAACATTCTTCTATTTGACACAAAAAGACAGGATAAATCTGGGAGGGTGCAAGCCCTTGGTTCAGGTATGCTAACTGGGAAACTCTACAGGTCTGGGAGTGATGTAAGGGGCATCTCCAAGAAAAAGTATTTTGGTTTGTGCACTATTAAACAAAGCAATGTACAGACAAAGTAAATAAAATTAGAATGGTGATGATAAATTTATTAGCAATGCCTGCCTGCTTCAAAGGTCTGAATCTAAAAGGAAATATGTGCAGTGGCTCGTGAAAAATCACTCCTTAATCTTTACCAGTGGCCTCCCTTAAAAATCAATTTCCTCTTCTATTTTGAATTAGATTAAAAGGATAATGAATAGCACTGATGGAAGTCCTATTCTAAATTTAGTGACTACTTGCTCAGGATAACAATACCACTCAGCCACAAAAAGCTGAAGGGAAGCATTTTAAGATCACACAGCTGATGTCCTCTGGGCATTTCACTTGTAGAGTGCCCACAAATACCATAACATGGATAACAAAACACCCATTTCCCCAGCAGAGCTGTGATGCTGTTGGCACAGACTCACACAGCAAAGTTGCTGTGGGATTTGTTTTTCCCCCAGGACCTTGCTTAGGTCAGCTAATATGTTGCACACAATGCCCCTCTGCAACTAACAGCTGATAAGGAGTGATAAGGAAGGGCAGAAAATTGTTGTGAGAAAAAAACAGACTGCAAAGTGGTCAAGAAAGATGCTTGTAGAGCTTTCTCTCCCTCCCCCATGCCTTAGTTTTCCAAAGCTATGACATGTTTAGTCTCAGCACTGATACCCTTTTCATTTCTGGACAAAGCATACCCTGTCCTCAGTACCACTGTACACACACCCCCCTCCTGCAGATAGCGCCTTTCTGAGGTCACATGTGCAGGCAGTTAAAAATAAAGCTCCAAGATCCTTTGAAATAACTCTGCTTGAATAGAGATGGGGATGGAGAATTAAAAAAACCCAAAACACCAAACCATAAACCAAGATGGATAAAAAAAAAAGAATATTGCAAGATTCCCAAGCAGAAAGAGAGGTGCAACAGTAGGACTTTTACTGGATTTGTGCTGTTTAATGGTCTACACTTAGTGCAGTAATTTCACTGTTCTTAGGTTGGGTTGCTTTACACTGAGACAAAGCTGAAGAGAAGCAAAGCTGTTACTATTCAGACCAGTTGCCTGTGTGTGTTAATTTCTTTTGTGAATCACAGAATTATCAAGGTTGGAAGAGACCTCCAAGATCATCAAGTCCAACCATCAACCTATCACTGTCGTCTAAAACCATGTTCCTAAGACTAAACCAAGTCCCAAAGTGCTACATCTAGACAGTTTTTAAATGCCTCCAGGGATGGTGACTCCAGCACTGCCCTGGGCAGCCTGTTCCACTGCCTAACAACTCTTTGAGTGAAGAAATGTTTCCTGCTATCCAATCTAAACCTCCCCTGGTGCAACTTCAGGCCACTTCCTCTTGTCCTCTCACTGGGTCCCTTCAGTGGACCCAGGTGACTGCAAGTCAAAGGGCAAAGTTTACTTCCTGCACACTTGAAGCAGAGAAAGCAGACAGCAAAGCAGTGCCATCTTGGCAGGGAGAATCTCCTCCTTTCTTTAAGCTTGCCCAGAGCAAAACTAAGCAAAGCTGCAGCTCTGGATTCCCCTGAAGTACATACAGAGAATAAAAGGTTTGCCACAGAGCACAAATTGCAACAGCAAACAAGTCCTCTTTAGCCCTATGAGCAGAATCACAGTTATCAGGTGCACATTTGGGAAGAGTTTAACTGCTAGGAAAGAGTTACCCACCAAAAAAAAAAGCCAGCAGTAAGCTTGAAAGCACAGTTAAAATTGCTTCTATTAATGTCAGAGGCATGCTGTGAAAAGTGTTTTGTGTAAGATAAATAACACAAGGGAATTAAGTTATCCTGTCTTGGTTACAGACAGCCAGAAAAGTGTGATTGCTTTATTTTTTACAAATAGCTATACTTTTATTAATATCGATTATCCTGTAAGACACTGCACCACATGTAAAAGAGCACATCCTCCCTCCTCACAGCTGACTCACATGAGCCTTGGAGAAACCTGCAGCATGTGACAAGTGTGCAACTGCCTTAAACCATGGCCTTGATACCTGGTCAGAAGCCGTTAAAGATTCATTCACTTTGAGCACTCACTCAGTGCTGCATCTATTTATGTTAATCTCTCTCCATACTTTCCTAACAAAAGGAACATTTTGCAGGTACTGGGTAGTTTGCTCTTGCACAGAGAGCATTTTGCTTTGTGTTCTTTCCCATGGGCAGCTTGTCAAGGGAAATAGGATGTCCACAGTCCAACCAGACAGGGGGCTTTTTAGGTATTGTCTGCAAAACTTTCTTCTCTTCTTTTGATTCCGAGCAAGAATAGCCATCCTGCTCACACACAGCTGGTCACTTCAGCTCTTTTCCTGGCCCAAGAACACGTCAATAAAGATCTTATTCCACAGCAGGGAGAGAACAGTGGTTTGTTCATTGACTGAGGTTGTAGCAGAAAGGTGACAAGTGTTCTTTGTGTGTGGTGTTTCCATCTCAAAGATCTGGGGACTTTCTTCCTTGGCAGGCCCTCCACACATGGTGCTATTTTTATTGACTGAGACAAGTCGTTGAGTGACAAAATTCCTTCAGTTCTGGGTTGGATGCCTTGGTGAAGGTAAAAAAAAGGAAGAGAAAGTTCTTGTGCAAAATGTCTTGCTGAAACCTTGCTGTTTAGCAAAACAGATAGTTTACTTCTACCACCTTTTCTTGCTTGACAAACTCATTACAAAGAGCTAGCCTGCTTTTTACATCTCTTACCCATACCCTCATAGGCTATGTTGCTTAATGGGACACAGCTGAGATATCCCAGAATATTAATAAAAGAAAAAACCTACTCAATGCTACTTTCCCTAATTAGCACACACAACCTAATAAATGACAACATCCCCACCAAACATTTGGACTGATTTGGATACATCCAAAGGTTTGTTTGAGGTTGTAATGAGACATCTGATACTCCTTGATGCCAGAAGCAGTCAGAAACCATTGAAGGAAATGGAGATTTGATCATGCTCTTTCCCCCCCACGCCCCCTCTGGATCTGAGTATGAGCTTTGTAAAACTAAATATTCTCTCTGCTCTCTAATATGTGCTGGCTTTTCCAAAGAGAAGCCTGAGTGCTAAACACAGCTAACTCAATTGGCAGTGCTGGGAAAACAGCACATGTACTCTGCTCTTCTCAGGGCACCAGCTAGACTTGTACTAACATAACTATGCTGAAACACAGAAATATGCTGGGCCTGTGACATATACTCCCATTTTTCTCCCACAGTGGCAAGTAACACATTTCCTTCTTTGTACATACAGAAGTGCACATCTCCATTTTAAATCATAACACTAAAAATGACAAAGGTGAGAATTCTCCACCTTTTTTAACACCAGCACTATGCAAAGAAACAAAAGGTTCTGTTCATCCTCTCTGGTCATACCTTCCTCTAATCTGAATGTCTCTGTTGACTGTTTCCAGGAGGACAGAAGCTGATGGCTGCCTTGTGCAAGAGGAGGAACCACACAGCACAATGAGAGTGGGAGCACCCACGAGATGCCTTGAGGAACAGGCTCCTGTGTGTGGAATAGAGCTCATAGTCCTTGCACTATAATGCACTTAACATTTTATTCAATACCTATTAGCTTCCCATTCCAATTGCTCATCACATATTCCCACACCACTGATGCTCTTCACAGCCACAGAGTTTCCATATCAAGAACTTTTCTCAGCTCATCTGTTAGTGATTGCTGAGGGAAGCATCCACAGGGATATAAATTGCCAGTGGATAGACTCTTCCAATTTCATGTTGCACTCTCCTGAGAGCATCTCTTTTCCCTTAGTCTTTCTCTGTTATTGAGATATCTTTCTTCCTAGACATCACCAACTTGATAAAAAGGGAACAACAATGCAAGGAATCTTTATTACTTCTTTTTGTACTAAAAATTAGAATGGTGATGATAAATTTATTTATATTCTCCTATGATTCCAGTAAGCATTAGCTTGCCACTGCAAATGCTAAGTTTATCTGTCTACTTTCCAGTAGCCATGGATTTACTTTCCCATGTAAAAATTATGTTCCTGAACAAATCCAGCACAGCAGCTAGTGTACCAGTACCCTTAAAAACACTAACTGCACTATTTCCTTTGAGATTGACAGGTCTCTTCCCAGGACCATGCAAGGCAAAGCTTGCATTGGTGTCAAGCTGAGGGTCTTGCTGAACAGCTGAGGCTTTGCTTAAACGTTTGCTGTAGCAAGCATCCAATCAATACCCTACCTGTGGTTCTGAAGTCAAAACAAAGATATCTTCCTAATGCATCACATAAGGCATTCCTAACCTACAAAGAAATATTCAGTAGTACTGACTCCATCTTTCTGTGTCCATACTGATTCTGAAGCAAATCAAGATGTTGGAGGCTATTAACTTGTGCCTGTTTGCTTCATGACAGTATCTAGGCTCACGTCTTGTCTGATTGACTCCAGCTGAGAGTTATGGCCTACTGCAGAAGAAACCACAGGCTTTAGGCTGTGAGGATGACCAAGCAGACCTCAGGATAAATTAGGAACAGATTATGAGGGGTTTTTTTACTGTGGAAAAAAGATCTTACAGGAGCAAACATGGAGAGATGCAGTAGATGAGATATGCAGTCTTATCAGGAGCAGGACACCCAGAGAGCTCCTATCCAGCTGAAGAAGCTGAAGGTTGAAGATTTAAGTAATGGTGTTAAACTAAGGGAAAGAAAGCTAAGTAGCATCAGCTGCAAAACACATCAACAGTAAATAAATACTACTAAGTCACTAGATGCTGATCCTTGGCCAGAGACACAAATCCAGCTTGGTGCTAAAAGGTGCCTAGTTCCTTAAGGCCTTAATTTCCATGTGTTTTTAATAGTAAAGGCTTTATTTGATTTCTTTATTCTGAATAAAGTTTTTTATTTTACAGGACTATTCCTCAGCCTCTACACAAACCTGTGCTTCCCAAGAAGAAGTAGGGAAAGGATTTCCTCTGCTAGTTCTTAATTAAGGAACATGGTGATTCCTGCTAACTTCATATGGCAAGATGAGTGCATTTAAGCAAATATTCAGATTTCTTTTCTAACATCCAGGTAGTGCATTGACTGAACACAACAGAGAACAGGACACAGTAAGCCATCTGAGCAAAATCTGCATGCATATGAGCCAGGTGAACTTTCCTGACTCACTTCATTTATCAGAAAAAGGAATCTAGGGTCCTCTGCTCTCACTGGAGGTGTGAAATTAAATCTTTTTTTTTTCTCAGAAAAAAACCAGAAGGATAAAAAAATGAAACACAGAAGAGAAGTCTGCTTGAAAACAGAGTGAAATAAATCAGCAGTGAATGGATTAGCTTCAGATCAAACTGCCCCAAGCAGCCTGATCTGAAACAGGGAAGCACTCAGGGCTTGTGCTTTTTTAAATTAGTTTTAATAAACAGAATCAATAGCTCAAATGATGAAGAAGGACAAAAGCACAGATCAAACTGATCGAGCCCATAGCTCACTGTTATATGCCAGGGGGTATCTTCTCTTGTCTGAATGAGATAAGGCAGCATAAGAATCCACTTGCAGCTTTTCAGTATCTCTCCTAGAACAGCTGGACACAGACTGGAACACAGAGTCTGAAAATTCTCCTGGTTATCCAAACAACAAACACAGACTCTTTTTGGTTCCTCCTCCCCTTTCCTCAAAAGGAAAAGAATAATTAAAAAAAAATAATAATCAGGAAATTAATCCTTAGTCCTAGAGATAAATGCAGGAATTTACAGGGAGGACAGAACTAAATAGCCAACCAGTCACATAGCATCCTGCATTATATATGGGATTTAATGCTCAGGTAAAGAGATTCATGGTTAAATCATCAGAAAAATGTCTTTCCACTTATTAGACTAGGAAAGGGTGTTGGAGAACATTCAGGAGCTCTGTCTACCCTCAACAGTCAGCCAAAGTTCATCCACTGGAGGACAGTAAATGAATCATTGGCTCTAATCAGTTTTTTGGCAAAGGAAGGGTGCATTTGCACACATGTACCTTGTTTTCTTCTTTGTATTTTGGGTTTGTTGGGGTTTTTTGGTTTTATTTCTTTACCCCAAAGGAACTTTGCTCCAGGGAAGCTGCAGTGTCTCATGCCAGGTCTGGCTCTGCTAACACAGGGCTGGGTCACCAAGGAACATGCCAGCAGCAGAGCCCCAGCTTGGCAGGAGATGCCTTCTCCTGGGCACGCAGCTGTGCAGATGCTCCCAGCGAGAGCTGCTCTCCAGATCTGTTGTGGCAATATTAGGGTATAGGACACAGACACTCCCCTACTAAACAACTCACCACCTACAAAGGTAGGGAACAATAGAAAACCCTGGCTGGAGAATCCTCCCCCCATAGTGGCATGACCCTACTTCAGATAAACTTGTTTTGATTAATAGTAGCCTCAGTAAAGAAACTTATGAAAAGAATATTGCAGCTTCAAACATCTTTCAAATACTCAGTTGGGCCCCAAAGTCACCAGCCCTGGGTCTGCATGTGGAGGGCTTGTGCTGGGGACATTACTATGAGCTCCTCTTTCACCACAGGGGTTTTAACCCAAACAGCCTGAACATCAACTCTTGAGCACAAGTGCTGCATGGGAAACTAAAGCACTTAAACCTCTTTTTTTCTCCCTCTTCAATATAACTTTCTTAATAAAATTAAGCCAAGCACAAACTACTAGCCCTGATTTCATTTAATTAAATACAGCATAGCTTTGGTATGTGGTGACATGACACCCTAGAGGTGTGAGAACAATGCACAGCACTGATAACCTCTGCTAGCTCCCACTCATCCTCACGTTGAGAAGCTGGCAGCAGTTATCTGGGCTTTGTGCCCACATACAGCACCTAAGAGTCTTTTTCATTGCTGTGGTTGAGATATGGATAAACAGCAAAGGACAAATAATAATCTTATAATAAAAGAATATATGACAGATGCACTACTGAAAACCATTCATATGCTGCAGTAATGAGCATGGTTCACAGCCTATCTGGAATAGCCTTCCATCTTGCTAATAAATATTCAGAGACTTCTTAATCTCCAAGGACATAATACTGAACACCTGACAGAAAATTCACTGGAGATCCCCAAGAGGTTTTTATTACATTTCAATGGGAAGTAGGCTTTGTAATGTTTTATAGCAAGCAGCGCCTTTGGCCAGAAGACACAGAACTTTCTTGGCCAAAGTAGTCTGTGGTTAACTGCAAGCCTGACAAAATAAACAAAATACCAATTATGATTCAAGTGCACTGTAAGTTATTTTCTGTTCAGTGAGGAAGAATTGATTTTCCCAGCAGTGTCACTTACACTGTAATGATTATTGCAAGTAAGACAACTTAAGAAAATAATGGAAAAACAAATTAGATGGGCTGCAGATCATTGGCTTATCTTGACTGCTCACCTTGGAGAGAAAGAGAGGGAAACACAATATACAGTACTGGATGTCAGAGAGCTTGAAACCTCTGCTCTCCTTTCACCTCTGTATTTCAAACCAGAAACAAACATTTCCAGCAGGGACAAAGCATGAAGAAGCAACATCTTGCCAATCTAGGAATGTCTGCTTAATTACAAACAGTGATAACATGCTGTGACAGAAGATAAATTAAAAGTATAAATTGCATAAGAACTTGGCTTTGTGTAGTGCTCTCATTTTATATATACATCCAGTCATGAATCATATGAGAAAAACATTGCCATGGCTCCTTGGCTTCTTTTTTAGCTGACACTTCAGTGCTGATGACCAAGTGCTAAAGTAACACAGTGAAAGTCTGGACTTAATATTATAACACAATCTAATGGAAATGAATAGGAATTCTTCCCCTCATTTTTTTCAACATTTATTATATAAACCTTTTATTGCATGCATAAGCCTTAATAATAGGAACAGAGGTCAAGCAATCAGCAAGCCACTGACAATCTCTCTATGCAGAGATGGAATCATTCTGATCAGAGCTTGTAACAACACCAAAAAACTGAGTTGGCCTCACATTCTTCTCTGGCGACATCCACAATCAGCCACTGTACTGTACATGAAGAGCTGCACATCTTATCTAGCTGATAGAATTTGCTCCAAGAAGCTTGGTTAACCTTGTTTGGTTTTGCTTTAGGGCTAGCAAAAAATGGCAGTCAGCATCACCATGGAACCCTAAAACGTCATTACCAAGTCTCACACACACGCCTGCAGAACCACTGAGTTTTCCCCCAGATTTCAGAGGTTTTTATCATTACTGTGCCTTACTCTAATTACAGCTTTCTTGCAGCATCTATTCTTTACTCTCTCTTTTTTTTTTTTTTCTTCTGTTTTACATGGTAAAAGGTTTTTACAGGGTAAAAAGTTTTAAAGATAAGTTGGTCTTGCAAAAAGATGAGAGAGTGCATAAATTTTGTAGTTGATTATTTTGTGAAGAAAATTAATGTACCACCAACTTAACCCCCTTGATCTGTTGGGTTAGATGTACTGATTGTTAGTTCAGCCCTTTGATTATTTCATCTCACTAACCAACCATTTTTTTTTTTTTATGTAATATCCAAATCTATTCTTGTAAATATACTGTTCAAGGAGTAGGCATGAGAGTGGTCACTCACTTTTCTCAGGTGAATGCACAGTTTTGGCAATGAAAAAATGAATGTTTGCTCTGAGTTTGACAGATGGAAAGGATGTTTATTTCCTAAGGGGTTTTTGTTTGTTTGTTTTGTTTTTAATAAGACTGCAGCATTTAGAAGCTTATTTTAAGCTGCTTTTGACCAAAGTTACAGTCTGTACAAAGTGCTACTGTTATTATCAGCCACCAAAACTGTACTTAGGGCCCATACATTGAGTTACAGAAAGCAAATAACCTGCAATGAAGGGTTAGAAATGTACAGAATGCTAGGGGTTGGAAGGGACCTATGGAGATCATCTAGTCTGACCTTCCTGCTAGAATACATTTGCCTATAGCAGGTTGCACAGGATGAGTTTGGAATTTCTCCAGAGATGGAGACTCCATCACCTCCCTGAGCAGCCTGGTCCAGTGCTCTACCACTCTCAAAAGTACAGAAGTTCTTCCTTATGTTTAGTTGGAACTTCCTGTGTTCCAGTTTGTGCCTGGTACCTCTTGTCCTGTCACTGGGCACCACTGAAAAAAGCTTGAACTCATCCTCCTGACACCCACCCACTAAGTATGGATAAACATTGATAAGATCTCCACTTAGTCTTCTCTTCTCCAGGCTAACCAGCCCCACCTCTCACAGCCTATTAAGAAAGGTAGCAACCAACATACTGTCTGCCTTTGTGGATGCATTTTGATTTTCCCACCTCCTTCACTCCAGGGTAATCCTCCCAAACACACAGATGTTTCAGCTGATTATTCCTTTATCTGGCAAAAGGAGCCTCTGACATAGTGAATATTGCTATTTCAGCTTTGAGATAGGAGGGAAGAGTTAGTGATTGGTTTGACACCAGTTTTTCCAGTTTTTTTTCTTCCCCTGGAAAGTATTTTCTATCATCACCTCTTCAATAAGATCAACAAGAGGGAAAAATATTCAGATGACCATTCAAGCCATGCATAACTTGGAAACATGTTGTTAGGTAGGTTAGCAGAGGAAGCATGGTCATTGGGTTCTGTTACAGCAGCTGATGAGATGCCAGTGTTAGAAAAGCACTTTCCACCTGGGGGAACTCAGCACCATGGAAACTCCTACACTGATTCTATACTTGGTGATGAAGGTGAAATTTAGACCTCCATATAGTCTAGGTGTACCTCTTTCCTTCTTTGGAGTGTTTTAAGAAAAGCACTTAACATCATATTGTAGATTAAGGCTTCTGGGACTTGCAGCCTTTTAGGGTTGAGAGCCAACCTGAATCACTTGAGTTCAGACTAACAAAACCTTGAGTTTTTCTAGACAACAGAGGCTGAAGCTCAAAGCTGTTGCTCATAAAAGTAGGGTACCAGCATAAGGTGTTGTACAGAAACATATCAATTCCTGCACATCATGTACATTGTGTGCATGTTCTCTAGCTGGCATGTCAGGCACTGCTAACAAAAAAGCAGCTTGCCACCCTTTCAAAGCAGAGGTTAAGAGGCTTTCTGTGGAATGCAGAAAATCTTCAAGGAGACACAAGCAGAAACTTCTAAATTCCCCCCTGCCTCATTGCCTATTTTAGCTGATAACCAGCACTCCATGCAGTCAGCCTGGAGGACACCACACAAATGAATCTATACCTAGAACCAAGGCCACCTCTTGGCAGCCTGATGTGGAGGAGGAGGAAAAAAAAAAGTCTTTCAAAGCCTTGAACAAAGATCCAGTCTCCTTTTTTCTGGTGCTGCTGGAGAGCTTCTTGCAGACAGCATTTACACCTCTGACAGACAAACAGAATGGCAAAGTCCCAGCTGCTGCTGGCCCACAGCCCTGAAGCTACCAGGCCACCCCCACCTGACCAGAGCATCAGTACATCCAAGAGCAAACATGTCTTGATGGGCACTTTGTGGAAATTCATGCCACCACAGCCAGCCCATGCAGTGCTCCTGTAAAGCCCTGGATGGATGTGCTCCAGCTTCTAGGGTAAAGGGCTCAAAAAGCAACCCAATTTCTGGAGTATGCCCATGCACCAAGGTAACGTGGGAATAACACATATGGAAATGGAGGAAGCCAAAGTAGTTCATGTTCACTACATGAATACTACACATAAAAAATCCCCTGTAGATGCACCATTCCTGTGTTTGTGAAGGGCTCTAGCTAAGGAAACACATAGAGATAGTAGTTAAACTCATAAAGGGGTGAGAACCTTCCAATTAGTGCTCCATTTGCAGCCCTGCTGACCATAACAGAGCCATAATTGAAGTGCCCACAAAAATCTGCACCTCAGCTGTCTTTAAATTACTGACTGTGCCACTGCTGTGAAATGCTACTTTTCTAGTACTGTGGCAGAAACCAATCCAAGAAAGGTACAGAAATAAGGAAAATGGAAAAGGTGATGATGCAGAGGTACCATGCCATTAAAAATCTATTTGAGGGAAAAAACCCCTGGAACTGTATATGCATCACTTGAGCATTAAAAAATAGTAGGGCTATGACTTTGTACTGCTTTATGTAGGAGATTCAAAGCAGAAGACCTGCATTTCATGCTGCTGAGCATAAAGCCTTCCTGTGATGAAAATTAGTTGTTTGAAAGGAATATGAATGTGCAAGAGGTAGTATTTTTAATTTATGTATTTGTTTAACAAGGAAATATATTGCCATAAGAGTACAGTCTGGTGAATAAGGTCCTGGAGGATCTACAGTCCCAGCTAAACCACTGATCTGTTACCCTGTTGTACTCTTTGGAAACTGCTTGCCCTTTATAAAATATAGCTCTGCTGTTCTGTAAAGGATAAAATTATCTTTACTTGCTTGCCAGGAATGTTGTGAGATCTGTTCATATTTATGGAAAACTTTGTGAGCCCTAAGAAAATCTTATCCTTTCCAGATGGCCCACTGAAACAATTAAAATCTCCTCTAATAATTTCAAATAAACTTCAACAGTTGGTTACTTGTTTCATTTGTGCTTCCAGCATCCCTTTTATTTTTTCCCTGGAGTGGTTTCCTGTCTACTGCAATAGCACAAAGTCCTGAATCTGCAAATGCATACAGATGGGTAGTTTCACACCTGTGATTTGTCCCACTGGAAGGCAGAGAAGCTGCTTGGGCAAGCAATTAGCATGTGTAGGAATGACTGTGGAATTAAACCCTGGCTGCTCTCACAGGGTTTTCCCTCACAGGTGCCACTAATGCTGATTTCAAAGGACAGAAGAGTGAGGTCTGGGCTTCACCTACCATGGCAACAATATAGTGCAGATATGAAATTACAGCTCCTGGGATTCACATACAATAAGTATTTCCCCAAACCAGTAATTCCACCTAGAGAGTTGTTGTTCTGCTGGGGCATTTCTTGGTTTGCCATCATTTTCTGACACAATTTGTGTTTCTTTTATGAATCTTCTCTTGCCAAGAATAGAAAAGCAAAAATTTCCATAGCAGCTCTGCTGGCCAAAGAAAACTTTGGGGACAAGGCAAGATTTTTAGCATCAACCTGCTGTCTTTCCAGAGCAGGGGGATTTATAGCAGCTTCTCCTTATACCTTGCTTGTTCAAAAACTTCTGTATGTCTAAATATTCCTGTTGGGAATCTGGACTCTGAGGAAAGACTTCAGAATTGATTGCTTCACACTAGTTAACAAGAAGGGGGAAAAATGGATTTGGCTGATCTGTGCTCCTTTTGCAGCTGTAGAGAGGCTGGAGACAGGAGAAAGCAGCATGTGCAGTGCTTTCACTGCTGGAGAATTTGCTTTATCTCAGTGAGTGTCCATGACTCTCACAGATAGGAGTGCTTCCCATTGAATAGGATACCCTTTAACAAAGCCTCTCTCCTCAAAAATGCTTATTGGGCTACTAAATATAATAGTCTAATATAGTTTTATCATGTGATGGTACAAGTGAAAAAGGAGATCAAAGCTTACCCTGAAGTTAGCCCTGAAATCCAAACCTCTCACAGCCAAAAGTGTTACACCAGGGATCTTTTCTAAGCACGAGGCATAGCACAGAAAATAAACCCATTAAAAGGCTTTCAGTGTAAAGCAAACCATTCTGATCCTTAGCTTGCCCATGTGATAATCCTCTTCAGTGAAGAAAATATACTACATATCCCTGCTTTCCATCCCATACTTCTGGTTTTGGGAAAAAGGGAAAGACAAGCCATTGCTCATTATATTAGTTATACCTACATGTATGTGCTACAGTTTTCCATTCTCACCTTTGCCCAGAGTCAAACTGATGGAGGAGGAGGTCAAACACACAGACACCACAGGTGCAGGTGTGCACACACACTACTCCCTTCATTTCTTTGTGAAGGATTGGTTTTGGGGGTAAGGGTGTGGAGAGGTTGCTTTATGAATATCCCACTGCATCCCACAATTTGATCTTCAGAACATGAAAAATAGAACATAAATGCTCCTAAGGAAAAAAAAAATACATCATTTTCAAGTCTTCACACAGTCAATCCAGTTCTTCATTGCATATTGCTATTTCAAATTCTGCTGACCATCATTTGAAAGTGTTTCCCCTCCTGGCTCTACTCTCAAACAAAAAATGAATCAAGCAATGAAAACTTGGAAGTTTTTCCCACTTTATGCATGTAGTGGTTTTGGGAAACCACTGAAGATTCACAGATTTCTTAAAAAAATAAACATTTACAACTTAATTTTGTTTAGCTAACAGAATTTGAAGCAGGATTCATTCAGAAAGTGCAGGTGTGCTGTGGGGAAACTTCATGTCAGTAGGACCATTTGCCATAGGCATTCACAAAACAGAATTCCCAGGAAAAATATGCCAAAATGCTCACTAGTAAGTGCATTCTTGAGAAGAGAGCAGTCAAGAGCAGACAGAGGTGAAAGCTTTAGCCTGCAGCTCACCCAGTGGGTATAGGTTTAATAGATCAAGTTCTGAACATGTTATGGTCGAGGATACAGCATGATCTCAAAGGTCTTTTCCAACCATAAAGATTCTATGATTATTTAGCTGTCCAAAGACAGAGGCTCAAAAAAGCTCAATATATTTATGGAAAAGAAAGGCTGGTTCATCTGAGTTGGGTTGGAGGCTGTTTTCATTTCACTCAGAAAAATATCTCCCTCTGCATGTTACAGCAGTCTGTAAATTCTCCTCTAGCTAACCAGGAGCAAAATGCATCTGAGTGGCTTGATAAGGTAATGGGAGATAAGAAGAATCCCTATCTTCTAGGCTGAGCTCTTGAAACACCTAAGGATATTTGGAGGGAAACATTAAGCAAAAGCAAACAAATCACAAGCTTTCCTGACCCTAAACTCTCCAAGTCAAGGAAGCTGCACCTAAGTGAAGGCAAAAATTTGGCTCCTTATTAGAGTGTATGCCAGATAATTAGGAGAAATAATTCTCTATACTCATATAGGAAATCCAGGCTTGACTCTGACCTATAGTTTGAAATAAGCCTCATTTTAATGACACAAATTTCACTGCTAATAAGAGCAATGCAATCAAACTACAGGCAAAGAGTGTGAAATAATTTACAGGTTTTGTCTGGAAAGGTCAAATCCCTAAAGAAAAAGTGACTTTTCCTACCACAGTGCTTGCCCCTTACTCTGTAAAACTAATAGGCTGCTATGAAAAATAATACCTGGCTTTTGTGCCCAAAGTATCTTGTTTACCAAACACACACACAGACATTAATTTCCAATAAGCTTCTCCAAAACAAACACCCCATGGCTGATAAAGGTTCCCCATCCCCAGATAGTCAAAATGAACTTAGTTCTTTCCACTGAAGTTAATGAAGCTATGACAACCTAAATTATCTGTGAACCTACCCCAATTATCTCTAAGCTTGCTTGCACAAAGACACTCAGGAAAAGTTAAGCAGAACTAATGAAAATGCCACCAAGTGAGAAGAGAGCCAGGCATGGTGAACTTTGCATGGATTTCTTTTACTCCACAGGTAAGTGTCTAACAGGTTTGACTATTTTCCTTTGGTAGATAATTCTGGCTTTGCAGGACCCCCTCCTGCATGCAAACAGCTGACATTTAGAATAGCTATCCCCTTCCAGATGTGTGTTCTCTCTGTTCTGGTGGCATTCCTTGTCCACTAGCTGGATAAGAATCCACTTGGTTTGGCATCTGCAAAGGAAACCCTTGAGCTGCACAAGAAGATTTTCTCCTACTGACTCACCAGGTAACACCTTTTGGGTGTGATACTCTTCCAGAGGAATTCCATTTGGAGGTTTTAAAAGACATTTTTATAGGAGATCTCCATTACAACTCAGAAATGTTGCTGGGAAGATCAAATAGTTGAGAAGCTTTTAATTTTTTTTTTAATTTAATTTTATTTAAGAGGTGTGCCTGGATTTTGAGGGACATTATAAGCTTTATTTTTCTAGACTTCATCATGGATATTACTTTGCTCAGGTCCAGATCCAGACAACTATCAACTCCAATTCCCAAGCTATCACTTATAAACCTGAGGGAAGAGCTGTAAGCATACTGCATGGACAAATGCAGCATAGACAGGGATAATGGGTGAGTTGTCCTGGTTTGATGGTTCCTACAGCATAATGTCTTGTACCCTGCTGGGTCAGAACATGGGGGACACACTCCCCCACCTTTCTGCATTCCCCTCTGGATAAATACCCTGAGCTCCCTCAAGTCAGTGAAGCTGAGACAGAAACATGTAAGCACTTTAAAGTCTTTCAAACTCCCTGCAGCACCCTTCAGAACTTTCCCCTAGAGCTCTGACCCTGTTCTCGTCTCCCAGCTAACGATAGTCACTTTTGACTATCAACAGGATACCCTGTGCCCAAGTGCATTGGCCTCCCTGGGTGGGGTGAGAGATGAAGTTAATACATTTTAATATTAAAACAAGAGATGGCAACAAAGCCTAAAATACAACATTTTCATTCTGTGCAGTGTAAACTAATGAGATGTGAGAAGCTGTATTAAGGGGAGCAGGCCACGGTAGGAAATCATCTCTGCTGTTGAAGAGGGTAGTGTGGAATACCACTGAGAGCAAAGAAAATTAACTGCTGCATGACACCAGTGAATTCATGATTCTTCAAACCTATTCTATGATTCATGTTCTTGCTGGAGAAGTAAAACATAGACCTTCATCCTACTTTGTAATGCTCTCTAAGCTTACCAGCTTCTCCATTTTAACTACATTTTATGTTTAAACTACTTATTTCTGATCTTACCAGGGCTTTTCTCTCTTGCTGTGCCTCTGTACTAAACCTTGGTATTTACTAGCTTGCATCTCATGAATAACATTACTGTCAAACTCTCATAGGTTATAATTATATGAAGCAAGATTTGAATGAGGAGACACTCAAGATGAAGACACCCCATTCAAGACAAGAAAATGTAACACCTACAAATGACTAGTTTAATCTTCCAAACACTTTAGAAAAGCATTGATGATAATCTGCCTCAATAGGCAAATTTTGATTCTTTTAAAGGAACTGAAGCTGAATACACCTCAACTGTCTAACAGAAAGGCTTTATTTTGGGATGTGGAGCTGCAAGTAAAACAACATTGAGTCTTGGCTTTCACTGTGTTTCCCTGCAAAAAGCTTAGGGATTTAACAAGTCATACACTTGCCATTACATATTAAGTGAATGCACTTTCATTCCAAAGACACCTTAGATACAAAGATGCATCACACCTCTGTACTTCTTCAGACTTAATCAAACATCTCTCAGAGATGCACCAACTGCTGTCACTATAAGTCAGGTGGAAGTCATGTATTTATTGCAATAGCATCCCAAATAAGCCAGCAGAGCACTGCAAAGTGACATCTATTGTGTGTTGCATACCTCCAAGGGTTGAAAAGCTCCTGAAGCTTTGGAAACTGGCTGCTTCTATACTTGGTAATTTACACAGCTGAGGATCTGCCTTGTAGAGTTTATTGTATTTTACTGTCACTTTTTCTGTTGTTTCTCCCCCCCCTTCTCTCTTATACTCTATTCCTTTTTATCCTCCCAGTGACAATGTCAGAGAGAATCCAGCATAAGTGTAAGCATAGACTCCACCAATATACAGCAACTTCCATAACTTTCTGCTTCAAAGTATGAACTGATCATAAATTCAGGAAGAATGTACCACTAGCTGCAGACCTTTTTCTACCCTAACAGAAAGAAAAACCTTTAGATAGCACATAATATGTTCTCAATATGCTCTGCTGTGCAAACATTCTTATCCCTCTTCTGATAACATGGGTTTATTGATTAACTATGTGATTAACCACCGTAACACAGGGACCTGAAAGTTTCATGTATCTTCATTTTCTTAGCTTACTTGATGGTCTCCACACAATTAAGGTCAGTCCAACAATATCAACACCTGAGCAAGAATGTAATTGTTTGGAGGTTTCAATGTAATTTCAACTGTAAGTGTGAAAGTATATGTATAAAGAATCCTAATTGCAGGTGTCAGTGATAGTATTGGCGCTCCTGCTCACATCATTTGCAGCTTCTGTCTCAGGGAAACACATCTGACACAGTATATAACACAGAACTTGCTATTTCAAAGCAGGCACTGTTTTTAGTGGTTAGAGGTCTACTCAGCCTTGACTTGATAGCCTAAAATAAATATCCTTGAGCAACTGTACAAAAACACCTATGCAGAGAGCACACTGTGTATAGTGTGCTGGTGCTTGGGAGAAAATACTCTATATAACATACTCTAAACCACTCTGACAATGGCTAAACTGGCTACTGAAGCCAGATAATTGCTTTTAAAATACAAAATACCACATAAGATCAAGCCTAAGCCTTATTTATTTTACCTGCAGTTTCCTCTTAAGTAGCACACTGACAGATGGGTGCCAAATTATGGACTAACTCAGTCCTGAATTATTTCAGTAATCTCAGATGCTCCTTTCCAAAATTGGCACCATTCTGCTTTTGAAGCTTCTGGCAAAGTAACAGATTAAACAATTCCTTTTAATCAGCTGAGTCACATATCAAAGTTTGCAAGCTTTTCTTTTTTTTTTTGAGGATATTCCAGTCTCAAAAGATGTTTCTTATATCATTTCCATGGTGTAGAAAGTCAGGCAGAATCAAAGAATATCCCAAGCTGGAAGGGACACACAAGGATCATCAAGTCCAACTCCTGTCTATGCACAGGACAACCCCAAAGTCACACCATGTATTTAAGACAATTGTTCAGATGCTTCTTGAATTCCCTGATAGGTGGTGCCATGACTGCACCCCTGGGAAGCCTGTTCCAATGTTCCACAACTCTCTGGGTGAAGAATCTTTTCCTAATAGGAATAGTCAAGGAATCAACTGGTCAACATCTACCTTCTGCTGTGGCTGTTGCACGTGTATGCTAGCTAAGGATGGCTAAACATTAGGGGAGTAAAGCTTAGGAGCAGGAGAAAGTTATGGAAGTAAAAGAGTTTGAGGCATTTTCTTTTTATAACAAAGTACTACATGACCAAATTGGATTTCCTGATACCTTTTCATCATAGCATTCATTACAGGATAAGGGTAAAATGCTAACATTAATGTCTCTTGCATAACTCTTTAGAGTTTCAAGTAGAATTGGACCAAGCAGCCTTCTTCACCTCCCTTCTGAAGCTGCCTCAAGCTGTTGCTTTCCTTCATCTACTGCCCAAAGGCTTGCACCTTGCTGCTGGAGTAGAGTTCTCCATTTCCCTGGTATACTGTTAAAAGTGATTTCAAGCACTGCTGAGATGAGAAGCCCAAAGGAAGGAAAGTTGCTGTAAGAGAATGAATAAGCTTTTCCTGTCATTTTGAGTTGCACTCCCAATGTTTTCTGTTTAAAATAGTTTCCTGAATCCTAAGGATTCCTGTTATTCTGAGAATAAGTTTTGGTTGCACTACTTTCCCAAAGCAAGACCTCTAATGACTAAATGACTTCTTCATGAAGACTAAGGATGGGTTACAAAGCCTGCCACTGGATTTTAAAACAATTTTTAATCTTCAAGTAGTATAATGCCTTAGGTGACTCCCCATTGCTCACTCTGTGAGGCAGTTAGTAGTTTATACTTCAACACAGATGAACTTATATTTTCCACCTGAAATTTCAGCCTCTGTTTTCTCATTGTTTGCCTCCAGAGCTGTAAGTCAGAGACATCTACATTTCTCACAGGCATTTCAGTATCTATAAAAAGTTCCAACAATTCTTCTGTCCAACTACTCTTATAGGCAAAGATTATCAAGCAAAACAGCTCACAACCACAGTTTGCCCTGCAAACACTCAGGGCATGCCAGCTGCAGGATGCTTGCAAATCTGCAGCTATCCTCTTGGGAAGATTTTGGCCTGTGAGTGAAAAAGTAAATGCTGCAGAGCTCACATTTGCTGTGGAGCATAAGCTCTCACTGTCAGCACACCAGCCACAAAGAAACCTATTTTTCTTTGTGTATGTCAGTGGNACCCCACAAAAAATCCAGCCACGACAAAGAGCAGAGATAGTGGTTACTGAGGGCCATATTTTTACCTTTATCCTGAGTTTTCTTGCCAAGAGTAACAGAGTTGGCTGCCACATGCCAGTTTCCTGACTTAAGAAACAGCCTTAGAGGAATAGAAACACACAGCAACAGGAGAGGTGCTTGGGCTTATCAGGCTCCTGTTCTCTCTCCAAAGCTTTCACAAGCATGTTATTCAACATCTGAAGTCACCAGGAAAAGACTCTAGGATAGCTTAGGAAAGCTTTCAAGACCACATAAGAGAAGGTGAAGAGCTCTTAGTGTCCTGAAGAAACCTCCTTCCTTTATGACAAACAAAAATAAACAGCATCCATCACTGCCAGAATGAGGTCTTAAGTGGAAAAAGTACCTTGCAGGAGCTGTATTTAGCAAGAAGTCTCTGTTTGTGTCCTGTATAAGGTCCATAGGCACAGTGGCCATCTGCACTCAAGCTGCTACACTGATTTTAAAATCCTTTTGACTAGATATAATATTTCTGTTACCAAGAGTCCATTTGCACCAGCATGTGGAGCAGAAAAGTCTATATATGTCCCCACTGGACACTCAGAGGAGGGATGGATAAGAAGGCATCTTTCTAGAGTCCCTCTATAACCTTGAAGGAAAAATCTGTTTATCTGTCACTGAATAGCTCTTCAGCTATTGTACCTGGCTTTGGCAACACTGGCATTTGGTATAGTTAAAGCAACTCTACAGAGTTTTCATGAACATGTTTTTAAGGCATGCTGTAATCAGTCCCAGGGCTGTACTGATTGAATGGGACCAGAATTACCTCCCAGGGAATCAAAAATGGGTGTGAGAAGGAAGTCTAGAGTCAAGTCAAGCTGCCAGAAGAAAGGATTCAGTCACTGTTTTCAGTCATGGTAATGCTGTGGTCTGCATGTTTCAGAGAATACAGGCCCATGGTGAGGAACCAGCAAGTTAGCATCCCCAACAACCCCTTGAAAAGGTAACAAGGATCTGCTGTGAACAAATCCCATTTATACTAACAGGTGTTTTTTTGGTAATATAAGACTTGAGTTCTTGGCAGAAATAGCTGTAAAAATGCTTTTGCTTCATCCCTAGAAGGTGGATCTTCACTGTGTAATCTAAAGGAACAATCAAAGCAAAATTAAAACAAATTAGCAGTGTGTGCCTGGAGCAAGGCTGACTCAGGATTTAGATGACCTAAGCCACAGATGGATTATTTTTTTCCTTCTAGTTACAAGAATAATTTAAACTTTTCCTGACCTTCTGTGGTAAATTCAGACATTTTTCTCAAGTTTTCACCCCAGTCTACACTTCTTCAGTGAACATAACAACCCCTCTTGATCCAAACAAATCTTCCACCCTAGGAAAACTGTGAGATAGTAACCATGGATATACTGTGGTGTGCAAAAATCAGGATAAGGGTATATTTTTTCCAATTAGTAACATAACATTCTGTCTTGTATCCTCCCTCCAAACATGCCACTCCACTTTTTCATCAAAAGCTTTGTCCAGGACTACCCCTTTTTGGTTTTGCTTTAGATTGTAAGGATGCCAGACAGCTGTGGGTGTAGGCAAGGGGTGATACAATTTGCTTTAAAAAAATTACAGTGAAAATACATTTACATAGCTGCCATTAGATAAGCTCTTTTGCTCTTCTGTGCTACTGACACAGAAAACAGCTGTTGTAAAGTATTGTTCATGTTACTTTATGGAAAACAAAGAGAAGCTTTCAGATACACAAAGCCATTCCTCGAGTAAGGCAGTAGAGTATCTTTACGTAGTTCACTCTCTCCAACTGCAGCCATGCTGCTCCTCTGATAGAGGAGGATCACTCTGTGGGTGTTTATCAGAGCCCTTTCACTAATGCCTTTGTGATTTCAAAGAAGAAAATATCAAATTGCTTCTTGGCAAACAACAAACCTTCGGGAAGCTCCTGCAGCACAAACAGAAAAGCTCATCACCAAGTTGTTTGGGGCAGACAAAATTACTCTGCACATTTTGACAAGGCTTAAAAGAAGCTGTAAAGAAAGCTTAGACTTTATGCTTCAGATTTCTGTCACAGCACCAAGGAAGGTTGTTTAAAATTTAGTCTATGCTTTGCATTAGAAGGTGTCTTTTCTTAACGCGAGTGCAATCAAGAGTAACAGAGCTTCACCGTGTAGTTAAGTGAGAGGCAGAGGAAGGGTTGTACTTGCCAAACAGCTGCTGTGAGCCTCCCCAGTGACTCCCTGCAAACCCAACCCTTGGCTTGCCAAGCAGCAGTTTTGTTTTGAGAGCCAGCAACAAAGCTACTGATCCCTCTCCCTACTTACAGTTCAGTGGTGTTGGTGGGGATGTCCCGGGGAACCTGGACCACCTTGCTCTCCTGACAAATGAAGACCCTGCCTGTGCAGTGGCAGGCATGGTGCTGGCATTCTGAGCAGCCCACCAGGAATACCAACAAGCAGGTGAGGACTGGAAACATCTCTGCCTTTACATCTCTGCCTGTTTCCTTCATCTTAAAGGGAGGAATGCAGAGACCTCCCAGCCCAACTCCCCGAATGGAAGATCCGCCCTAAAATCTGGGATGAACCAACGTGGCTCCTGGGGGTGACTTTTCACCAGGTTGAAACTTGCTGGTCTGAAGTTCATGGCCCTAGATCTTTCATGGCCTTAAAGAAGGAATGGAAATGAGCAATGCTGACTTACCATGACAAAAGTATTTTAGGTTTAAAGTGGTATTGAAATCACAGGCCCTAGCTGAACTAACCAGGGTGCTTTTGGTGCACTAGGAAGATATCCTTCCATCTCAGTTGAACTGTTTTGAATGTCTTGGTAAGATCAAGAAACAACAAAACATTTTTGCTTTCTACAGCCCAGGGACAATTGTCCCTGAAGGAGAGGCACTATTTATGGTCCCCTTCATGGATCTAAAAGCCCCTGCTTTTGCCTTGCTCCTAGGCAAAAGAAATGTGGGGTTTGTTGTTTCTTTTTAATAGTNCCCTTCATGGATCTAAAAGCCCCTGCTTTTGCCTTGCTTCTAGGTTTGTTGTTTCTTTTTAATAGGGTCTATAATCTATTTGATAGATTAAAAGCTATATAGTCCTAAAGCCAGAGCTGAATAGCACACCTTGATTTTCAACTGTAATTACTCTTTCTGCACTTACTGATTCATCTCCTCTTTTCCTTGGCACCTTTATAGGAATCCAACGAGGAGAAAACACCACAGTCCCAATTGTCCCTGTGGAATAGGAAACTAATTACATCACTTGGAGGAAAAAACAACCTACTAAACAAAAGAAAACCCCAGAAATATATAGAATGACTACCTGTGACACAAACCAGGAGGAAAACAGCTTCAGGAATATCATCATGATTTTGAACTGAGTCTTAATTTGTTTTGTTCACTTTGAGCTAAAATGTCCTTCTGGTTACACATATTGACCCTTGAGGAAGGGACCTTATGAGCTCTTTCCTGTCACAGATTTGTGGTGCACCAGGCTGCTATTATCTGGAACCAGAGTTTGTCTACAAGACAACTGCAATGAGAATTTTCAGGCACAAAGGTGTTTTTTTGTGGTTGTGGGGTTTTTTTTCAGTGGTTGTTGTGTTTTAGTTTTATTTGGGAATTTTTGTTTGCTTGTTTTTGAGGGAGGATTGCTTTTTATTCTTTGGGGGGAGGGTGTTATGGATTTTGTGGGGATTTGTTGTTGTGGTGGTGGTTTGTTTTTCTTTTAAATAGGTGTTGCAGGCTCACAGAGCTTTTAAATCAGGTACATGTTAAGTGAGTGCTGGAGCTGGATTACCATGAGTAATTCTACTGAACTTGACTCACGTTCAATCCTTCACACTGCTCAGAAGGATTTTAATCTTGTTAAAAGCTGCTGTCAGGTTGGGTTTTCTGGGTGTTTCAATATTTTTTTTTCTTCTTCTCCCATAATCAAAAAGCATAAGGAAATTTAATGGGACACAAGACAACATATATTCTCTGCAATGTGCTGAATGAAAGATGCCACCCTTCTGACCTTTAAAGTAAGCCTCAAAACTGCAGATGTTTCTGAAAGGAAGTATGTATGATATTTAAAGCTCATTCAAATAATTCTTTAAGTTATCATAAGAATTACCCTAATTTTAGTGATTATAGAATCATAGAATCATCAAGTCCAACTGTCAACCTATCACCACCATGCCACTAAACCATGTCCCTAAGTACCACATCTCTATGTTTTTCAAACCCTTCCAGGGCTGGTGACTCCAGCACTGCCCTGGGCAGCCTGGGCCAATGCCTAACAGCTCTTCCAGGGGAAAAAACATTCATAATGTAAGTTCAAGGCAGCCTATCATTATCACCAAATAATTGTTATTTTTCCTTATTCATATAAGCCTACTCAAGATAAGAATAGTGATTTTTACACCAAAATAGGTAAAAACACATTACAATCTCTTTCTAGCAAATTGCAAAAGTATTTATTTAGCTGCATGTGTAAAATGGAGTCTATTTTGCTAAGGTGTCTAAATCAGTTTCCAGAAAATGACAGCAAAAAAAATATGCTAAAATATTAATTATTTTTTTTCCTCATATATACCCATCCATCCATCCATCTAATTTCCCTTGGAAGATCTTAGACTTGCAAGATCTTCTGAAATGAGTAGAGCCTTTTGTTTCCTTCATGCTCCATGGAATAAAACCTGCAGAAGTCAGTCAAATTATCATTTAGTAGAAGATTGTTGTAGGTTACTGTGAGTTGGACTAACTAGACATTTCAGGATTTAAAGAAATTCATTTGTGGATTTGTCTTTTCAACAAGAAGTCTCTAGTTTCTATAACTATAGAAAGAAAGTAGGCTGGAAAAACACCCCTAACAACCAAAAGGTGAAGCTTGAGTAATGTATAGGGCACAAGAATATTTGGTTACACATGACTCTAAGCTATCTCTCTTCATCCTGAAATACATCAATATAAATGGTCATGTTACACTGATAGTAATAGATAGTAATATTTATGGCATAGTTTAAAAAGTGGTAACATTCTCTAAATGTCAAAATAATTTGCACTGATATGAAGACATTGTGATTTGATTAACTTTGTGTCTCATATATCAAGGTACAGACTTTATTTCAGATGACAGCAATAATTCTTCTACATGCAAAAGTCAATGGACTTAAAAAAGATTACTAGGGCTTCAAGAAATCTTTCCAATTATTGATGATTTTCAAAACTGTACCAAATGTGTTTATTTTAACACAACTAGTAAAACAGTCATTTTAAAACATCAAGCCCAGCACCAAATCATGAGCATAATGTAGAATAAAAGGAGGAAAGTTGACTTCTTCCCATTTTTGTTCAGTGAGGGCATTTTATTAGTACAGTACACATTGCTCCACTTTCATTTACAACAGTTAGGAGTGAGACAGTGACTATTAATAACTAAAAATCCCCAAGTTCCAAGATTCTCTTGAAATACTGTGGAGATAAGACTTTGAGGGAAATATCCAGCTATCACTAAAGTCAATAAAATCAGACTAGGATGCAAGACAGAAGAACTCTCATTAGACATTCATTAGAGCAAGCACTAATTCAGGACTACACTAAAACTATCTGAGAATAACTGAAGACTCAGGAGAATTTCTGAGTTGTTTTATACATTTTAACCCAGGTTTTGAAGAACAGACTCTGCTGTTTGTTCATGTTTTTGAACTGGAAATCTTTCTCCTGATTTCTGTTCATGAGTGTCCAATAACCCCCAGCCACATCACTACAGACCTCTAGATGGATTAATCAGGTTATCTTTCTGTCTTAACCACTTCAGGAGCACAGCTGTTTCCTCTCAGGAAGAAAATCCATGCAAAGGAGAGAAAAAAGAATTAGCAAGACTCCTCCTGGTCTCTTTCTGGGGAGATTGCACTCAACAAGTATTTCTTGGAGCTACACCCATGTCTGAAAACCTAAAGGATCTGTTATAGGGGATCCCTGAGAGCTACTTAAAGCTAAAGCATAAACATCCCCCACACCTTCCTGCTATCAGAGTTTCACCCTTTTTCCTCATTAACTTCTTCAAAGCAACACAGGGACAAACTCATGCTTCCATAGGCTTCCTGTAGCTACACATTCTAACATCATGTACTTGGAGCAAGCACCTTTTCTCATGGAGATGGCTGGCTGTGATGCGCTGTCACAGATACATGCTGTTGAAACTATCAAAGCAGAGATGATGGTGGTTTCAGATATTTATAAGAGCCTTATATCTTTGCAGCCCTTTACAGAAGAACTGTGCTCCAGCTGGCAAATTGGTCTTGAGAGTGCAAACTGTTTTCCTGAGTAAGGAAACAGAAACTCCCCCAGATTGAAGCACAGTAGCAACAGACATGCAATTAAGCAAATTATGACAGAAACACAACCATAATATTATAGACTATGAAATTAGTTGGCTTCTGGGATAAACAGTTAATTCAAGGTTATACAGCCACCAAGAGATCTTCAAGACACTAGTGAAGGAGCCTGGTTTATAAGACTGGCCTTTAACATCAGCATTGGTCTAATTCTGCAGCCACTGAGCCACAGGAACCAAGGGATTTTGCAGATCCCATCCTCTGACCAAGATAAGGTCACTGTCTTGGGCCATGCTGCTGCCTGGATTAATGAGGATACAGTGGAAAGTAAAAAGAACAACCCCAGCTCTTTCCTTCTTACCTTCACTAAACTTGCTCCAAATACACTGCAATGACCCAAAGCCTTTCTACCATGGCACAGACATGGTCAGCCTAGGATTCAAACCCAAATGTTACAGGTGTTATAGCTGCTCTTTTTGCATAAGGCAGGAAGCTTACCAGGTGTTGGAGTATATCAACATACAGGCAAGCAGGTTCACAGCAGCTTCTGCTTGTGTCCCTCTCTTTTGAGACAAAACATTAAGTTTATAAGAGTATATAATACTCTTTCTTCTATGGTTTCCCAACCTAAGAATAGTGTTTAATTACTGAATGTCACTGTAACACTGGCTTTGCTTAACTGGGTAGGCAAACAAATTGCCTGCATGAACAGGTGACATACAAATCACATCCAAAAGAAGCTTATCCTTCAGAAAGTGAAGATTTCTCACTCTGGTGATTCCCAGCATATTGGTTCTCCCTAGGGGTTTACAAGCATCTATTGTCCTGACTACCATGCTATGGTCAGGAAGAAGTGCTTTGTCTCTAGAAAAGCTTGCAATGTGAGATGTAGCAGACAGACATTTAAGAGGAAATTTGTAAGAGGGAGTTTGACACATGATTGATTTGCACTTTCTGAAGCCAACTTGGGTTTTAAAACCAGATACAGTCATAGAATATGGCTGGAAAAGACCTCTGACATCATCAGGTCCAATCATCCAGCCAACACTACCATGCTCACCACTAAACCGTGTCCCCAAACATCACCTCTACATGTTTTTAAACTCTTCCAGGGATGATGATTCCACCACCTCCCTGGGCAGCCTGTGCCAGTACCTGATAAATCTCTCAGTAAAACCCAATTTTCCTGATGTCTAATCTAAAGCTCCCCTGGCACAACTTGAGGCCACTTCCTCTTGCCCTATCCCACATTACCTGGGAGAAGAGACTGAGGCCCACCTCACTATCACCTCCTCTTAGGTAGTTATAGAGAGCAATGAGCCTCCTTTTCTCCAGACTAACCAACCCCAGTTCCCTCAGCTGCTCCTCATAATGCTTGTGCATTCTGAGGCTCTTCACCAACTTCACTCTAGACTCTTCACCATCTTTGTTGCCCTTCTTTGGACACACTCCAGCATCTCAACATCCTTCCTGTAGTGAGGGGTCCCAAACTGAACACAATACTTGAGCTGTGGTCTCACCAGTGCTAGTACAGGAGGACAATCACCTCCCTAGCCCTGCTGGCCAAACCATTTCTGATACAGACCAGGATGCTGCTGGCCTTCTTGGCTACCTGGACACACTGCTGACTCATTTGCAGCCACTGTCAACCAAGCCCCTCAGGTCTTTTTCTGCCAAGCAGCTTTCTACTCCAAGCCCGTAGCGTTGCACAGGATTGTTGTGGCCAAAGGACACAGATTATTTACCTGATAAAAATGTAATGGTTTAGGTTTCTTTCCAGAAATAGTCTTTCTGAACAGACTTTTTAATTCAGCTTCATCTTTTTCCATGAATGAGGGTTATTTTTAAATATATTTGAATGGTTAGGCTTTATCTGTGCCTTCAGTGCTGAGAACATAAACCATTAAAACAGCCTAATAAAAGCAGTAGCTTATTACTCTCTCAGTTCTTTTCACCAGCTGCTTCCCTCAAACCTTAACTCTAAAACACAAGTGAAATGGAGATAGTAAATTAGCCACCAGAGGGAGAGCATTCACTCGAGGAAAGACACTAGGATAAGAAAAGGGTTAGAAAATCATGCAGATTTCCTGCCACTATCTGGCTTTTGACTCCCAAACTTAGCTGTGATTAGTTCCTTTATTAAATAACACCTCTGCAGACCACAGAGCAGCACAACACATGGCACTATGTTTAATACAGCAATAACCCACCACAGTGTCTCTTGCTTCTCTCCTCTTATCCACCTCCCACTCTTTAAAACCTAATTAACATCTGATGCAAATAGCCCTGACTGTTTGACTAGGGAAGGACATTTCCCTGTGTGGAAGAGCCCCAGACACTTCTAAGGTCTTTGCTGATGCTTCTCAGCTCTGGGCATGTGCTTGTGACATGATCTAGGGGAGCAGAAGAATTATGACTGACTTTGTTTCACTCTGCCCCAATACTTTTATGGCTTTGATGGCTGACAAGATCCCACCCAGCCCTTTATCTAGATGAGTTTTCCAAGGCAATCTGAGGATATAAGCACCTCATGTATTTTTGGACCGTGGGTAACATATGCAAGAGACAACACTGAAGTCAGAGAATAGCTTTTGCCATCTCATCTAGTACTGCTCCCCAGGTTCAGGTCTGCTCATCCCCAGTTGGTAATAAAAGAGGCAGCCCATCTGCTAGGTTTCTGTCACATGTCTGTAGAAGCACAGTTATAGAAGTACTTTTTCTTTGCACTGTCCATGAGTGGGTTTGGCTAGAACAAAATAATGCACAAGAGACACCAAAGCCTGCCTAGAATTGCACTTTGCAGCATATATTCTTCCTTAATGCCTTTCCCAGCCAGCAAAGTGGATCTGAAGGCCAGAGATGTGAGGTAGGAGAAACCTTACCCAACTGTACTGTCAAGCAGACCTGCCTACAGACAGCAGTAACTATCCATTATCACATTCACACCAGCAGAACCAATAGATAGAGATACTTGATTATTTCCCTCTACTCAGCACTTGCTACACCACACCAACAGTACTGCATCCAGCCTGGGGTGCCCATTAGAAGACAGACATATCTTACCATGAGGGAGTTCAGGGAAGGCCACCAAGATAGCCAGGGTAGGAGCTTTTGCTCCATGACTTGAAGTTGTTGAGAACAGGGCTTGTTCAACCTAAGGAAACAATGGCCTTTGAGGACCTAAGAGCACCCATGAGGAGCCAGGCTCATTGCAGAGGTGCAGAAGAAAATGCAACAGGAATGAGTTGAAACAAGAGTCATTCAAACTGGCTACAAGGAGATAATTTTCACCTTGAGGAGAGTCAGGCAATGGCACAGGTTCTAGAGAGGTTGTGCTGTCTCCTTCCATGGAGGTTTCAAAGATCAGACTAAATAACCCCCTGAGCAACCCATTCTAACCTCAGAGCTGACCTCACTTTGAGCAGGAGGTAGGAACAGAGACCTCCTGAAGTTCATTTTGCACCTGTTTTGGGTTTTTTTTGGTGATACTATTTCTGGCTCAGAAAAAAAAAGTCTCCCCAGGATGTTTAGAATAGAGACTGACTATTCTTGCTTTTCCTCAAACCTACAATGCCAGTTGCTTTTGAGCATGGTTACAATATACTACTCAGCTATCAGTCTTTAATCCATAAATAAAGGAAAAGAGACTGACAATGCTTCCTGTCTACCACTTCCAAGATCATGAACCTGCCATCCAGGAAACCATGCAGTTTACCAGCAGTTCTAAACTTCCTACTCATTGAAATTCAAGAGGCCATTAATACTTCCAAGGACCATTTATTATGGAATCAAATAAAATGAACTGAAGAAACTTTACCCTAGAGACACCTCCACAACATAATTAGTATCTCCTATTAAAGAACTAGAACAGCCTGACAGAGCATACCTGAGGAATGTCAAGGACTGAAGCACAGAGTAAATCTGTAAAGAGAAAAGTTGCTTAACTCCTCTAGTACTTCCAGGCAGACAATGCTAACAACTTGCTGAAATTCATTCAGACTGGATGAGCATTTGCTGCACTGAAATACATTAAAGAGGTCCAAAATGGAACTATCTTTACAGCATGCCATAGGTCACTTAACTTTCTACTTCTCAGCTCTTTATTTTCAAGGTACTCTGCCATGTGTAAAACTGCATCTTCTCTTCTCTTGACCTCATACAGCTTAGGAAAACCACCTCTGCATGAGAAAAGGAAGAGCTCAGTCCTGATAGACACATGAAAGATATTAAATATCCTTCCAGGAAATGCATCTCATTCTGACACTGATACAAAGAGGGGTGAGGGGGGGGGAAGGAGACATAAGAATGAGAAATTAACATTTGTTAAGGCATCTAAAGAAGATGCAAATGACTAAATAATCCCTGTAGCAGCTTGAAGAATAAAAAAAGACCAGAAAAAAAATGAAAGCATTGTGCAATTAGTGTAGGTTATAAATATTGATAGAGGAAGGGTAAAAAAGTGGCTCAGTCACTTTGCAAGAGCTACAGTGTGTTGTGTACTTCTTCCCTTCATGACAGGTAGGCTAAATAAGCTGCTTGAGGTGAAAATCAGGAGCCATAAAGTCACTGAGTCATTTTTTAACACTATGCAATGAGAATGAATATTGCACCTTTTGTTTTAAAGTATCCCTAAAAGTGTAGTCAAGGTTTACCCTGTTCTTGTTGAAGTTTTTACAGCAAACAAAAAAAATATATTTTACTACATTCAGTGACTGATGTGGAGCTACATTAAAACCTAAAGAGTGATCCAATCTCTGGCAGCCTTTTTACTCTTCCCCCTGGGACTCCTCAGCTGCTGCTGAACTCTACTGTTTTCCACAAACAGATCCACTGAAGTTAATGAGATTATTTATGGAACAAAGTTTTGCCAAACTAGACTAAAAAAATCAGAGTCTGCCCCTAAAATAATGAAAAATGGCACATGCACTTAAATGGAAACAAATGAGCATTGAAAGGAAAACTGGGAATGTCTTTGTGCAACTGGAGTCCTGGCAAAATAAAAAGGAGCAGCTTCCAGTTGCTTCTNGGAAAACTGGGAATGTCTTTGTGCAACTGGAGTCCTGGAGTAGCTTCCAGTTGCTTCAGGTGCTATCAGACTGTCCTGTGATTGGAATAGTTTCCCTCTGACACTTTTTCTGCCAGGAAGTAGGTTATTGTATGGAAGATGACAGAGAGGAGCCTCCAATCCTTTATCTGCTTGTGCTCTCAGAGCAGAGGGTGCAGGTCAGAGAGAGCTCTCTGCAAAACAAGAAGAATAAAGTCCTGCCATTGCTCTTAAGTCAAAGAAAGAAATGGGAGGTAAAGTGATGAGATTCTGCAGATGATGGAAAAAAAGCTTCTCCATCACTCTCAGGTGCTCTGTAGTCCTCATTACCATGTTATCAAAGCACCTCACAATTCTACTGCTCATTTTTGTCTGCACTTGCATAGTACAGAAAGACTTCTAGCATCATTTTACAGATAACACTGGTTATGTGTCAGGGAAACTAAAGGCACATCCAGAGCCTGGTGTGGGTAGATCCAGCAGGGTGCAGAGCAGAGATCCTCAGAAGCAGATCTCAGGGAGGAGCAGGCCTGTACACAGCAAGTATATCCCCACAGTGACATAGCCAAGCCAAAAAGCTGTGTTTCAGGACCCCACACTGCAAGCACACAGAAGACTCTTGACCTCCCCCTGGCCTTCTTACAGCTACTTTGGTATCTTCACTGTCCTTCTCTGTGCAACCAGTTGTCCCTTGACAATGGAGAAGCAACACTGTGCCCTGGGGAGCTCACTGACATCCATTGTGGGAAGCCTGGGGAGGGACAGAGATACATTGAAATTCCCTCTCTTATTGCAGTCCACACCTCAGCTTCCTCTTATCTCTAAGCCTCCATCACACATGACATCTGTATAGGACTTGCTACTCAAAGGGTTTAAACTTTACAAGCTGCTACTGAAGTCCCAAACTGTATAGGTACCCAAACTGAAAGCTGGTCACTACCAGAACTTCCTGACCTGTGCAGGAAAAAAACTGCTACCAGGTTTGTTTTAGCCTGCCCACTTGCACACCCTGGCAGGGTACTTTCTTCTACTTAGAAAGGCTCTGCTGGCTGCTGCCACCCTTGTGAGGATGCTGGGATGTGGTTCACTGACAGGTTAGAGGAGAAAAGTGATAGACATCCAAAAAAGATTTAAATCTATTGAATGCTGTAAACTCAAAACAAAAGGAAAAGACATCCAATGTATTTTTTCATACTATTACTACAATTTTCCTTATCCTTTTGACTCACATGTCATGGTCTATCATGATTTTCTTAAGAAAAATTTCTTCCCTGAAAGAGCTGTTAGGCATTGGAACCTGCTGCCTAGGGAAATGGTGACTCATTAAGGTTGGAAGAGACTTCTAAGATCATCAAGTCCAACTGCCAACCTAACACCACCATGCCACTAAACCATGTCCCTAAGCACCACATCTCTATGTCTTTTAAACCCCTCCAGGGCTGGTGACTCCAGCACTGCCCTGGGCAGCCTGTCCCAATGCCTAACAACTCTTTCTGGGAAGAAATTTTTCCTGTTATCCAATCTAAACCTCTGCTGGTGCAACTTGAGGCCATTTCCTCTTGTCCAATCACTGACAGCCTGGGAGAAGAGACTGACCCCCATCTCACTACACCTTCCTTTCAGGTATTTGTAGATTGAGATAAGGTCTCCCCTGAGCCTTCCCATTTTCAGACTAACCAAGCCCACTTCCCTAAGCCACTCCTCAGAAGAGTTACTCTCCAAATGCAAAAAACTACAAAGAAAACTTGATGCCAATAACATATCCACTAAGTTATGGCTGACATATTATTTATACCAGCTGAAGATGAATATGACAATAAAACAAATGCAGAAGCACCAACAGGATACAGCTAATACTAGGAGAATGGAGAGAGAAAAGTGTGAAGGAGCCAGGCCACGTTTCCCTTGACTTCAGCACAGCTATGCCAGAGCACTTCTGCTGAAGCAGTCTGGATAAACAGCTTGCTATCAAAAAAGGCAACAAATGCCAGAGAATGGTGTTATGGATGCTCTGCTAGGCTCTAATATAATCAGTTTTTATGGAGAGCTTTCCATTGCTTGCTCTTAGTGCCTAATTGCAAGGCTTTATCTAGCCAAAGAGCGTATGAAGTAGCAGGTAATAATGATTGCCCACAGGAATCTCAGGTAGTGCAGCACACAAGATGAGGAGCTATTCTTACCTCCCTTATTGCCTAGGAGCTGATTCAAGAAGTAGTTCCAGTAGAGCCATTAAGAGCCCCTGGTCACCCTAATATCTCTCAATTCAAATTCATTATAGGAGTGATTTTACCAAATGTTAGCAGTGACACTGAACTGTGGGAAGAGGACTGAATTTTGAATGAGGAAGAAAATGACTAAAAAAAGACTTTCTGGGGGGAAAATAACCCACTTTAAGAAATTAAAATCTTTAGCCTCTGCATGGTTGTTATGCAACCCTGCCATAAGGGTGTAAGTGTAGGCACATCCATGCCTGAAGGAAAAAGGATAAATAGCAATCAAAGTACCTGAGCCACTGTAAAGGTCTATAAAGTTTTGGGGCAAACAGAAACCTAGCCCAAACTTGCACTTGAGGTAAGGATACTTGGCCAAATCTAAAGCTAACATCAGCTAACAGAGCACCAGAAAGTCATCTGGCTTCTGGGCAGAAAGGATGCCAGCTCCAGCAGTGAGATTTTCCCAAGGCTGCTCATGGCCAACGTTCACAGTTTCACATCCTACTACAAACTCTTGCTTTCATCATTGACAGACCACAGCTGTTGTAGTGAGCATCTCCAACATGTGTAGGAGAAGGTGACATTTCTGCCATGTATGAAGGTGACAGCACCAAAGTTAAGCCTTGCATCTGTAAAATAGCTTCTGTTTCATCCCTTTTCTTCTTTGTTTCCAGCTGATGTCTCAGAGAGCACTGTGGCACATTTCTGGCAGCAGGACAAGGCAGAGAAGTAAACACTCTTTGCTCCTGCTTAGTCTTCAGATCCCAGGATGAGATTAGAGTTCCAGTTTCATTAAAAAAAATTCTAACATTTCTCAGATACAAAGCCCTGAATCCACCCAATTCTGCAAAAAAACCCCTTGAAACAACAGATCCCACAGTCCCAACTGTACTTGGCTTCTTAGCTTGACCTCATTCTGAAACCATATGCCACCTTCAAAGGGAATTGACTGTGGCACAGCATGGGGCAAGGTCAGGCCTGATGCAGAGAAAGGTTCAGCTTTCATCTATTCTTCCATGTCTTTTTAAATGCTTCTTCCCAGGAAGAGGATGGGGCAAGGCTTGTAGGCAATGATTAACTTCAGAAACATCATTAGAACAGACAGAAAGGGAAGTGCTCACACTAGGTCACATCCATGGACCCTCTTAGCAATAAGGAAGGCCCTTAGGAAGCATCTCTTCCTGACTACCTGGTGATAGTGACTGCTCTGTGCTGAGAGGGCTTCAGAGGAGCAGTGAAGGTAGATAATACAACTACACTGGTTAACCTCAGGTCCAGGTGAGCAGTAACCTATTACAAAACCCAAATTGCATTCACCCAGGAAGCCTGAGAGAATTCCAGAGTCAAGTAGTTGAGTTACTATTGGCAATATGTAAGCATATTAACCTCTTAAAATGTGCTTCAGTCTAAAGAATGAATGCAATGTCAACCCTTAAGGAAAGGTCCCATGGACACCTGGGGAACTGCAGGCTTGTCATCATGGCAGCAACACTGGATGAATTAACAAACTGTAATAAAGGATGCAGCTACAAAGCACAGACAAATGCCAGAGTTACAAGGAACTGCAAAGGGAAATCCTGCCTTCTAGAAAAGGAGGATCTAATTGATATGATCTGTATTTCCAAAAGGCTTTTAACAAAATCCTTCATCAAAGGCTTTTAAGAAAGCCAAATAGCTGTGGGACAGTTGGGACAATTCTGACCTGAACAAAAAATACCCCCAAACTAAGAGGACACAGGGATCAAAGCAAAGAGGCTGGTAAAAACAACTAATACAGAAGAATTTGCTGCAAGACTGCAAAATAAGGAGTGGCAGGGAAGTGATGGATGGGAATCACTTTTTAACCATCTCTCTCATTCCAAGAACTAAAGGGGCATCAGATGAGGCCAGGAGAGCTGGTTTTTAACACAACAGACCTGTATAATTCTTTGAGTGTATTGTGCTTGCAAGACTGAACGTGGATTTAATGAAAGATTAGATGATTACCTGGAAGAGGAATGATTTAGGGCTGCTAAATGAACAAACAACAAGAGACTCAGGAAATCCCCAGAGCTGTATGAAGCTGGAGGCTTAGATAATATTAGGGGAAGGTATCACATAAGTTTACCTGCTCTTCCTTCTTATTTAGGTGTCCTTTTAGGAACACATCTGGAGACAGAATAACAGACCCTCGGTGTGAAGGTAGTCACTAGTTTTAGGTTGGTGTGACTGTACCATGGGCAGAATGAGAAAATCAGCTTTCTACAATAGCTGAGGACCTTCCATTATATTAATTGAAAGATGTTGATTATGTTAATCTCCTAAGTTTTCTCCCTGACACGTTCACTGTCTTGTATAAAAGTTCTAGCACTGAAATGTGGCAGCACTGATAATTCTAGAAATGGGAGAAACTTTCTGGTAGTTAGCTCTTGAGTCATTTAAGACTTCATGTAAGGACAGAGGTTCATTACTAAGAGTTGAAGTCAGTGCTTGCCAAGAAGATGTCTAATTTTATGCACTTGAATTGTTTCATGCATACCAAAATGACAGCTCACACTTACACTTAGATATTTGCTGGAGAATATTCCTTGGTTAGGGGCTTCCACTTGTTGGGTTCCCTTGTTTTGAAGAAATGTATCAAAGTATTTTCTTTTTCCTTCTCCTTTGTTAAGATAATCTACTTCTGAGTACCTGTAACTGAAAGACCACCTCTGGTGTCTTGGTGTGTGGAGTAAACAAAGGAAAAAAGGTCTTTCTCTGATGATTCCCTTCAAGGAAGCAAGGCCACCTGAACTAAGATGTGGAATAACCAAAGCCCTGTCTTCAGCAGTATTACTAGCAAATTGCCAAGAGCACAGAAATCATCAGAGCAAACTTCAGCTATGAAAGACATTAAAACTGCCCCTTGCAGAAACACAGTGCCCTTAGACATGGCATGTTCTTTTGATGGTTTCTTCTTTTCAGACTTCTAGAGAAATTAATTGTTGAAAATTGTTTTTGCTTTGGGGGCTTTAACAAAATTTCTCTCTTCAGTGAATATTGAGATAAGATGCAAAAAAGGATACCTTTTTCTTTTTTTTCAGAACTAGTTTGTCCTAAAACCTATATGCAGTCATGAAATGAACAGAGATGTTTTTAGGAACTACAAGGTTCCCTGAAAGAAAAAAGCTTAGCAAGTAAAATGTTCAGAAGCAAATGCCTCTATTCAGTACTTCTGATGTATTTTATGCTTTTTATGTTTTGATAATGACTCACTGAATTTTAGTGGCTCCACAAAATAATGCACTGATACCATTTTGTCTAGAAACAGTGTATGAACTACTATATTTCCCTACATAACTCTGCAATTCCCTCCAAGTCCTGCTATGTTCCCAATGGGCATACCATTTGCTGAGCCAAAATGGGGACCAACTACTGTGCCTAACTGTATGAAATTTTGTTCATTATATTTACCTTGCCTTTTTTGTTTTGGCCTAGTTTTTGCTTGGTTCATTGAGTCTATGAGACATTTGGCCAATAAATGCTGATGATCTTTTGCATATGTTGCACTCCTTGCCCCCAAGTGTCTAACTGTGTTAGCAGAACCTTATCTAGTCACAGCCTCTGGGAAACTTCTACAAACAAGTTTCCATATAAAACCCTTACCCTCTTTAAGGATACTTCAACTTCTAGAAGACTCCTTGACTGTTACCAGAATGCTCAAAACTTGTCACTGGAAATGAGAAGTTCCTGTTGGGTGCACATGCACATAGAATCATAGAATTGTCAGAGTTGGAAGAGAACTTAAAGATCATCTAGTTCCAACCCCCCTGCCTGGAAGGGACACCTTCCACTAGATCAGGTTGCCCAGGGCCCCATCAAGCCTTGTCTTAAAAGCTTCCAGGGATGAGGTCTCCACAACCTCTCTGGGCAACCTGTTCCACTGCCTAACCACCCTCACAGTGAAGAACTTCCCCCTAACATCCAACCTAAATCTACCCTCCTCCAGCTTACACCCATTTCTCTTGGTTCTATTACTGTCTGACCTCCTAAAAAGTTCCTCAGCAGCTTTCTTGTAAGCCCCCTTCAGATACTGGAAGGCCACAATAAGGTCTCCTCAGGAATATAATCAAAAAAAGACTGCATTTGGCAGAAAAAAAAGCAAGCAAAGGAAGGGCAGCGGCAAGGAGTTAATGTTCAGACTCCTCAAAATAAATACATCATCCTGCTTAGCAGTTTCTAATGAATTTGGTGATTCCATTTAGCAGTGGAAATGCTGTTTGCTACTTGGCATTTCAGTGCTTACATAATTTATAGTCTATTATTTGATAATGTATTGCAGAAGGTTGTTGTCTTTGGCACCATCAGAGCTGTTGCCTAATTCGCTGCTTGACCTTCATTGCATGCCTGTAAAATGCAAAAGAAGTGGTGCTGGGCATGCTGCTGCAGTTCCAGAAATGACTTAGTATTCAGACAGAATTGGATGAACCTCATCACCCAACTGTAGTTTTATCTATATATGTTTGGGAAAAAATGTAACAAACAGGTGGTGTAACAGTGTTTTAAAAGACTGACACATTCCTGTTCCATTTGGCTTCTCAGCTAAGTGTTATTTTACAACTTAGGTAGTGAAAATGACCTGGCATTAGGGTGCAACTGGACACATTATGCTTCTATCCCGTGTCTATGAGTCACCTATGCAGCCAAAAGTGTTCATCCCTGAGAACAAAAGCAAAAATGATAATAGTCAGCACAGATATGGGAAGAAGAACTCTGTATAGAGCAACATTTACAGCATTTCAGCTTCTGGATGCTGAACATAAACAGTTTGTATCTATTTGCAGACAGCTGAAAAATGTTAGATGAAAGGGATCTGCAGATGATCCAGAAGTCACTAGAGTACCATAAAAAAGAGACACATCAGTTCTGGAGAATGCCTTGCTTCATATGCATTGCCTATAATGGGGAGAACAGGAAATATTGCTAGATCCTGACAAAGGGAAATGGAAGAGAGTTGTAAGGCTATCCATTGACAGGAGTTCCCCAGTAGTGACAAGCTGTTCAGCATCACCTGCTGTAAGGAGGACAATTCATATGTGCCACAAAGGCACAGTTCTTCAAACAAGGAGATTAAACTTTAAGCACCACCAGATTCCCATTGACTTCAGTTTGGATTGCAAGACTAGGGATTCTACCTGCAGATATACCCATGTTGCTCCATTGGTGCAGGGTGACAGAAAGGAGAACACAAAAAGTTTGCATGAGGTGACAGAGCTGTCACCTGTGCCTCCCTGGCTTCATCTTGTGATCTGCACTCCACCTGCTGCTGTCCAACTGCCCCAAATCAAAAGCACATCCTAATATTTCTTTTGTTTTTTTTTCACTTCAGTTTTGTGTCTCATCTAGGAGAGAAATAAGTAGAGCAATGTACTGAGGGAGGCAAGGAAAATTTGAATAACTTGTTAGTGCCAAAGTAATTGAAAGGATTATTTCATCAGAGATGCCTGGTGGGGGCTGAAGATGGAGACATCTACATTGTGGCAGAGTTTCCTTGATGCTCTTTTCCCCAAGCCTGACTTTTCTTTTCCCCCAATGAGTTGCTTTCATGTTTCAGAGAAACAGTTGTGAGCCACAAATACACGTTAACTGGAATTGATCAAGGACAAAATGAATAATTTACTTTCTGAAGAAAAGATCATCTATATTGCTACAAACTTCTTAGCAAAGAGATTTTTTTTCTCCTGATGTTACAGCCCATCCTGTTTCAGCTGCATTTACATGGAGCAAGAGTGCTGCTTTGTTTCTAAACTGGCACATCCCAGCAGAATTCCCCACCTTTCCTTTGTTCCAGTGCTTCTGATCTTAAAGACCATGAATTATTCACAAAGAATTCCATACCTCTTCAAAACATTTCTGTTAAATAAAACTGCATATTTAATTTTCCCCCCACACTCATGGTTATCCACAATGAGGAATAATGATTTGAATAGTGGAGGATGATGAATCCCAATCAGCTCTCTACACCCACCCCCCAGACTTTTGTCACACCTGTTCCCAGGCCTGCCAGTTTGCACAACTACTGATATTTTTTATGGATTGCTATAATACATCTGTTGCTGTGATAGCAGTGTCAAAAGTGTTTTAATAATCAAAACAAACAAATGACTGTAAGAAGTTGAATAAGGCATGAGAATTCTCCAAGCAAAGAAAAGGTGCAAATAACTAAACACAGGCAACTTAGTAGGACACAATATAAGTACTCTCAGAAAAACAACATGAACCCTGCCAGTTTTGGTGAGTATCTTTTAAAGTTTTCATTTAAAGACATATATAAAACTGTAAAACTGCAATTTAAAAATGCAAGTACAGTGCATTTGAACTAAATTCACCATTTGGTTAAAATAAAATTTTGAAATTCTTAAATATTTGGTTTCCATTAACAGTACTCAAACCACCATAGTTTGGTGTTTCTTCTCCCTTTCCCTCCCCTCCTGTTTGGCTTAGGTTTTGGACTAAGATAAAGAATAATAAATCTATCACAGACCTAACACAAGTGCACACAAAAAAAGCTCAATCCCTTGAGCTCTATCAAGCTCTAAACCCCATTTGAAAAACAGAGAATCATTATGGCTAGAAAAGACCTCTGAGATCAAGCCCAACTGTCCAGTCAACACTACCATTGCCAAGAGCAGTAACTGAAAGAGCAGATGTCCCATAGAAGCACTGGAAATGTGTTGAGATCCCAAACAAATTAAGCCAGAAAAGAACTCCCATGCACTTACATAAAAATAAGTAGCAAGAATTTTAAACTTCACACAGAATTATTAAGGTTGGAAGAGACCACCAAGATCATCAAGTCCAACAATCAATCTATCACCCTTTTCAGACTAACCAACCCCAGTTGCCAGCCACTCCTCATAAGACTTAGCCTCCAGACCCTTCACTAGCCTTGTTGCCCTTCTCTGGACAGAGAAGCAGAAACTTTCTCATTTCCCTGTAGCTCTGGAGCTGGCACCCTACCAATGTAGGATCCCAGCTTCAGCAGAGTTTACTAGAAAAGCAATGCTTCCCCTTCAGAGAGGCACTTCCAAATACAGTTGCCTACTGAGGCTACCCGAGTTACTAGAGAAAACAACAGACAAAGAGGAGAGAGAGGGGGGGAAAAGAGAGAGGAAAAAGAGAATAAAAGAAAGGAAATAGGAGGAGGAGAAAGAAAGAAGAGGAGGAGGAAAAAGAAAGGAAAATAAAAAGAAATCCTACATATAAAGAAGGAGGTTTAGGCTAAGGAGAACTGTGAAGAACGAGAGAGGGAGAGGTGCAAGGAGGATGTGAAACCAAGCCATCTGCACTTGCCAGTGCTGCAGCTATTTCAGGAAGAAAGGAGTAAGCAGTGCAAGCACAGAGCAAGGCTGTAGAAGGCTTTGGTTCAGAGGATGGTGTCTGCAATGCAATTTCAGTAAAAGCAAGGACTCTCCAAGTGTGTGTACAGCAAAGTCAGTCACCTACCATTCAGCTGCCAGATTTGCTGCTCTACTATTAAATGAATGATTGTTTTGATTCCAGCTGGGTTGTGGTGCCAGATGCAGTATCATTAAAACAACAATGATAAGCAGTAATCCTAGGCTGGGCAAGTGTGACCAACTGCAGGTGATGGGAAATAAGTCTTCTGAGGCCAGCTGGCAGGAGCAGGCTGTGGCTAAAAGCTGCACAGAATAAAATATGATCCTGTTTAGAATTGACATTAGCTTACAGAAGTATTGTGTAAAGCAAGTAGAGGTTTCAATGGCTAGGGGAGACTGTGTGCAGGGGTCAGGTCTGGTTCAAAAAGCTGCTGGAAACAATGTGAAAAGGTAAACTACAATGGGACAGGTCTATATGAGAAGGCTACAGACTGGGCAACAGAGGAGCCTGTAGGACTATAGTTTCCCTTAGCTAAATGTATAAGTAAATGTCACCAGTGGCAAGAAAATATGGAAGAATATTAGCTTGGGTATAGGAATTACTACAAAAGGATGCAAACAATCCATAGGGCAAGACACCAGAGGACTAGGCAATATCACTACTTACTCACTGTATAGAAGTACCTTCTGCCACCATAGGCTGGAGAGATACCAGGAGGCAGTGGTGTGCCAAAAAAGGCTATGTCCAGAGTGCAACCTAGGAACTAGTATTGTCAGCAACTAGAAAAAGGAAGGGAACAACTCCTCCAAAATGTACAAAGATTTCTATTGGGATGGTGGTGGTGGTGGTGGTGGTGAGGGGGGGAGGGCAGGCAGTGAAGCTGTAGTGCATTGAGAAGCGTGTTACAGCTGTTTGCTGCAGAAGAGTTTCATGGAGGCACCAGAAAGAGCATCAAAGCCATTCCTAGACTGACTTACTACAGTTGTGGCACCTTGACAGAGAGACTTCTTCACAAGCCACCTGTTTAGTGTTATAAGCCCACAGACCACTTGACACCTTAAGAGGGTGGGAGTGCTCACTGCTCTGACGCTGCACATCCGTCTTGTGTGGAAGGGGCATCACTTTGCAGTGGATCCAAGTCCCTTCTATAATGAAAAAGGATGTGGTTTTAGCAGGATACCAGGGAGTTAAATGTTTTATTGACAATTCATAATGAATGTGGAACAGATATAAACTAGAGGAAGGTAGATTTAGATTGGGTGTTAGGAGGAAGTTCTTCACTGTGAGGGTGGTTAGGCAGTGGAAAAGGTTGCCCAGAGAGGCTGTGGAAGCCCCATTCCTGGAAGCTTTTAAGACAAGGCTGGATGAGGCCTTGGGCAAGCTGATCTAGTGGAAGGTGTCCCTTCCAGGCAGGGGGGTTGGAACTAGGTGATCTTTAAAGTCCCTTTCAACTCTGAAAATTCTATGATTCTAAGTGTCTTCTAGCATTCACTGGCTTTTTGACTGCCTCAACTTTACATTCTAACTGCAGTAATTTTTTGCTCTTTTCATTTTTTTTATTGTTTGGATTTATTGCTTAGTTGAAACAAACTTCAGATCTTTAACAGAATAATTGAGGGAACCATTAATTAAATCACAAATGCATGGAGGCATAGGAGGAGGATCTAGTGAGTGCAAGCATAAACAGTGATACCAGTTTGCTACAGTATTTGTGCAGTTTCTGAAGCAGGATTCAGCCCAACTTGGTGTTCCTATCAGAATAGTTCATAAGCTTGCAGTTATCTTTCAAGATAGTTAGCTAAGCACCTTCATTTGGAACACTCATGAGTTTTCTTTGAGAATATTTACTTGAATAATATCCTTTTTACTTTGACTTTACATCAGGTTTTATGTTGGTACACCACAGATTTATTTTAACAAGTTTACCAACTCCCAGACACCTGTACCTCATAGTTATACCCTGACAATGATGCAGTGCTGGATTTGTATCATGCCACCTCTTTTGTGTGACAGGAGAGATTTCAGAGAATATGTAAAGCCAAGAGTTGTGCAGAAATATGCTTTACTCTGCACTACCTTTGAACTCCTCCTCATGATGTCAGATGTGGCTCTCATTGCCATGCAGTAACTTGCTTCTAGTAGTTACCACAGAAACATCTTTAACATGCAGTTCCCAAGAGCTGTTCCTAGCTGAACAATGCAGAATTCAAATATTTATGGAACAACAGCCAGAAACAAATATGTATGACAAAATAATTATGGTCTGTTACTTGTGGAAGGGTTCTGCATGGAGACTTAGGGACTTCTCCTAAATTATGAGTACTAAGGATGTCATTAACAGAATCACAGAAGCATTAAGTTTGGAAGAGACCTCCAAGATCATCAAGTCCAACCATCAACCTATCACCACCATGCCACTAAACCATGTCCCTAAGTATCACATCTCTATGTTTTTTAAATTCCTCCAAGGACTGTGACTCCAGCACTTGGGCAGCCTGAGCTAATGCCTGACAAATCTTTCTGGGAAGAAATCTTTCCTAACATTCAATCTACACCTCCCCTGCTGCAACTTGAGGCCATTTCTTCTTGTCTTCTCATTGGTAACCCAGGAGAAGAGACCAAACCCCATCTCACTACAACTTCCCTTCAGGTGGTTGTAGACAGAGATAAGATCACCCCTGAGCCTCCAAATCCATTTATTCTTGTGCTGTTCCTTGGAGCTCAATCTCTCTCATTAACCATCACAGCAAAGCAGGTAAGGAATAATCCATGTCATCCATTAAAAGTAAAAATAATCCAACCTCTCTAACTTTCCTTAACCATTATACTACTTTGCTGCCATGGATGCATTTAATTGGTTATCTGAAAGTTTCTCTTTCTACAGAAATAGGAGCAGGGTTGGATAGAGTGAAGAGGTTGCAATCTTTCCTTTGTGCAACCTTTCCTTTGTGTAATTCATGATCATTAAAAAATGTTAAAGGTTTTGGTGACCAAATGACCCTGCTGGCTATCTGGACCACATCTATATTGCCTTTCCCAACCCACAGCCATGGCATACCAGGGGCTGAACATGACTAGTTTTTCCCTAGTCAAATCTGATTGTCCTTGAGTGTGTTTGCAAATACTTGCCAGGTAGCTTGAAAGAAAACACATTAGAAGAGAACTTGAGCTTGATCTGCTAGCCTTTTGCTTTGCTTGTTTGCAGCTCCTTGCTGTTGGAGTAGTGTAAGGGAATGGACACCAGGAAAAAGAAAACATGACCTGTAAACTGAGACAGATAATGTGGCTTCCTGTATAAATAAACATCTGGCCTGAGAGAGCCTGTGCTTGAGAAGGTTTGTAAATGATTTACCTGGACAAGACTATACAAGGAATGACATAGTAACACAAATACTGTAATTCATGCAGATTGTTTAGGACAAAAACCACTAAATAATCAGATGTCATGGAAAAAAGAAAGCAAATACTTTTGTTTTCTGGTTAACACAAAGACAAAGAACATACTGATGGATTTCTTCATATTGAGAGAACCTTCTACCTGTCACAACCTTTTCCAGACAAGAGAAATCAGATCCCTCCCTGGGGACAACAAACTCATAGTCAGTCTGCTTCCTTCAGCAGTTTAATGTCAGCAAAAAGCTTCCTGTAACTACAGGTTGTAAGCAGAGCCTGGTGGCACACCCACGTTGGTAACTGCTGCTCCCCAGCCCCATCACAGAAATCACTTCCCTGAGGACTGAACCAGAGTGGAGACAGGCTCCAGGCTCTGAGGAATGAACCTCCTTCATGTCACACAAATGTTCCTCTACTAACAGTGACAGACCAGAAGCAGGGATGGCTCATTGGGATAAGCAGAGCTGCCTTATGAATTACCAATCAATTTAGATTCCCCACAACAAAGACCAAACAGGGAAAGAAATGCAACTGTGCATCCTAGGGTGCATTGAGATGAGTGTGGGCAGGAGATGGAAACAGGTTCTTCCCCCCCTCTGCTCTAGTGAGGCCACATCTAGAGTACTGGGTCCATCTCTGGGCTCCCCTGTTCAAGAAGGACAGGGAACTTTTGGAGAGGGTGCAGAAAAGGGCTACAAAAATGATTAGGGGACTTGAACATCTCTCATGAGGGAAGGCTGAGAGAGCTGGGGCTGGTTAGCCTGGAGAAGAGAGGAATAAGGGGAGATTTTATCAATCTACTTAATGGATGGGTATCAAGAGGATGAGACCAGGCTTTTTTCAGTGGTGCACAGTGACAGAACAAGAGGTAACAGGCACAAACTGGAACATAGGAAGTTCCAGCTAAAGATAAGAAAGCACTTCTTTACTCTGAGGGTGAAGGAGCATTGGACCAGGCTGCCCAAGGAGGTGGTGGAGCCTCCACCTTTGGAGACATTCCAAACCCACCTGGATACCATCTTGTGCAACCTGGTACTCTGACAGAGGTTTGCACTAGATGGTCTCCAGAAGTCCCTTCCAGCCCCTAACATTCTGTGACTATGAAATGCCTAAGTCACATTGCCCCAGCACTTCAGCTGCAGAGAAACAATGAATGCCAGGAGCATCTTACACAGATACAGAATGTCTTCTTGGTGGATGTCTTTCAGAGAGCTCACTTGCCACATCCTCTGAAGCTATTCTCCTTCTGCCTTTAGAGCAAAAGCTGTTTGGCTGCCAGGACTGGTACAAAGAATGTAATTCTTACAAGAATGTAATAGACTTCTCAGAGACTATGGATGATCAGTTGACTACAGCCATGAGAAAGGCAAATCACAGAATGTGCTCTTAAGCTCCCTTAACAGAGAGATTCCAATGCAGATCTAATATAAAAGGTATTTTGGAGGACATTCTGCAAGACAGCATGGAAATATATATATATATATATTATTTTGCTTATCATTATATTTTCACTTGATAATTAATTTGCTCCAATACTTGCTGATATCTTAGTAAATCTTTGTAATTTACCAATTCAAAATTCAAATTTACATACTCTTTACATATACACCAGATTTTCAGTCCTGAATACAGAACCACAGAATCATTAAGGTTGGAAGAGACCTCTAAGAATACATTCTTCCTCTGTGAGAAAAGAAGACATAGATTGAGATTATTGGCAAGTGGGGGAGGCTTACAAAGAAATAAAGTGAATCACTTATCTTTTAATTAAAACAGTGAACTTAATGATGAAATATAAGTTTAATTTTTATTTTTTTTTAGAAAGTCATTGTAGATTGGACAAGAGGAAATGGCCTCAAGTTGTACCATGGGAGGTTTGGATTGGAAAAATTTCTTCCCAGAGTCACCATTCCTGGAGATGGTAAAAAAATCATATAGATGTTGTACCTAAGGGCATGGTTTAGTGACATAGTGGTGATAGGTTGACAGCTGGACTTGATCCTAGAGGTCTCTTCCAACCTTAATGATTCTGTGACATGATCTTAATAGCTGTTTACATCCTTCTACCCCATTCCCTACTAAAAATTATTAAAAATAATCAAGTTTTGAACACCATATGCTGAGCTGACGAAGTGGAAAATCTATCTGATTAACTGCTGGTGAGCAGGAGCACAAAATGCATTCCTAAAAGTCCTTCATTATAAACATATATTTTCATTATTCTGTGACTGCAGTACAGCACTCTGATAGTTTCACTGGCAAGATATTAAAAGAAAAAGAAGGACAATTTGAAGAGTCTCTCATTCTTTTTCCCAGAAGATCAACTTTGCTGGGCAGTTACCAACTATACCTTAATGGACAAGTGTGAAATAAAATTGCCTTAAGAACTTAACCAGGGTGCAAACACTGCTCTGGTCTTTGTGACAAGATGCTATTTAGCAGTGTGCTGCATGCACCTTAGGGCAGGTCTCAAAGACCAAGGAAAAGCACTTGTGAGAGTTGGAACAATTGGATGTGCTTGCACTCCTCCTCTCCTGCCTTCCTCTCCCCTCCCTGGTCTTAGAGTAGTTTTTGTCCTAGTTCATAGAGATATGCTTTCTCTGAGGAGCAGAGGATGCTTCAGTAGGCACCATGCCTGCTAGTCCTCAGCTCCAAGGTGCTGTCAGCTACCAGCTGTGTCACAAGACACTCCACATACTACTACTCTGATGGTGGCAGAGGCTTGTGAGGAGAATAAAAGGAGACCAAAATCTAATTCTAGATAAATTTCAGATGCTGTCCACTGCTATTTTTGTGTTTGGTTGTTAGTTTTTTAATCCTTTGTCCATCTGCTGGTGGTGTTTGCATTATTTCTCTTTTTTACTCCCTAGTTTAGAGAATGTCTTCAAAGTGTACTTGTTATAATGAGTCAAATCTGCCTGCTCTTCTCTGAGCCATACTGAATGATGCATTGCAGGGATCACCAGGATTTATTATAGCTTTCAACCTGGATAACAAGAACTGTGTGGTCTCAGCCTTTCATTTTTCATTTCCTGCAGCCATAAGCAAGACCAGAAGGACTTTGGGAAGCAAACTTTGAGGTCAACTCTCAATATTTTTTCTATTAACAAATTAGGACACCTTCAAAAAATTTCCTACAGCAGCTTTGAAAAGAAACAGACAAAATTGTGAGTGTTGCTATAGAAATGTTTATAGAGATGCTGAAGATATGCTGCAGAGCCACCATTGCCAAGAAATAAACATTGATTGGGAAGGAGCTTATATACTTAACTCTTTCATTGCATGGATTTTATAGATGACATTTTAAAAAGGTTAATATATTCATCCTTTCCTCAGTCAAGAAGGACCACATATAGTAGGGTCTCTATATATGCTGGAAGTAAGTTTGATAGACATCTTTTAAAACTACTTAAAATGTTAACAGCTAAAAATACACATTTTAAAATCAATATGCTGTGTCATATTCTTGTAAACCTTAAGACCTTGATAACTAAATCCTGAAGTGTAACCTCTAAAATTTTTAAAATTAAGGAGCAAAAAGGCACACTTAGTAATAACTTGCCTCTTTGCTTCATTCAGGCCTCCACATGTTCTCAGATACCCTCAGTGCCTTTCCAAAGGTACAGTGTGCAAAGCACAGCACAACAATCTCATATTTTATCTATTGAAAATACAAAAAAAATAATTGCTTCCCTTTAAAATAAAAAACCATTGCATGACCTCTCAGACAGAGTTAGGACCTTATAAAGAATTATCAGCTGAACGTTATTGCCAAAGTTTATCTACTGTGCATCAGCCATTTTTATATTGTTCTTTGCAGTTTTAGCAAGGGATGGACCAGCACATCCTGAAGAATGCTCTCTAGATGCTCTTGTTCCCCACAGGAAGACTATTCAATAGTCTGTGTCTCTACTGACTAAAATGCCACATAACCTAGTCAACACCCTAGAGATGGGTGGGAAGAGGAGGCTGAGGGGAGGACTTCTCTCTCTCTACAGCTACCTGAAAGGAGGTTGGAGCAAGATGGGGTTTGGTCTCTTCTCCTGGGTGTCCAGTGAGAGGACAAGAGGAAATGGCCAGGGGAGGTTTAGATTGGAGATCAGGAAAAATTTCTTCCCAGAAAGAGTTGTTAGGGGTTGACCCAGGCTGCCCAGGGCAGTGCTGGAGTCACCAGCCCTAAAGGGGTTTAAAAGACATAGAGATGTGATACTTAGGGACATGGTTTAGTGACATGGTGGTGATTGAACTTGAGGATCTTAGAGATCTTTTCCAACCTGAATAATTCTGTGTGTGATTCTGTGACTTGGATTAAAATGAAATTCCAACTTAACTTTGCTCCAGAGCTGAGGAAACCAAATGTCATTTTTATTATTATATGACTGCAGTACAGCACTCTGATATTTTTAATGGCAAGATATTAAAAATAAAAAAAGAACAATTTGAAAAAACCTCTCTTTCTTCCTGTCAGTCCCTGATGAAGACTCTTAAACACTTGTGCTCCCCTCAACACTTGCAGAATTGTTTGATTTCAACCCTGACTTTAAAAGGAACTACCTTGCCAGAGGTCATTCGCATGGCATTTCAGGTGAGACTGGGGTGAGGGAACACCTGAGCCTTCTCTTCCTCAGGATTTGGTTTAAGCTTTAGGCAACAGAGAGCTTCTGGAGAGCCTCTTCCCTTCCTCTTCTTTCAAGAGCAGCAATGACATCAGCACAATGGAGGGAGGGAGCACCAACTGATCCACAATGCTCAAGGCCCACGCTACCTGCAGAGAAGGAAGCTCAAGTCTCTAGGCTCAAGTCCCCATGCTGACCACTTTGAAGCTGACCTGATAAACTGAAGCACAAACCAGCCAAAATAGACCCTGAAGATATAAACTTCTAGACAATGTCATGCCTGGTGATAAAAGACACAAGCTTCACTTTGCAAGGCAAGGCACCAGTAAGCCAAGAAATTCCTGGAGAAGGGCATGAGGTTGAGCATATAGACATGTGCAGAGTTTGGAGGGTGGGATACAATGAATCACTGTTACAGGAAAGAAACCAGTTCTTACTGGTGAGAATACAAACAATCCCTTGCATTCAATCCAAACTGAGGACACTCAACTTTTTCCACAGCAGCTCTGTGAACTCTACCTTTCACAAGCTTTAACTGCTTGTACAGATCTCACAAGCACACAATAAGAGACTGGACACTAGTCTGCTTCACTGCCTGTTTTCTGAGCAATTGCTGAGGTTTTCCAGACCCAAATTGAAGATGGTTATCTCAAATGATCTCTTAATAACTCTTACACAGGAAATATCCCACAAGATTCTGAAAGTCATCATTTCAGAAGGGTTTTGCTGCAGATACTACTTTTGGAGTAAGTATCAACAACTTAAGTCAGTGCAAGGTCTCCCTCATAGTTCACTTTTTGTCAAAAAATGTAGCATTTCTTGACCTGTCTGGTGTCAGTTCCATAACTCACACTGACTCCTTGCATTTTCTATATTCTAATCTAAATATGACAAAAAGTAATGTATAGTCAAACATTTCATTTTTACCATCCCTTAGTGACATTCTGCTTTTCTAGTCCTCACCACCCATATGTCCAGTGAGACCAATCAGTCTCTACTGACAGTTCCATTTTTAGACAGAAATGAGAAAACCTTTCACAGCCACCTCCAAAAAGGTTCATCTCCATGATGATCTCCCTCTTTTCAGCAGGCAAATGCTCAAGGAAATGGATCCCATGTTGAATCACTACTTTGGACTGAGAGGAGTCCAGAAGCAAATCAAAACTGAATCTTGTTTTCAGAGAGGGCTTGGTATTCTGCACAGGAGCTGACACTGGGAGCATGTGCAACCCCATGTGCCCAGCCAGGTGACCTCTCCAGGTTAGTGGTGTAGAAAAGCACACTGGCCATGATTTTCAAACTTAGATCAAGGAAAGAAAGATTAGCAATGTCACAGTTCACATACACCTTTAGAACTTGTTATTTTGCTTAACAAAGCCATTAAAGGGAAGGCTCTTTAAAATTGAAGTAGCTTAAGCTGTGCCTGTAAGCACATAACAGTAAGAGGTCTCAATACAGAAGAGCCACAGCCATCTGGTTTCCAGCTCTGTCTTCTTATTGCCCACCTGGTTAATATCTTACCTGAATTGTTAAAAGATTATGCCCTGTGAATTCCTCAGGGTATTTTAAGAGCCTGGTGGAGTGTATGTGCATTGGTGGGGCAGAGGAAGGAATCCACTGGAAAGGGATTAATGAAGAAAAATATTGTAGCAAAAAAACCCAAACAAACAAAAAGTAGATTTTGGCCTTGTGGATCTATCTAAAAAGCATAAGGCTTTACTTAATAAAAATAAATGATAATTTGATAATTTCAAATCTTTGGGAGGTGTCTTGCCTTCCATAATTTCCAAGTAGCATATGGTGGGTACTTTGATTCATGCCCAAGATTTGATAACACACACACATATGTATCTATGAGAAGAAAGAGAAATAGGTAGATACAGATGGATACTTCTAAAATAAAATCTCATGCTCCCAAAACTCTTTGCTTTCCTGCCAGGACTGGTGTTCAGGATAGCCCCAGTGATGGCAGAACAGAAGGAGGATGATGGCTAGCACCTTAGCTGGGTTTTAGTAGTGTCACTGATTGCTCATCTGTGAGCAGCACAGGAGCATAAACTCATTTCTGGTTGATCAAATGCTTAAGTTCACTTTTTCTTTAGACCTTACTAGCCTAGAGGCATTACCAGCAAGATAAAAACCCCAGCAATGCTACCATTAATTATCCTTGAAGCATAGGAAAAAACCCCACAAACACCTCTAGAAACTTATTTCTAAGAAGAAACTTTTTCAGATGTAGTGAAAAAACAATACAAAAATTCTACCTTTTATACCTGGGAATGAAGCTGGTTTTGCAAGACAAGTGATGGATCACAACAGCAGATACAGCAGAAAACAAAGCTAAGGGAAAAACATGATTGGGCAAACCAAGAGCTCCACAGCTATGTGCATTAGTTGCTTTTGGATGCTGAGTGCTGCCATAGCACTGAGTGTCTAAGAATAAGTCCATATACACACCCTGTAATTGAATGTCAAGAAAAATGAAAATATATTGTTTTATTGCTACTGTTCATTGATTTATTGAAGTGATTTATTGTCATTGGACATGAGGGCCAACAAATCATTTTGCTGACAGCATCAGCTGCCTTAACTAGGTTGTCAGTTCATGACATTAAAGGTAATGGATGGTGATTATTTTACTGTAATGGGTTTAATCAGTGCTTTGAATGACTTAGCAGTCATGTCACAGTATAGCCAACTTATCATTCATCAAAGGCAGCATTTTGTTTACCAACACCACCTATAACTCATTTGATTGTTGACAATCATCAACAAATACCTCTCAGGCTAAGTTTTATCAGAAATGAAAATCTTCACTGCTGCAGCATACTAACTAACCCCACAGAGTTTACAACCAGAGGAGAAAGACTGGAAGTTACTTGCTCCTTCTCTCTGAGAAGAGGAACTCTCAGCCAAACCCTACCCTCCCATGGGCTGATTTTTCCATCCAGCACTAGGATTTACAGCTCTCTGAAATGCACACTGCTTGTTCTGTTCTATGTGAACACTCTGAGCAACCCTTGAATTCAGCATGAAGAGTAAATTTGGGTTTATTGTAGAAAAAAAGAAGCACAACCAACCTGCTCTCTATTCCCCATAGAGAAAAATGTGCAAGTCTGATTGTCTCTCCCTGAATGGGAGTGAATCTTACACTTCTTTATCATGATGAAATTAATTGTGGAGAAGTCCAGATTCATCAAGGTACCTGTTAGCTTTATGGAAAATCATACAGTAGTAGAAAGGTTGGGTTGGTATTACTTAAGACAAGCCTTTAAATCTTTGCTTGTATTAGGTCTTTTATGGGTTAGAGACAAGATGCAAATTGCTACACATGTTTCATATGAAGCTGACAGGTTAACAGCCTAATTACCCACAAAACTATATTATTTAGACAAAGTGATGGAAACTTTCTACTGCTCCAGTAGCTTTTGTACTAGCTTTTAAAGCACATTTTTCTCTGGCATTTGCATCTCAGGTCTCAACATTGATATTCTGCAGATCTGCTGGTGCACAGAGATATAGCAAAAGAAGAGTATCAAAGTGCTGCCTTTCAGACCTGAGAAGTAGCCTGGCTGAGTAAAACACAAATGGTGACTGTTCTGGATACTTTAAGGTGAAGGGAAATAACTTCAAAGTTTTGCAATCATCTTTTATATTTCAAGCCCATATTTGATTATTGTATGCAAATATGTAAAACACAAACAAAAATGGAGTTTCAAGGAAAGATATTTGAAAGGGTATTCTAAATAAAAATAATCCTGCTCCCCCATCTCCTCTCCCCTTACTCCATATTCCACATTTGGTCTACAAATCCTAAAACTATGAGAAATGAATGCATTTTGCTATAGGTAGACCAAAATTTGAAGGTGCAGTTAGGATACAATAGCTTATAAGGATTAAAAGTTACCTCCAAGATCAACAGCAAACACAACCCACTATTCCAGTCCAGAGGTTAGACTAGAAGTGGCTGATGGGGCAAAAAAGTGTTTAAAAAGCTACAGAAAATATTAAATTACCCCCTGCTTGTTGAAGAGAATGTAAGACCAGGTGTATAAGCACTCATGGTCACTTTGTCATCAAATTAATGAAAAGATAAGAGGAAATAATGACAGCAACACACAGAATTAAGAATAAAGGATCATCCAATATCCTGGCAATATCCTAGACTGAGATACCCATGGATTAGAGAAAGTCTGCTATAGTGAAACCTTTAAAGGTCCTTTCCAACCCAAACCATGCTCTGAGTCTGTGATTTGGTAGAAATCATTTAGAGGCACAAGAAGCAAACTACAAATGCTATGTTTGGGTTTGAAATTAATGTCCATCTAAGGTGAAATATCTCAGACACCTGAGGTAGCCAAAAAGCTCTATTGTAGGCAACTGTTGAGCAATGCCTGCACTGCAGGCATCAGAGGAGGCAGCAAAGCTACTGAGCCTCAATCTGCCATTTCCAGTAGAGCTAGCTCACTAGAGCAGCACTGCCTTCAGCCAGCAGTGCACTAGCTACATACTGGAGCCCACACTGCTGTGCCTTCATTTATCCTCATGTTTCATCAGGTCTTCAGAGAGCAGTGGGGGAGGTGAAATATCCCTCAGCATGGGATTGATTTGAGAGCTTTGTGGAGATCATTCTCATGTCAATATTGTTAACCATTTCATTTTTCTCTTGTGAAGGAGAGGAAGGAGGATAACAAATCACATTGGAAGCAAACAAGACAAATCAAGGAATGGAAACTATATTCAGCTGAAGAAAATGGGAAAGGCAATATTAAGAATTCAAATCTGAAAATCCTAGTATGGACAAGCAAACCAGATTTAAAGGATCAATTTACAAGGAAAAAAAATTTCCCAAAAGAATACATCAATAGTATAGTGTCTGACAGAGTTTCTAGAGGCAACAATTGATCAAAAGGATTGTGCTTTATTAGAGAAGTAGAATCACAGAATTATTGAGGTTGGAATAGACCTCTAAGATCATTAAGTCCAACTGTCAACCTATCACCACCATGCCACTAAACCACGTCCTTAAGTACCACATCTCTATGTTTTGTGAACCCCTTCAGGGATGGTGACTCCACCACTGCCCTGGACAGCCTGGGCCAATGCCTAAATCAATTAATTCAGTGTTTGTTAGGAAATAATTAAGAGAGGTGACACATAATTTCTTTATAGGAGAAAAGTCAGAGGAACTGTGTCTAACTGAAAGGTAAACAAGGAAGCCTTAAGATCAGAAAAGAGTAAGTAGTAATATTCCAGTAAGAGTGCTTAAAGACATCTCACATGGAAGTAACTCCTCACATAAAGGAGCTTCAGGAGAGAGACACAGTGCTTTTCTTTAAGGACTTAATGGAAAACTGTGGAATGTTCAGACTAGCAAATCTGACTTTTTAATATTAAGTGGATTGATAAAAATTCTAAAGAAAGAACAGACAGACAAATAAATATAATATAGAGAAGCCAAGACAAAGTCATGTCTTATGAGGGTATTGAGGCTCTCTGAAAGAGATGATAAATGGGGATGAGGTTATTCTATACATGGGTTTCCAAAAAGGTCTTGACAAGCTTTGTCACCAGAGGCTCTTAAAAAAGAATTAAACTGCATAGAACTACAAGGAAGGTCTCCTACAGGATAAATGGCTTTTTAAAAGGTAGAATGTAAGGATAAAAATAAAGAGTAATTTTTTATTAATCAGGGAAATTGAACTGTGGGCCCATGTGAATCCTCTTCAAGATATTTAAAGCCCAGGAAAGGAATAAATAGTGAGGGGATAAAGTTTCTTCATGATTCAAAATTATTCATGGAACTAAAAATGAAAACTGATGGCAACAAGCAGTAGAATGGTCTCACAATACAGAATGATGAGACAATCAATCAATGTCAGATGAAATTTAAAGTATGGTATTTGGGGGAAATGTGGTCTAAATATATAGAGAGTCATTAATTTACACTAAATTCTCTCTCAACATTCAGGAAAGATCTTGGCATCATTATGAATTTTTCTCTGAAATTCAGAGAAAACATCAGTTCATTGCTCAGGGGCAGTGAGTGAGAGGAAAACAGAATGGTAAGAATCATTAAAGAATGGTGAAAAACAACAGTAAAAACATAATTCTGCCACTTCATAGACCCATGGCATCCATAGCTTGGACCCTGCATGCCTTTCTAAAGCACCCCACCTCTAAAAGGACAGAGCTGAAGAAGAAAACAGATAAAGACAAACAAACGATCTAAGAAGCAATGCAGCTTCCACACAGATAAAGATCACAGAGACTAAGGCTTTCTAAACTTGGCAACAAAGACCAAGATGGAAAAATAAGATAGAACCTTGCCAAAATAAGTAGGGAATGTCACTGTAGAGCAGTTTAGAGAAGAAGTTATTCATTATGCCCGTGTGTGATTTGATGATGCTTCATTTCTGTATTATGAGGTAGCAGTTTTAAAACTGGAAAACAAGCAATCAAAAGAAAAACCAAGCCAGGTTTAAGTTTTTGACCACAGCTTATAACTAAAATGTCAAAACTCATTGCCAAGGACATTGTGGGAACCAACTGCATAAACAGGTCTATTAAAAATATAAAACCCAACACACAAACAAAAGATAAATTAATGGAAGGAATGACCTATAGCAGCCATAAAGATGTGACTACAGCAGTGGGCTTGATCTATAAGTCAATAGCCACAGACTGCCAGGAGCTGGGGAAGTGGTGGGAGAGGTGGAACAATGCTTTGCTCTTACATCCATTTCACAAATATCTGCTTTTGACCACTGGTATGTTTTGCTCCCCAGAGAACTTCATCCATTCAAGTTCAGTCAAGGCTCAAACAGAATGAGGACAAATTGGGCTGAAAAACCCCAAAGATACCTGGTAAAACAGCTGAAGCTCCATCATTCATGGAAATTGCTTTTTCCCCTCATTTCCCTGAGTTTGGTGACAGTGACTGCACCAAGTTTGTAAGCAGCTCTGCCTGGCTTAGTACGAATACATTGGCAAAAAGAAACACATTTTTCCTTCCTCTGGTTTTTATTGCTTGCAAAATGTCATGAGAGTTTCAAATTCAAGCAATCAATGTGAAGGAGAATAGACCATAAAAGCAAGGATTATTGCCTCAGAAATAGCTCTGCTTTCCCTACCTTTCAATAATGAGGCAAGAACTTTATAGAAAATACCACAGTGATCAGCATGGTATAAAGGAGAAAGAAACACATACATGATTTGACACCAGAAAAAAAATGAATAGATTTTACAGAGTGTGAAAGAGAGACAGAAAGAGGGAATTAGGATCTGTCTTTTAAAATCTGGTCTTAACACTTCAATTCTGCACTGAGAAAATTAAATGCAACTACCAAAGTGCAAAGTGTCAGCTTTTGCATCCCTGCAAAAATGCAGTTTGTAAACTGCTGGTGAATTAATTGTCATTTTCTAAGAGCATATCTCTTAGAAAAAACCTAAGTCTTAGAGGAAAACTTAACTGTAAAGCCTGCTACTAACAAGCTATTCAGGTAAACTGAAAGACATGTTCTGCAAATTCTATTTTCACCTGTTAATTTATTCCTCAGTATGAAGCAGAGAGAGATTCTGGGGTGTGTTTGATGACAGACATAGCTTGTTATGACATATCTATCAGATGCTTAGATTCAGAGGGACTGGGGTTTTTCTGGTTGAACTCTGACACTAAAATACATTATCTTTATATAAAGCTTTAACAATGGCTGTTACCAAATTCCTTTGGAAATTGTTTCAAATGTACTGGCCCTAGTTCAGATATTCTTTCTACTTTTACATTATTACTTGCATGTCAAAACCATATCAAACTCAGCTAGACTACAGAGAGGAATTTCTCATCTACTTTAGAGACGTTCAAATAACAGGCATTTAAAATCTCAGACTTACACCACAAAGACTGCTTAGCATGAAAGAAACCCTCCAAACCCTCAAATCAAAATCACAGCTAATTTTAATAATAGCTGAAGCTCCATCAGTACTTATTACTATTACACAGAATCATTAAGGTTGGAAGAGACCTCGATATTAAAACAAAACCCAAAAGAAAGGTAGTTTCTGCCTGTTCAGGTAATTCATGGTGTCCATACTTGGAGAGGTGATGCAAGAAACTTCCACATTTCAGGACTTTAATTTTTCTCAAACCTACCATTTCTTTTTGGGAATGAACTTCATGGGAAGCTTTAAAGATTTGCTTCTTGTTTTGAAACAGAATGAAAACTTATTGAGATATCTACATTCAGCATGAAGAGAAGCACACACTGAAAACAGCTCTGCCTAGCAATGCAAGCTGCTCATGGTTTACCCCAATTATTAGAAGAGATTTAGTGTTTTAACTCATTTAGATCTTGCAACATTGAAGGGTGCAAGGCTTTAATGGCTTGAAAAAATCTGGGATGTATAGCATATGGGCCACCATTCTCCATCTGTGCAACCAGAGTGACAGGAGGGGAATGTTCTGGAAAGCAACACATCTGTGTGAGTAAACTCAGGTAGTAACTCCAAAAGTCACCTGGCAGCTAACCTTACAGGATTATTAATTAGAGTCCAAATTGGAAAAATCATGGTAAATGTGCAACTCAAATGCCCCTCAAATTTCCTCTTTTTACCAATATGATTTTTATGCTCTATTTTGGGACACAAACATAATAACACTCTCAAAATATCCTCGTTCCCTTTTAAATGTAACATTTATTCTGTTATGTTGATTTTGTTCATCTCCGAGCTAGAATTTAACAGTAGATTAGATCACTTTAGAGCTTTTGTTACTATGGTAACACTGCACTGCTGTTATATTTCTTCACCTCCAATCTTGATTTTGAGGTGACTGGTTATATTTATTCTTGTCCTTTGCAGGATCTCAGTGTGATGGAAAAAACCCATTTGGTAGAAGAAAAATGTTAGAATAAGCTAAGGTGGGCAAGTCCATACTGGATAACTTGGGCTGAAGGTTTAAGTGTTCTGCAGGTTCAATGCATTCACTTAGCTTTTCAGGTCTTTACTTTCTAAAAGAAATTCAATTGGAGTTGAGCAAAGTTTGCACTGATCACCCTTGAATTGCCTCTGAATAGTTCAGAGTGTGGCACTAGAGATATATTCTGAGAAGAGACCAGCTCCAGCCCCTCTGAGAGATTTATCATCCAACCCAAAGATGTAGAAAATCAACCGAGCAGCATCAACCAGATCATGCTTTATGATCTACAGAACCTTCCTCAGTGCAGCTGCAGTCCATGCTGCAGAAATACCCTGCACAGTAGGACTAGAAGAGCTGGAGACTACCCCCAGATAGCCCAACAGTCCCACGTGTAGCCCAAGGTACCCATGCAGAGGGCTACAGCACTGCTACTGTAGGAAAGGTTTCTTCTGTACCTGGCTGCACTCTACCTGACTTTAGTGGGCACCTTACATGAACACTAAGCATTCATAGATAACATTGGAAGCCAGGCTCATGAAAAATATCACCTGCTACTTCCCAGTAGAGGGTTTTGTTTGGTGTTGCTTATAATTTTGCTCAGCTGAGCTGAAGTTTTAAGGTAAGAAAATGCTTATATAAGATGGTTTAAGAGTAAGGGGCTTAACCTTCTCAGTCTTCCTCTGGAAAAGAAGGAAGAATCCTCAGCTAAAGAAGCCTACATAGAGGTAGCCTCCTGCATGAAATTGCCCTTTGGGAAGCAGGCTTTTCTCTCAGCAAACTGCTAAGAAAGGTTAAGGCTATTTTCTTATTAAACTATGACTACCATTGTGGAGAGCCCCCTCTAGGCATTTATAGCATACTGACTGTTTTTCATGGGAAACCTCAAGAAAAAAATGTTTGGGCAATTTCTAATGTAGAATTACAAGAAATACATTTTTTCCCCCCATGTATGACTTTTGTTTGGGATGTCTCTTTTGTCATCCTGTGAAAATCGAGTCAGATTGACAACTCAGGAGCCAGTAAAATATATAGGTCACACACTCTCATTTTGAGAAGCTGAGCATTTCCAGAGTAAATCTGCTCTCCCTAGTCGTGCTTGAGCCTCAGCTTTCAACTCTCATTCCCAAGGGAGCAACTAGCCTTGTTCCATCCCCTCCCAGCTGCATCCACAGAGCGTATGCCAAAACCTTTGTTGCAGACAGCTGGAAGGATTAATTACTTTTTAATTAGCCATTACCTTAGCCTAATTCTAGCAGGACCCACAGGGTGGCGATCGTGTCCTGTGTTAGCAAATTAATGGGGTTCGGACCACAAGGTCACTTAGCACAAGCAAACATCATCTACATCCTCTCAAAGGAGATGCTTCTGATTCCTTCTCCTGATGCTGAAGAATTACAGAATTCATCCCATCTCACCTGCACCTGATTTGCTTCACCATAAATCTCAATCCCCACTCCTAGCTTATTTCATCAGTTTATCTTGTTTCATTTTTCTCCTCCTCTGGTAAAGAGTCCAAAGAAAATGATTTCATGATGTCATGCTAGCATTCATTTTGACCTAGCAATCCTTTAAAGCTTTTCAGGCTACCTCTCATCAAGATAACTGATTGAATAGGGACTGGTAAACACTAAACTGCATAGCAAGTAGCATAACTCACTCCAGTGGCTCACTAAAGCTTCATCTGTTTTGTCCTTGAGGCAATGAAAGTAACTGCTTAATATTTCACCATCTCTTTGATCATTTTTATAATATTTAGTTGAAGTGTAACATCTGCTTGCCCAAAAATAAAATATAGGAAAAAAGAATACAGCTTTATTTTACTTTAACTCCTCCTTCCAATGAAGCTGGTTGAGACAAAGATGACAGGTACTTGTGCAGAAACCAAGAGCAGTTCCACAGGATCCTCTTAATCTACATTAGTATAAACAGCAAAATGATGGAAATAAAGAAATGATTCAGAGCAAAATAACAGCCATGGTTAACAGCTGAAGGAGGATTGATCATGCTTTGGGGCAGAGCAATGCTCTTTGGGGATTAAAGCACATCAGCAATTTCTTCCTAACAAAGCTTTTTTGTAACTTGTGTGATCATTTACATGTGGGAGAGATCTTAGATCAGACTGGCTGACCATGCCTTTAGTCCTTCAGATACACTCTGTGATGGTGGGGACTAGTGGGCACTTCCTTGGTTCTCACTGAGGCAGAACTCTTACTGGAGCAGTGGGATTTTTAACCAAATAATGAAAGTGTCACAGCAAGTTCATGATGTTATATTGCACAAGTGGGACTTTTGGTCAGAAGATTTCAGTTACTGTAATGTGTGCTTTGCTGGATCAAAATGCTCACACTATGGGGAATAAGAGACTGATATCCAAAAATAAGCAGGTTTAGGATAAAGAAATAGAGAATAGACCTTCAAATCTGCTACATTAATACTAAATATGCACTGGGAACCACTATGGCAGCCTAGGTGCACAAATGATTTCTACAGAGACAGCCATTTATTTCACTACATATACCTCATTGCATGGGAGTCACCACGCTCAACTCAAGCCAATAAAGACTTCTTTTCATCCTCTGTGTCTCTCTTGCAAGTGAGACATGAATGTGAGTTACCTAGTTCAGGGAGCTACATGGCATAGAGAGGCTTCATATGGATATTTATTCATAAATACTACCATTAGAAAGAGGCACAAGCTCCTGTGTTTTTGCTATTAATGCATCTGCTGCAAGTCACAGAACCACAGGATATCCTGAGTTGGAAGGGACCTACAGGGATCATCAAGTCCAACTCCTGTCTATGCACAGAACAACCCCAAAGTTACACCATATATCTAAGACCATTGTCCAAATGCTTTCTGAATTCCCTGAGAGTTGGTGCCATGACTGCATCCCTGGGGAGCCTGTTCCAATGCTCCACCACTCTCTGGTTGAAGAACCTTTTCCCCATATCTAACCTGAACCTCACCTGCACAGCTTCATGCCATTCCCTTGGGTCCTGTCTCTGGTCACCAGAGAAGAAATCAGCACCTGCCCCTCCTTCATCTCTGGTGAGGAATTTTTAAACTGCAATGAGGTCTCCCCTCACTCTTCTCTTCTCCAGGCTGAACAGACCAAGTGATTTCAGCCATTCCTCATACAGCTTCCCCTCCAGATCCTTCACCACCTTTGTCACCCTCCTCTGGATGCTCTCTAACAACTTGATATCCTTCTTGTATTGCGCTGCCCCAACAGCACAGAACAGCACAGAGTGGGACAATCACCTCCCTTGACTGGCTAGCAATGCAGTACTTGATGCACCCCAGGACACAGCTGGCCCTTTTAGATACCAGGGCACACTGCTGACTCTAGAACCCCAAGATCCCTTTCTTCAGGGCTGCTTTCCAGCCTCTCATTCCCTAGCCTGTAGATACATCCAGGGTATTTGATCAAAGGTCATACCCCAGCAATCCAGTCTTTGCCCAGCTAATACCTGTCTGATAGGGCTGGAGTGTAATTGATATCTGCCCACACATGGCAGACACATACTGGTAAAGAGCAAGGAGCCTGGGCAGATGCCTATGACACATATTCTGTAGTTAAAAACAACACTAAGTGCTTACAACTAGTAATGAATGAAGCATAACCTACATTTTCAGTACTGTACCCAGAACAGTCTATTTACCACTGTTTTCTTTTGTCAGCTCCAGGAATGCTAACACATTCATTGGCATGTTTTGACCCTTAAGAAAAAGGCAGCAAGTTCTGATACAGTCCAAAGTGCAGCACAAAGTCAGATTGTCCAGGCTGTCAAAGCTACTTCAGGGCATCAAGTTCATAGCAATCCACTCATTACCCTGAAGGTACAAGCAGCTGGAGGTGGCTCACCACTGAGAGCCTTCATAATGGCTCTCCTCTCTATCAATATTCCTAGAGCCAGTAACTAACTGAAGAAAAAGAAAGATCCCAGTAAATTGCCGCTCACTAATGCAAAAACAAAATCAAGGAAGTCAAAAAAAAAAAGCATAAGTGGAAAAGAAACATTTTGAGCATGACTATCTCCATGCAAACCAAACTGAACATAGTCAATAACTTTGCCATACAGCAACAGACTATTAGTAGCTGTCATTACTTTTGTCCCATGATACCAATATTGACTTTCATCTCTTCTCTCTGTGGGCTAATCTCTCTTGTCACTTTTGTAATCCTCATCCCTGCACCTTGTAAGATTGAATCCTGTCTTCTGTGTAGTGACATGTCACATCAAATGAAGATACTCAAAAGTCTGGTGAAAAGCCTTAGCTTGCTCAGACTTTCTTAAGGAACATTTAACATCTCAAAGGAACAACTGCAACACATCTCAGAAAACCTTGCATTTCAGCAACTGCCTGGGGGGCTGTGGACAGGAGTGAAGCATTACCTTTCCAGCTGACTAGGGGCCACTCTAAAGGAAAAATATAAAATCATTTTAGATTTCATTAGTGAAGGTTGTGTCTTGTTTGCATGTTACAGTGCCTTCAGGATTTCATTCTAACCTCAGTTTATGTTGCCCAAAATTTTCTGATAGTCTCAAGCTTCTTCTCCCCTCCCCCTTTAAAGAATGTTAAGATTTTGATGCATTTTGGGGTTAGCCTACAAAAGATGGAAAAAACAACTTATTCACTCACACAAAAATTTATCACTATGCCATCACAAGCAAGCAGTTTGGTAAGCAGGGGAATGAACAAACCTCCAATTCCTCAGGATTCTTAGCTTTGCAGATGACAGGGTGGTTCTTACTTTGGGGACCACAAAATATCCCCAACCTGTATTAGTCATTAGATATGTTATGGCTTTTAAAATAGAAAGTAAGGTTTAAAAATCTTATTCCTGTAGTAAAGATGTTAAAGCAACAAAAAGGATAGATCAGCTCTTTTCTGCTACCACCCCAAGGCTGGAAAGGCAACACTCCTGTATAGAGTGTGCATGGGTAAGAGGAGAGGCACTGTGCTAATAATGCTGATAATAATACACACTTTTTCATTTCCACCTCCTTTTCCAATTGAATAAAGCAACAAATGACATGAAGTTTTCCACTCTCAATACTCCAGACAGAATGAGCAGACCAACTGTTCTAAGAAAAACCTCCACAGTCTGTCTGTAACAGTAACAGTGTGTGTATATATACAGAACAGACAAGTACTTAATGTAGGACTGGGTGGAAAATGCATCATATTATTCTGCACTAAGGCAGAATTGACCTACAGAGAAATGTTTTCTTTATCATTAAATATACTTAACAACATCAAAAAGATGTGTGGAGATAAATTTGTGCTCTAAAGACACTGCTGACTTTGCAGTGAATTGCGGATTTGTCAATGAATTGGCACTGCTTGCTCTCAGTCATTTGCTGATCTGTTGTCTCCATGTCACAGCACATTCCTCTTGAAAGCTGAACTCTACTGTACCTCAGTTTATCTCTTTAAAACATTGTGATAAGAATCACTTTGGCCTCATTTACGACATCCAGGGAAAAACTAAAGCTATTCAACTCAGTAAGCATTTATGAGTCACATGAAAATACAACATTAATAACTCCACTTTGATCTGTCCACAATTTTCATTCACTATTCAGATGCCTCCACTGTGAGACTTGGTAATTCATGTATGGATTAATGAACATTAACAGAAGCAAAGGCTGAGAATCTAAAGTTACTACACCCAAGACAAGGACAAGCTCCTCTTCTATTAACAAGATGTTTGCACAACTATTTTGAACTCTTATTTCTCATTTTTCTCCCTCCCACAGTCCCTTGAAAGGTAAAAAGGAGATTAATACTTCAATTATTTCACAACAGGAGAATTTCTTAGTGAAGTCTAATATTTTATTGTAGAGAAAGGCCAGCTGTAGTTGGTTTAAACACTACTGCTTTGATTTTTTTTTCATACAATAGGCATCATTTTGATAGTCATAAAGAAATGCATGTCATAAAAGTATGGCACAGAAATGCCTTGATCTCAAGGAATGAATATCCATGTGAACTGGTAGATGAACAGCCATGGAGTGCTTCATCCACAGAACACAAAGCAGCAGTACTGCAAAACTCTGCCCTGTCCCCTTGCTCAGACATCCACTCCTACATGCTGATGATGCTGTAGTTGCTACCCCTGACTACAGACATGTCAATAAAAACAATTTGGACCACCCCCCCCCCCCCCCCCAATTTGAGCAGAATTGATGTATATAGTTACTGAGTTTCATTTCCTACCATTACTTGATAAAACTGTAATTTCAGCCATCTCATCAACCCAAATGTCACCTTTAGCACTTATCAGGCCTCAGCTAGAAAATCCAGGAGCGCTGTTACATGCAAGATATCACTTATCTCCTTATCTGCTTGTTGCCCAGCAAACTCTCACTGTTTAGTTTAGTCGAGGGCACATTTTAGACTCACATTTAGCTGCTGAAATGCTGGTGTCCCAGCTCTGAAGCAGCAGTGAAGATAGTAAATACTTCTTGGCTTAAGCTTTTTCCACCAATGTTACATTTAATTACTGAAATTACAAGACAGTTTGATGATAACCAGCCATACAAGCTTACCAAACATTTAAGAGCTAGTCCCAGGTTTAAATACATTTCCTTTGTTCCTAGTACAAAGTACAGCAGCACAACCCTGGAGCAGTACTGCTCTGAAGCTTTTTGCTTTGGATGTGAAGCTGGTGAGCAGAACCAATGTAACAACAAAGGGCCATCCCCTGCAACCCCAGAAACAGAGGTTCACAGGAACCATGCAGAAAAAGAGAGTTGCTGATTCAAGTACATTTTCAGGTATTAACTACCTGCAGTCTGAATTTATCAGCTGAGGAGAATACAACAAATTACAGACACCTTCTTGGCCAAAAGGAACATATTTGTGCTCTAGTAGCCAGCCTGACTGTAGCAGTTCTTTTTGTTAAAGTGAGCCCACATTTAAATTATAAAGTTATTTCACAATTCAAAGCTTAGTGCCTAGAGCTACTTTCTGTGCTGTAGAAAGCTACCCTGTGATTTTCATGAAGAATAATACCTGTATTGTTTACAGAGCAGGGCTGGAGGCAGCTCTGCTCACTACCACCTGCAGGCACTGAAAATTAGAACAAGTACATGCTTAATCATTTACCATGGAAATGAAACAGCTACAATAGCAACAACAACAACAAAAAAAGACACAAAAAACGTTTTACTAGGTTAAAATGATGATATAAATAATGCAATATGCTACAAGAGTCAAGCATCAGCTCTTTCTAACCAAACTCTCAACAACTAGTTTAATTTGCTTTGTGGAGACCTTTTTTGCTTTCTGGCTACTCAGATGTGGCTGAGAACATTTAGTGAGAGTAAAACCAAGTGCAAGTGGAAGCTCAGCTTCTAGAAATTAAGTACAAATGGATTTTGATTAAAGCACTGTGCTCAATTATAACATTATTTGTACATGACAGTCACGGATAGGAAAGCGATTGGTAAGTCTTTGGCTTTGATTTAGTACAGAGGGTTGATTTGGTCAAGCAGTAGAGTACCTGAGAGATCACCTCACACACAGAGCTCTCCAGCTGGGCTCCTTTCACTCCCTGATTTGAAGCATTTGCAACAAAGGCACATTTTAGTCTACTTGTAACATAAGCTGCTTTGCTATAGACTGAAACAATAATGCTCAAGATCAGAGCCTGGCTTTATGTTTTCTTCTGGGTGGGTTTTTGGTGAAAGAAGGTGAATCTCAGGGTAGCATCAAAAGGAACCTGAGGAGCTCTGAGCAAACCTGGTACATTAAATATTCTTCATTGTTTAACTTATTTGTATCCTTATTAGTTGAGCTGGTAATTAAAACCAAAACAAATTTAGTGTGAATTAAAATTCACAGAGAGCACAAAGGTACTCAGTTTATATGCACCATGTTCTGAAGTAAAAAGCATCTGAGGTACTTGCTTCATCTTAAAAAATACAAATAACCTGCCACAATTACATTATTAGCTACATTACAATCATCTAGAGATTCCTTTCTTTCCATTTACTATTGAAGGCAAGATTTTTCTTAGCAGATCAGCATCCTTCAGAATGTACAATTCTTGTATAATAATTGTATCCCAGCATGCAAGTGGGGCTGGTAATTCCTAATGTCCAAGAGCCTGATGCCACAAATCTAAGACACTACAGGGGGACAAGCAACTTATTTTTATTAATGATACCATTTCAGCTTTGAAAGCTGTTCTTCACACACTCTGTAGCATCAACACACTGTGCCTGTCAAGCAGCAATCAGCCACCTATTGCATTTGCCCATATGCATCTCTCAGAGCTGCTTACAAGTGCATTTCAGACTCAGACAACCATCAACATTGTGGTTTAAAAGCGTGTTGGAAGAATTTTACCCAGTGTGATCAAGAGCTCCTGGTAATGTATACTCCCAAAAACATCTCTAGCAAGGCAACAAATTTGGGAATGCTACTGGAGCCAGGCAGAGAAGCAACAAGTACCATGGAAGCCTCACTGGGTGGGAGATACTGGTCTAGGCAGAGAACTTAGCTGGTTTGCTAGTCACTCCTTGCCCATTAAAAATGATGAAAATAAGTCATCTGTCTCAAAGCATTTCAGCTGCACATTATAAAACTGTGATGACAGGGCTTGCCAGCCCTTATATTTCTATCACATCTGTCCTTTCATAAGCTTATCTGTGTGTACTTTTCACAGGATGACTACTGGGATCACCTCCCTTGGAGATAGGACAGTTTTAGGGACCCACTAACTGTGTACTGTGAGAAAGGCTAATTTGGGATTTAAGAACAGGTGCAAATACTTCTAAACTCCAATGATCAATGGTGTATTGATCAACAGGCTTCTTGAAAAGCCTGGGGGAAATACCTAACCATGAATTTGTGTCATCCATGTTTACATGTCACCCCAAATTACTCTAGGTAGACCTCCTTTTAATTTCCAAAAGTGAAATAAAATATAAATGCTTGTGCAAATCTATGGATAGTGTTCATAGCAATATTGTCTTGGCCTCGTCAGTGATGCTGGCAGAGGTGTTCACCAAGGACACTGCCTGCATCACCAGCATGCCTCCAACAGCAAGCCCATCCAATGCCAGCAACCTTGTCTGGTATTATGAGACCTGCAAGGAGAGCTTTTGCTGGCACTGTTAAGCAGGCCAGGGAAAGCACTGGGGATGTTTCCATACCTCCTTGTTAAAGTGCTGAAGCAGCAAAACTAGAACAGTTCTCCAGCTCCACCCTTGTTCGTCTGAACTGCTTGTGACCAAACTGATTTTAGTGGTCCCCAGCAGGGCAGGCAGGGGATGTCTTGGCTTATTTTATCTTGCCACATGCTAGTATCAATGTTAAGGAACCTGAAAGCAAGGTCTTCCTCTTTTTTTGCCTTGTGCTTTTTAGGTGTTCATGCCTGCATATCAGCAGGACCTACAGCATCACATCCACTATGATCGCCATAAGGTTAACAGCAGATACAAGATCCCTGTAATAGACAGAGATCATCTTTGTGTGTGCCTTCACAGCTACTATAACCTTGCATTTTCCTAGCCAGATAAATAAGAAAGAGAAGAAAAACCTAGTAGGATATATGTATAACATGATAGACACAAGCATACATGGAGATAATGAGTGCTTAAATAAAAAAATAAATAAGTCTCTGTAATTAGTCTCATATGGGCATCCAAATATTAGGCTACCCCAAAAATTTCTTATGGTTTGTATATTGTGTATGAAATATTTTGCCTTCAGCATTCTCTAAGCTACTCACATTTTGCCATTGGGAAGCAGCAGCAGTTTATGATAAAAGGTCTCCCAAGTAGTTAACCTAGTTTAGGGAGGTGATGCTGCAGATGTAAAAGTGGGGGGAGGGAGGAAAAATGTGCTCAGAAGAGATCTGATTTTCATTTCCTTTGAGTGGGATGGTTTACTGGAAAAAAGGCTTTGTTTATTTGTTTTCTCTCTTTAAATAATGCAAAAATCTCTATATTACTGATCCATGCATCAGAACAAAACACCATGTTTTGAGACCTGTGTGAGTTTACAGGGAGAAATGGGTCAGTCTCAGTTCAGTGTCAGAACCTGTGTCCAGCCATGGCAGCTTCAGCGTGTTTGGGGAACAATAAATATACATATATATATATATATATACATATATATAAAATGCTGCCAAATAAAGGCCACCAAGAGCCCTCCTTATTTCCTATGAGAAAGTGAAAGCCTACAGGGGTAGAAATAAATTAGGTAAAAATTAATAGCTTTTAAAGTTCTAACCAGTAAGCACATCACCCAGAGGTAGACAAACTGCTCAAAAGAAAAAAACCCAACAAAACCAGAAACAACACAACAAAAAACCCACACACACCCAAAAAACCCCAAAACCACAATAACCACTAAGCCAACCCAAACCCTATGATTTCTGTTTTTCAGTAGCTGGGAATACTAATGCAAGAGCTTAAGGCAAATACATTAAACCCCTCTAGCTATGCAGAAATAAAATGTTATGTTCAGCACTACTTTCTCCAATGCCATTTTAACAAGGTTTTTTTTCTACCAGCTTCCCTCTCAACAATATAATTTAATTTCATTTAAATTACAAAATAATACCCTAAACAAAAGCCAAGAATGGTGGACATTAATTAGAAAGTATTCAAGCTGTGGCTTTGAGATAGGTTACATCTTTTCTACAGTATAAAATACATTATTTTTTCCCCCTCTTGGAGTTCAAAGTGACCAGTGAGGTGCTTGAAGTTCAGCAATGCTGAAACAGGGGTGTCCATGCACAAATCCTATTGCAGTCTGCAGCACTACTTATCTAAAGTGAATAAAAGTTACATCAGATTTTCATAGTGAAGCAGGAGGAGACCCAAGAATCAATGGGCAGGGGATTAATTCTAATGGAGCTGGTGAATAAATCACCATGCAGAATTGTCAGGCTCCAAATTACCTTAATGAGTAAATTTACAGCAGCTCTGCTGTAAAGCTAACTCATATTAACCATGGTGAAGTAGTTACACCTGTTCAGCTCAGATTATACTCATGTCTTGCACAACTGCTATTGGCTCAGCAACACTGCAGTCCTGATGGTGAACTAGGATTGCTCCGTGGTGAACTGGGCTACCAGCTTCATGGAAGTGGACATTCAGCTCTCATGTTACACATTCCTATGAGGACAGGCTGAGAAAGTTGGGTTTGTTCAGCTAGGAGAAGAAAAAGCTTCAGAGATGACCTTCTAATACCTAAAGGGGCCATATAGTAGATGGGGAGATACTATTTAGCTGAGTAAAAAGCAATAGGACAAGGGAGAATGGCTTCAAACTGAAGCAGTGAAGATTTAGATTGGATCTTAGGAAGAAATTCTTTACCCAGAGGGTAATGAAACACTGGAACACAGCCAGGGATGGGACATCTACAGCCTCTCTGGGTAACCTGTTCCTGTGTCTCACTACCCTCTAGGTAAAGAACTTATTCCTAAGATTCCTAAATTGTAACTTCCCTACTGGTTATTAGGGGAGCACAATGAAGGGCATGTCTGCTCCCTGTTCAATGATCCATGCAACCAAAGAAATATCCAGCAGCAGGCAAAAACCCAGACTGTAAGAAGCTGAAATGTCCAGCACAGCAAACATTTCAAATTAATGTGGTTAGAGAGCTGAATCAAGGTGATCTGTGAAGCCTGCTCCCAAATCCTTTCTCTTGGGAAACAGAGTGCATTCCAGATACATTACCACTATAATTTTAATGTGCTAAGCTAGAGAGACTTGGGTTATATTGAATTTATATGTTCTGTAAAACATGGAAATGATGCTCAATGTTCTTCATCCCATTGCTGAAACTAGAAAGAATTTTGCATTCCCTCTTGTTTTTACACTTAATACATTAAAAAAGCCACTTTTCACCATTGTTACCAAAAAAGGTGCATTATTTCTAGAAACAAGAAGTAACTGAGCACAGCACCAGGTGTCTCTGGCACTAAGAACAAGTCAGTATTCTCACTGCCAAAGATTTTTTTTTGCAGTAAGTTTTCAGCCCAGATAGAGGCTGCTCACCTGTTTTACATACGCAGAGGAAATCGTACCCTGCAGCAGTCATCCTCCATCCTCTCAGCACTTGCAAGGTACAATAGGAAGATTTGAGATTCATTAGGGCCACTGATGCAAATAAGGGCTCATGTAGAATGATATCCAGGAGTGGTGGTAACATGTAAAACTTGAGAAGAGGATCACAGGCAGTGCCACTCCTCAAGCACAGAGGAGCTGTCTTTGGAAAGGGTAAATCTCATCAGTGCAGGAGACAGGCTCCTTGAGGGGCTTGACAAGGCTGTGAAGTACAGCCCTGCAGCATCAACACTTTCTGCTCTATCACAAGCTTCAACACTTTCTGCAGACTTCCAAGAGAAAACTAGATTTCATCCTGCCTTAATGAATTGGACACATGTATACTATAGAGAAATTTAATACAGCCCAGGCAAGCAGAGAAGAGAGGAGAGGTAGAAGCATGTAGAACAAGGTTGGCAACATCTCTCCATGCACTGTTGGAAGTCTCAGGTCCCACAGTGGTGGTGGTCACTGTGTGAGCCAGAAGTCTGAGGCAAGAGGGGATTCCACTATGTCCCTGCTTTGGAGGAACACTCATACATAGCTTTCCAGCCAGAGCAACTGAAAAATGGAGATATCAGCGTGGAAAGCATTCTGCAACAACTTTCCTCTATTGAATATTTCCTGCTATCCAACCTAAACCTCCCCTGGTGCATCTTGAAGCCATTTCCTCCTGTCTTCTCACTGGTAACCCAGGAGAAGAGACCAACACCCACCTCACTCCAACCTCCTTTGAGTAGTTGTAGAGAGAGATAAGGTCTACCCTCAGCCTCCTCTTCCTCTGACTAACCAACCCCAATTCCTTCAGTGGCTCAGCTGAACATTCAGAACCTGTCTCATTTGGATGCTTTTCTTCAAACAATGAGGTTGACGGGAGCTTATTTTTTGTGTTCTATCAGTATTTTCTTGGGCCAAGAGTAGAGCATATCACTTGTAATATCATTAGTGAATTAACACTTGTAAATAGTCATCATCATCTTGAAGCCATTAACTATATAATACACTCAAACTTCTTTCAGTTACTGTTGGCAATCATAGATGAACCCAGAGTACAGAGTGGGCAGAGATCACTCCATGATTTTTATGCTTTGGCTCCTGTACAAGGTACAGGGAATGCTATTAACAAACACCTTAACCTGGAGACATTTGTCATGCCAAAGAATTGGTTATGCTGCTGCAATTGCACAGGTGACAACACAGGAAGAAAGAATAGGCTGCAACTATTGCACTTGCTTTGAAATAAAATGTTGTGCCTTCAAACAAATAAAAATACCTTCAACAAGAATAAATATCTGTAGCATGGCTTCTGAGTTTTGTAACATCATTCACTGTTGGTGTTACAAACAGAAGAATGATTGTTGTGGGGCAGAAATCAGATAGAACATAATACAGGGCATATTACAAGACTGAAAATAGCTTTCCACTTAGATATTTTCTGTGGAGGATAAAAAGAGGTAATGGATTGTGATTGATGTGTTTGTGATCTTCTAAAAGCTTGCAAGTAGCTGTTGAGACCAAGGGAACATTCTTCTCTGCACAATGTGATAGAAAAAACTTAATTTATTAACTAGGTCTTCATTAATGAAAACTAAAAGGAATAAAAACTAGGTAGATAAGGGGAAAACAAAATATTAGTGAGTTAACTACAAGGTCTAATGGAAACTTCTATCACAGTTTAGGGGACTGGAGCATCTTTCTTTTGAGTAAAGGCTGAGAGTCCTGGGGCTGTTTAGCCTGGAGAAGAGAAGACTGAGAGGGGATCTTATCAATATTTATCAATATCTAATGGGTGGGAGTCAGGAGGATGGGGCCAGGCTCTTTTCAGTGTGGTCCAAACAAAATGACAAAAGGCACAAACTAGAACATGAGGAAAAACTTCTTTCCTTTGAGAGTGGTGGAGCACTGGACCAGGCTGCCCAAGGAGGTGGTGGAGTCTCCATCTCTGGAGACATTCCAAACCCACCTGGGCACCATCCTGTGCAACCTGCTTGAGATTAAACTGCTCTGACAGGTGGGAGGTTGGACTAGGTGATCTCCAGAAGTCCCTTCCAACCTCTAAAGTTTTGAGTTTCTGTGATTACACAAGACAATATTTCTTGTCAGAGTATCTTGGATTTTGGTTGGAGCTTGAATTTGGATTTTTTTCTTATCCCTTGCAGAGAAGTCAAAGAAAATTAAGGTGCTTAACAAGATAATGAGATGGAGTGGTAGCAAGGGAGAACAGAGCATATGTTCCTTTATTTACAACAATATTGCAGAGCCTTCAACATATTTAAATCAGTGAGGCACACACCATATAATTTAATTAGCACTTATGGTAGATACCATAAATGTTTCTAATGCACACTTCCTTTTACATACAATTACTAATAGTGTGCTTATTTCTAAGAGCAAGCTGACCAAAAGATGGCCCCACAGTGAATGCAATTCAACTAAAATTCACCCAAGGGAATAGGATGATGTTAAAAAGTACAAGCTCTATTTGAGCTCTTGCTTTGAAAGTGGTAGAACACTGAACCAGGCTGCCCAGAAAACTGGTGGAGTCTCCATCTCTGGAGACATTCCAAACTTACCTGGACACCACCTTGTGCTCAAGGTGAACCTGCTCTGACTGGGAGGTTGGACTAGATGATCCCCAGAGGTCCCTTTCCAACTCCTAACATTCTGTGATTCTCTGAATATTAATAATGTCCATCACTGTACCACATTATAGACCCAGACAGAGCAGGGAGGAGGAAAGAGTTAATCTGGAGAAGTTTGAAAACAATAAGATGACTTCTTGCAACTGATGAAAGCCAACAGAAAGATGAATTTAATTCCATCATATTACTTGTTTTACTTATGTGTTTTGCACAGACTGAAGGGGTACAAGTACTCTTGGGAAGCCATAAGCCATGACAGGTAAGTTAAGGCAGTCTGGCTTGCACCAGAGGTACAGGCACGATGGCAACAGAGAACAGATTTGGGAGATGATGCTGCTAGATGGCAAGAGAATTTAGAATAGGCCAAGTCAGAGCAGAGGGAGATACTTGCTCTGGTAGAGGACCAATTTCTTACTGGATGCTGACAGTCAATATAAGGCTCATTTTAAATTAACATACCACTTTTAATGATATTCAAGGAGGGCTTTTTTAAAAGCATTACTCTAAGATGATAGATATGATTTGTCCTTCTCACACACATAGCATAACAAACTACATAAGATGAGGAGATATAAGCAGCTTATTTTCAACACTGGGAAAAGACAAGGCAATACTTTAGCTAATGCTAGAGAAATAAAACATTCAAATATCCACAAGCTGTTTCCTCCCCATGATCCTCTATGCTCCACAGGGTATCTGTGCATCTCCACTGAAGCCACTGACCATTTGACAATTAGAAACAAAGCTTTTTCCAAAGGCTTTTATTCTAACTGCTCCCCCAGCTTCTAAATATCGAAGCAGAGGTAATTAAGATTAATAGAAAGTGGAGTTTCTACAATGAAGATATACTCTAGACAGGCACAAGCAGAATGTGTATTCTAACACAAAAGAACAATGCATCAATAATGATGACTGGAACAATTCATTTTAATTCCAAAGAATCAGATAATTCTAAATTTGCTGTGCTCACTGCAGGCATGAGGAATACCCTGCTGTCTAGACAAAGCTTCTTCCTAAAGGAGGGCTGTGATTCACCCCAGAGCTTTTGATCAACACCTCTGAAGTGTAAACAAATGTTGCCTCAAAGAGAAAATTCTTCTCACTCATAACAATATAACTGCAGCTGTTGAGATTTCAGATGACAACAGTACCTGCCATTGACATTCCCTAAGTCCAGATCCCACCTTCCTGTATCCCACAGCTGGTATGGTAGAGTCTAGAAGCTGGCACTTTAATTATCCCCAAACAGTCCATTGTCACCAGACAGCTCAGATTCAAATGCCACAGCTGTCCTTACCCTGTCAGAGCAGATAAAAATGGCACTTTTTTTCTCCATGGGTCACCACAGAAGGATGACCTTCAAGAAGAAGATGAGGAGGGGCAATATCCACAATAGACCTTTGGAGTGCAGGAGGCAGTAGGTTGGAATGGAGTAATTTTGAAAGGGAAAAACAAGTTACTACTAAGTTACCTGCTCCAGTCTGTACTGATATGGCTTTCCTGGCTGAAAGGCTGAAGAGCAGAGTATGAGGAAACAACCATATTCTCATGCAGAAGGTTACAAGCATCTTGAAGGAATATAATCTGAAATCTAACACAATTTTGAGGAACAGAAACCTTTTTGCATAGTTAGAGTAGGTTTCAACAATCAAAAGTTTCCCATAGCTGATTGCTGCCATTCTGGATGCCAGACCTTCTGGAGGAATGGACCATTGTCAGAAGCTTCATGAACTGGAGTTAAAGTCAGATTACTACTGCCCTTTAAAATGAATTTTAGAAGAAGTAACCTTAAATAGCCAGTGGGTAGAAATTTATTATTTTTTAAAAATAAGGCTTGCTCAGAAGTCTGCATTATCTTAGAGGTCTCAGCCAACCTTAATGATTTTGTGATTCTGTGTTTACTCTGTGGTATGTCTAAGACAAGGAACATGCCAGCACAAGAGGACTAAAAGAATCATAAGACTGAAATTACAGAATTTCAAGATGCCAAACTGCCAGATTAAAATTATCTTGCTGTAGTTGACTGTGAAAGTTTTCCCTCCCCCTCTACCATACCCCTAACTCAAGAGCAGACTGACTTCTGTATATTTAACTAATAATTCCCAATTTCAATTAGCAGTCAATAAGATCAGCCTCACATTTTCCTTCTTTGAAATATGGATTCCCCCCTCCCTGTGATGCAAGTGTTAATTTTAAGCTTCCTTTAAAATTCATAAGCCTGAAAATGAATATTCAGGGCTTGACACCACTAGACTGCTATCCTACATCTGATGACTGTAATCTTCCACCTTCTCTGAAGCATCTGAGGTTAACTACAACTGGTGATCCAGCCCTGCATACTCAATTGCAACACAGGGGAACTTGGCTAAAGAGTCTGAAATTCAGGAAATATTCTGCACAACTTTGGGCACACACTACCTCAACTGTGGGGTAAGGGATCACAGAGTATCCTGAGTTGGAAGGGACCTACAAGGATCAAGTCCAAATACTGTCTGTGCACAGGACAACCCCAAAGTCACACCATGTGTCTAAGAGCTTTGTCCAGATGCTTCCTGAATTCCCTGAGAGTTGGTGCCATGACTGCATCCCTGAGGAGCCTGTTCCAGTGCTCCACCACTCTCTGGGTGAAGAACCTTTTCCTCATGTCTAACCTGAACCTCCCCTGGCACAGCTTCATGCTATTCCCCTGAGTCCTGTTGCTGGTCACCAGAGAGAAGAGATCAGCACCTGCCCCTTCTTCATCTCTGGTGAGGAAGGTATAAAAAATTTCAAAAGCTCTAGGTTAGAAAAACAGATCCTGCTGAAGTTTTTATAAGGAATTTCATATACGTATATATATGTATATTAAAACAACCCCCCCAAAACTAGCAAATAAACAAAAAACTTTAAATCTGCTTCCTCTGTGACTTGTGGTCATCTAGCCACATTATTACAGAGCAGTGTTTGGTCTAGCATGTGTTGTTCACACAGAATCATTAAGGTTGGAAGAGACCTCCAAGATCATCAAGTCCAACTGTCAACCTATCACCACCATGCCACTAAACCATGTCCCTAAGTGCCACATCTATACATTTTTTGAACACCTCCAGGGATGTTGACTCCACAAGCACTGATCAAAACCTGTACTCGGGCATCTAAGGCACCTCTTGATATCTGTCTCATTTTTAAGTACTAGGAGAGTCTCAAGTTCTACCAGGATAAGTCTGTAAAGAAATGCAATCCATCACCAACACTCTCCAGCCATACAAGAAGGGTAAGGGTATGGACAGGTCAGGAGCAGGCCTGGAGTAAACTGTTTTGTTTTAGCAACATTATTTTATTTTAATTTTATTTATCTTGGTAGTGTTTTCTGCCACAAAAGCAAGGGAGAGTTTGCCTGAGAGCCCTGAGCATAGCTTTCCTTGAGACTTTCACTTTGCAAAGCAATGCTTATGCAAGCTTTCACTAGAACTACAGAGATCAGAATTGAGTGACCAGTGGAGTTTCAGAAGAGGTCACTCAACCATACCTAAGTAACTTTTTAATTAAGTATTGAACAGTAGGTAGGTTATGAGAAGATGCCAGAGCAGATAAAGGGTATCATTGAAGATACAAAGAGAAACTTGGAAGACAGAAGGTGAAAGCCATGCTAAATGCAACAGTTTTTCCAATACTACAAATTAAGAGATCAGGGAAGGGGAAAATGAGAACATTATGGGCCAGAATGATATACTGAATCACTTAAGATGGCAAAATGCCTGAACTATTACATTAGTGCTTTCTCAATATGTTTGCAAGAGGGAATAATAAAAATGTGGTCTTTGACCTAGAGCACATCTATACTTGCATAAAGCCACAAGAAACAAGATGCTAGCTTGCTGAAGGAAAAAAGCCCAACCCCACACAATTAAATGTGTGCCAGAAACCTAACATGTGCTACCTGTCTCTAGTCAGAGGCAGCAATAAATTGTTTTGTGTATTATTATTCCTTATCAAGCTTATTTCTGTCAGGCTCTGATGTAAGGAGACACAAACATTGTGCTATGTCAGGTCATGTCAAGTCCCATCAAGTTACATGATGTAACACAGCCTGATGGAACCTGACATGGTGCATAGTAGTGCCAATGGAAAAGCCTAAATGCCAAGCCATTTTCAATAAACACACTCCATGTGCTGGTACACAGCAAGACCCAGATGGGGCTTTATCCTGAAGCTCTGCAAATATACCAGTCATGGAAAGCTGTGGAGTTTCAAAGAGACAGGAAAAAAAAAATAAATCATAAAACACACATTCTGCAGCAGCAGACATCTACTGGCATTCATGTCCAGAGCTATTAAGCATGATGCAGAGAGCCTATGAATTAAAGAAACCATAATTATCTTGCATGAATTTATTTCCAAGACTTTTAAAATAATCCCATGCATCTCTGCAATAAATATGGCAACAGAAATAGCCAATCAGCTGTATTTAATCTCAAAATGAACTTCCTCTTCTCCCCCATTCTGGATATTCATATTTCTGGATATATATTCAACCTGGATATATAATATTTCTGTTATTCATTGCTATTGCTCCTGTAACACCAAGGGTTTCCTTGGGTACATCCTAGTGACAATCTACAGAAATACAGACTGTGTTTGGGTCTGATCTTTCAACTTTGTCTAACCCTGTGCAGTCTACCCAAAATCTAGGAACTCACAGAATCACAGAATGTTAGGGGTTGGAAAGAACCTCTGGAGATCATCTAGTCCAACCTCCCCTTCCACCCCCGCATCAGAGCAGGTTCAACTTGAGCAGGTTGCACAGGATGGTGTCCAGGTGGGTTTGGAAAGTCTCCAGAGATGGAGACTCCACCAGCTCTCTGGGCAGCCTGGTCCAGTGCTCTGTCACCCTCAAAGTAAAGAAGTTTCTCCTTATATTTAGATGGAACATCCTGTGTTTGCACCTGTCACTTCTTGTCCTGTCACTGGGCAGCACTGAAAAAGACTGGTCCCATTCTCTTGCCATCCATCCCATAAGTATTGATAAGATCTTCCATTCAGTTTCTTTCTGATTAAGTCTCTTTCTGCATGTGCTTTTCTGATAGGTGTCACCATATTATTACATGACAGCATCATGTTCAGATGGAAACTGCAGTACCAAGAAGTGAAAAGTATGCCAGTGAAGGAAGATAGCTCAACAACATATCAGCCTGGCTTCACCAGCCCTGTCAGTGCATGCACAGGCAGTTAAAGGAACATTGATGTTCTTTTCCCTGAACACAGAACTCCAACACACCCAACTAAATTGTCAAGTCTTGGAAAAGGCTTCCCCCATGCCTCATTGGAGCAGTTTGATAAAGGGCTCAGCTATGTCCCATTGCTTTCAATCATCTCCTCAGTGTCCCATGGGGGGACACAGGGAGAGCTGAGAAGAGCTCCATCACCAGGCCCTGACTCAACCACAGCCTCCTTGCATGATGTTGTGGGATTGGAGTATGTGTCACTTGGAGAGGCACAGACAAATAGAAAGCCTTGGGGGGTACAATACTTCTGTCCTTTCAAAGACTTCTAGAATCTTCTCAAAGAGAAAAGGAGAACTAAAATAGACTGCACAGAACCTTCCTTCTCATCCATATTCAAAACTGCCCCACAGGTCTCCACCACATGGTTTGGTTGGGGTTTTTTTTGTTAGAATATTCACATAGGAAAATAAATATCTTCGTTCTCAACTTTGCCATGAACAAAATTCAACCACTTCAAAATGCTTTAAATATTTAAAAGATTATTGTGAAGGAAATTTTTAAGGAGGGTAAGCATCTCCTCCTTCCAGCAGGTTGCTCACTGCTTAAGCAAACACCTTTGCCAGCCACTTTTCCAGAACCAGTTGGAAAGGGCCAAAGGTGAATTTTGGCATCAGTGATGATTTATTCATGCAGAACAGTTGAAATGCAAAGCAATATATTCCTGTCACCCAGACAGCTGACAAAACACCAGCCTTCTTTATCAATGGTTTCAGTACCTCCTGTCAGCTGCCATCAATCTTTGGAATAAAGACTATAAAGCTGCATAGGCAAATGGTTGCCACACAAATTATGAGTTAACCACATCTCACCTGTTATGCAATTTAGTGCCCATGGTTATTTTGATCAGAAGAGTAAACTCACCATGAATACAGAGCTTCTTCAGCCAGAGAAGAGGCAAGGCACATGGGGATAAATATACACGTCCTCTCTTGACTATGTCCAGCAGGAAAGCATCCCTCAGGTACCTTGGTCTCACCATCCAGTGGACTAGCCAAAGCAATGTGCTTCTGAAACCTGATCTGTTCAGGATCCTAAGATGGTCACAAACCTGATCTTCATCTACAGTGAGACGGACTTTGCCCCCCTGGTTCCCTTCTTGCAGTCACCCAACTCAGGAGGCATGAGGAAAGGAGTTGCCAGTGAAGACTGAGGCAAAAAAAGCTGAGTACCTCAGCCTTCTCCTCATCTGTTGTTACCAGCTTGCCAGACTTGCTCATCAGAGGGGATACACTTTCTTTGATTTTCTTTTCTCTGGCTGACACGCATCTGTAGAAGTCATTCATAGCATCCCTTGCCAAGCTCAGCTCCAGTTGTGCCCAGGCCTTCCTGACCTTGTCCCTACACAACCAGGCAATTCCCCTATACTCTTCCTGAGATACCTGTCCCTGCTTCCCCAGCTTATGCAATTTCCTCTTACCCTTCAGTTAGATCAGCAGATCATAACTCAACCATGTTGGTCTCTTCCCTTCCTTGCCTGACTTCTTACCCCTCAGCATTGAGAGCTCTTGCATCCTTAAATTTCTGCCAGCTTCGTCTTTTCAAAATTTCTTATTTTTTCAACTCCTAGGAAAGGTGATGTGAGAAAAAGGTGATGCCATTGCTCTCAGGAGCATAAGCCAGGAGATTAAGGTGAGTTTATAGTACAATCAAATATGTGAAATATAATAATTTTATAACTCTACACTCATATACATCAGCAGCCACCAGGTACTCTTTTCCTAATTCTTTATAGACAAGTCTTGTCACAGAATGAAATAATACACTTCCTTTCTTCCTGCCTCATCTGCTCTCTTTCCACTATCACATAGTCAGCACAAGGAGAACCCCAAATGATGGCTGAGGTACAGAGGGAGATTGCAAACCCATCTGCAGAAAGCAAATACTGAGTGTAGATTGCCACCCTTGTCCTCATTTCAAGCTCCATGCATATTTTGTTTCCCCTTTGCAAAAGAATATCTAGTTATTGGCTTTGTTGCCAATTGTCTTTTAAATCCTTACAGATGTCATTGCACAGTTCCCAACCTAAACAACAAAAATATCCTGCAGTGTATGGCAAAGATGTGTTGTTATTGAGGGGACTGATGTAGAGGTGCAGAAACCTTGTGATAAACCAGTCTTAATATCAGACAACATAAGGATTACCAAACCATACTGACTTTAAAGACTTCTTCCCACCCTTTGTCTTTCCAGGCTGTGGCTGTAACACCAAAATCTGAAGCCATTGACATTTAAACAGCTCCCAAAGTGGCACTGCACAATTGGTCCAACTGCAGCTGAAGGCTGCAAGAAGCAGAAGGAACAATTTTTTTGTAGGATGATTAGCTTTCAGATGTCAGGAAGGGTGAATAATACTCAGCACTCACATCTTAACCCCAGCAGGGTTAAGTACATTATGGCCCTTGAGTGACTCAGAAGAGAAGTCCACTAAATGTTCTTGAAGATAACTGCACCTATAGGCAGGAGGAAGAATTTGAAGGCTGGTCACTAAAAGGGCTTTTATTTCTTGTGAATACAGGTGAACTCAGGACCAAGAGTGAGTGTGATAGAAACCAGGAAACAGTGTCTGTTACAACTGCTCTTAGGCATTATACTGCCTGGATTCTCTGGACATAACCAATCTGGTCCTTTTGGCAGCTTCTAACCTCCATGAAACCCAGTGTCTACTCCAAAGACTGAAATACTCAAACACAAACCCCAGAGCTTCTTATGGAAAGCCAATTTCCATCCTGCACTTGGTGCAGCTGATGGGAATAACCCAGGAGGACCTGGAAAACACAGTGCCACAGAAACACTTATCCATGACCCCCTTCTGCTTCTGGTGCAGCTAACTGTCACAGGCAGGGACATCTATTAGGCAGAACTGGCACCTTGTAGCCTTTGCTGGAGCTATGCTTGGCTTGCTTTCACAGCATTAGTTTGGCAGGATTTCTTTGGCCCATCTAAGTGCAGATTTGGAGGGAAGACATTTGCAACATGTCTCTGCTGGTCCAGAAAAAAGCCAAATTTCCTGTTTAATGGAAGAGTTCTCTAATTATTATTATTATTTTTATCTATTGCCTGTAAGAATCAGAATAAAACTGTGGTCCCATGCAAAACAGCAGCAAAACTCTTACTGATGTCACCAAAGTCTCCCCTCTGGTTTTCCAGATATTTTCTACTCCAAATTTGACAAGTTCATTCCCTTAGACTTTTCCAGCAGTATCTGCATAATAGTGCAGGCTTTGTCTTATTGCATTTGACAGAGCTTTCCCCCAGTGTCCTGATCATAAGTCATCTTTCAGTTCCCTAGTATCCATTGCCTAATAGCAAATGAAGTTGTCTGACATAGATTGCATATTATATACACCATGGTATTTTTGTCAGGTCAAAATTTACTGGGGGAATTGCTAATTGGAAGCACAGCCACTGTCTGGTTTTGTCTCTAGGCAGACTAGTAGGCAACATAAAATTGAACAGGGGATAATCGTCTCACTTACCCATACTTGGTACCTTCTTCCTTTTAAAGAACTTCTCCCACTTGCTGGCCCTCCTTGTGTTCCCTCTCAAACCACACTGGCACCTTACACAGTCCCAATGCAACTTGTTTCTGTGTTTTGGGAGCAGAATGTGATGAAAGCATTTGGCAGCAAGGGTGTCACAGCCTCTCATGAGTCCTACAAGAAAAGCAATTAGCCAAATCCAGAGCTGTAAGCCAGAGAGGAAGCCAGGTGTTATGCACACCTGGCACTTGCAGCTGCCAGAAAAGCAGGAGGGAGAACAGGGGTTTCCAGATGTGTGTGTACCTCAAAGTCAAGCACAATGATCTCCCTAAATGTGTAAGGACAGACTTCTCCCTTTCTGAAGTTCAGATACCATCAAGCTGGGTGTACAACCCACCTCCTGTTCAAAGATGGACTGGTCCACCACATTAACACTTCCCTTTTATTGCCAGCAAGATTAGAGAACATCCCAGAAAGAAAACTAGACCTTCTGATACCAACTGTTATTCAATGCTCATGCTCAGCCTCCACCAGGACCAACAAAATAAACTCTTTTCAGTTATGTACCATGGGTTGATAAGCTGAATACCAGAGAGAATGAAAATAAGTTTACCCACACATGCTGCCTGGAAGGTATAGAATATTCCTTCATATGCTCCTAACAGAATAGGATAACTACAAGTTTTGCACTCTCAAATATTTTCATTATTAAAAGGAAAATGGTTAAGAAAAAAAACTTTGTTAATTTTTTAATCATAATACAGTCTCTCTCCCCATGCTGGTAACTGAATTCCATGAAATTAAGGACTTAATCCAATAACTAAATGAACCCTTGTATATTCAACAGACAAGCTCTATTCTTCACTTATTAAATGTACTATTAAAAATTCATAAAATTGTAATTCTTATTAGATTCAATTGGTAAGGTCAATGCCAATATAGCATAGGAGCACTTTTATTACAATTTAAATTTTTGTCTCCTACATTAGTTTTCATTAAAACATTCAATGAAAAGAAATCATTCTGAAAGAATAAAAGAAATTGTCAGCAAACCAAGCAGGCAGTATCTGTTAGTATTGTTACATGCACTTGAGGGAAGCTGTTCCCATGGACTCAGATGTAGCTGTTATCAGGGGATGAGGGAAAAGGGGTCTGGAAAATTCCACACACCACTTACTATATATCTGCTGGCCCTAATAACTGATTTCATATGAAAGATGAAAAAAATAACATTAACAACAAGACAAAAATCCATTCTCACCTCCCAGAGTAATTGGTGCTTAAAAGAAAGGGAAAATAAGTACCTGACATGAAGAAGGTTATAAAATATGACAGCTTTAATCTGTTACTTTATTTCTTCTAGAAATGTTTCATTTACACTTGTAAATAAAAATATTAATGGTTTTCCTCAGAGGCTAGGGCCAAAGGATAGTTAACATGCAGCAGTAGAGTATTTTTAACCATGCCTGAGACAGAAACAAGGCAATTTGCACTCAAATCGTTGCAGCCAGACATGATATTGCAATTCCAAGATCGAGAAACTGTGTGCACATCATTAAATATGCATATTAGTTAGTTAAATGAAGGTTGGGAATAAGACCTAGAGCTAGACAGGACCTGTGAAACCAGGGCTGGGGCAGATGTCACTGCATTGATTATACTTTGGCATTATGTCAAGCTCAATTAAAAAATAAATGAAATTAAAGCAAGCTCAACATGGTGTCCAAGTGTAATAACCGAGGTGACACCTGTCCAAAGGTACATGTGCCTGAAGCCATGGTGTCCAAAGTGCTCCTGCTATGTCACTGAGGATGGGATGTTAATTCTAAGATCAATTCTGCTGGCTGGCAGGTAGGGCATATGTGACAGCCTGTGTGCAGCAGGCAGAGAAGAGCTTATCTGGTCTGGATTTCCAGCCCTCCTAGTTAACCACTTCTCTGCTCTGATCAATACTGGGAGCTGCACTCCAGCCATCACCACCTCTTAAGTGGGGTAGGGACACACACTACCCAAAAGACCCAAACTGTCTCTTCCTCCTTATCATCCTAGAATCATCCAAATTACTGAATTCTAAGCAAGGTACAAGGCAAACTTGGCCAACATTGTAGGACTGAATCATACCTTTGATGCAGCATCATGTGCTTGCAAGTTCTTGCAATATTTAGGATTAGAGATCACCCTCCCTCCCCTTAATGTCAATGCTACTTCACCAAAGCCCTACTGGCTGCAGCTTCTGTCACTGAGAGAGGACATGCCATGTCAGCCTGACAGCCAGGTCACATCCTACAAAACCCCCTAATGATCTCCTCCTTTATGCAGAACAGCAGACATTGATTGGCAGGACAGCAAAATTTGCACTACTGCTGCATAAGCTGTATTTGGCCAGACAAACACTTTTGGTCTTTGGGACTACTAACTTAACACCTTTATGGGTAGTAAATTCCATGAAAAACAGAAATAAAAGCAATTCCATGTGTCCTTCCTTCTCTCTAACCTGTAACAATGAAAAAGTACCTTTCTTTTGGCATCATGGGTCTCCATAATAAACTGTTTAAGTTAGGACTTTCCTCTCCTGGATTTTAATTTCTGAAGCACCAAACACACAAGGTCTACCAACTCACCATGGGTTTTTGCCAAAAGAACTGAGGAACTCCTGCCAGTTACTGCTTATCCAATTAGTCAAGTATTTATCATGACAACTTCTCCTTGGTCTATGCTTGCACTTCCATGCACAGAAACAGTATCTCCTCTTCTAAGTTTTCTCTCTGAATTATTTATTTTCAGAGGTTAACTTTGGAATGTGACAATCTTGCCAGAGAGGCTGCATTTGAAAATTGTCTAATGCTACCTACAACATCAGCAGATATGCTGTTTGTATTTCACCTCCCCTACCAACAGGTCATGACCTATTCAGTAGCAAAGGCAGGGCACAATGAATGGTACAGCACAAACTTGGCTCTTTCTGTAGCAGTTGTACCTAACCTTGTACATTAGAGAACAGTCCCTGAGTACATAAGCTTAAACAAACAGAACTTGCCTTTTGCAAAGCCAATAGGCAGGTTTTGCAAGTTTTACAGCCACAACCCCCCAGAATGAGTAAGGTATCTCTTGGGAGATTATACTTTTGGCTGCCTATTTAGTGCTTCTTGTGACACAGCCTCTTCAAGAGTGCACTCACAGGGACATTGCCACCATATTGCTCTAATCACTGTTACACAAATATATAAACAATGCAAATGGTCCAGAGATTTTGTGAGAAATCCCTCAAATTATTTCACTAAAAAGGGAAGGGAAAAAAAACCCCCTCAAACATTTCCTCTTTTGTATGTGATTATGTTCATCTTATAACATGAAGATGTAAGAGAAGGGATTGTAAACTGATGACCAGAACCTCACAAAGCCTAGAGGTCTCCAGATTTACTTAAGCATAACCACATAGTGAGGATAATAAAGCTAACAAGCCATATTGAAATGACTCTTTCTACCAATAAGCAAACCCATAGGGGCTGAGTTGTACACTACAGAGACACTTCAGTCTTTGAAAAGAGCCAAGATACCTTTTAGGGCTTCCAGTTGCATTTTACCCTTTGTTGAGTTGCTTTTCTTCCAGGATCTAGTGGTGACTTGACTGAAGAGTTGAAAATGCAAATGGATAGAAGGTAGCTAATGTTTATTAGGCTAATAAACTCCTAGTAGGTAAGTAGCAGGTGCAAATGCTCCCAGTCTATTTTCCTGCTTTATAAGAAGGCTTGCTCAGAGCTGCCTCCTGTACCCCAACTGAGAGGTCACTCCTTCTGCATCATCATTAGCAAGAGAGCTGTTAGTCCACCACTAGCCAATCTCATACTCAATACAAGACCTAAATTTTACTAAAAAATACCTCATTTATGTAACTTCAGTATAGAGGAAGGAAGGATAAAGGGACTCAATACACTGAATTCTTTATTCTGCTTTGCATCTTTAATACTGCCAAAGTGCTTCAGAGCTCTCAGAACAGTTCACTTATTGTGCTGGTGTTAAAAGTTAAAATATAGAGGGTGCAGGTGACAATGCATAAGAAAACAAAAATCTATAAGTGGATGCCAATCTCAAATCTTTGTCTGGCAAAATGAATTTAAGTGGCAGAGGACTGAAAAGGTGCCATATAAAATATGCCAGTAGGCATTTTACTGCTTGAATCTTAATGGAGGTTTTTGTTTGGTTGGTTTGGGGTTTTTTTTGCATTTATGTAAGCTTTTCAAAGATTTATTCTTTCAATTACCTATCAAAAGATCTCATAAAGGTAAACTCAGTGGACCATGAAGAATTAGAGCTGTCTGCTAAGAAAGATGTACACTTAGTAGGCTCTGTGCATTAAACAACTTCATTTGACACCAACCCTTAGCCCAAACAGCAGCTGACAAACTAAGTTACTTAGTTTACCATCAACTATTGTGATTAAAAAAAAATAAAACAAAATACATAACAATCCTCCCAGGTGCACTCTCCCACTGCCAGAGATACCCTATATAGTCCAGGTTTTAGCTAAAACTTAGCCTGTAAAGATTGATTGATAAATCCTGTTTATGGCAACTCAGGAACCCAAGCCAATGAAAATAAATCTAAATGCTGCCTGGGTTTTAATTCCCCAGTTTTCATTTTAGCAAAAATTAAAAAAATTAGTAATGTTAGTTAAATCCCTAGTACATCACCTTCTTGTCTCATAAAACACACAATGCCTCCATAAGCAAGAAAAACACTCCAGCACTACAATGGGTTTTGAATCCAACAGAAAGTAAAACCTTGTGGCTTAGAAAGTTTTCTGTGGCCATGTCCATAGTGCCAGAGGCAGCACAATGCAAGCTCTTGGGCTAGCAACATCCTTAGGGACATGGTTTAGTGGCATGGTGATGATAGGTTGATGGTTGGACTTAATGATCTTGGAGGTCTTTTCCAACCTTAATGATTCTGTGATTCTGCCAGTGGCTATCAGTGCAGCTATCCTGTTTTTTGGTCAGAGCTGGCACTTCAGCATGACACTGCACTGTGCCATTGGGTTGGCTCAGCAAAGGAAAGCTCCAGCTTGAAGGAGTCTCACCATGATGCTTCATTGAACAGTGGAGACTTGCTCACTGACACTGGCATTCTCCCACAGCCTGCTAATCCCATAAATCCTCTTGCCTCCTTTCCTGAAAAGTCTGCCTTTGGATTAATCTGCTCTTTCTGAAGACATTGCTCTTGGCTTGTTACAAAAGAGTGATAATTAGTGGAATTTTCAGGTCCCTCTTTGCAATTCTGCCTAGATCCACAAATCCTTGGTTCCTCCTTTGCTGTGCCAGACACAGAGTTGTGATGGATGTGATGCCAACCTCATTTTATACATGCTTCTGACAGGCAGCAGTATAAGCTTTCCCTGGAGATTTCAGTCATAAATCAAGAGGCAGTGTGGTCTGGTAAAGGTAGCACTGGACAGGGACTAGGGAGATTTTGTCACTTCATTTGCCTATACCTAGTTCCCTTTCCTTATTTATTCAGTTCATTAAGTCTTCAGGTTACTTCTCTGTGCTATACATATCAGCTTCACATATATAAAACAGTCAGACTTAGTATTACATCAATAAAATCCATATTTATCCTATAAATAGTAAAGGATGCTGCACTAGATAACATTAAGAGATAAATATCAAAAAACCCCATGATTTTATCATGAAGTCCATTTACAGAATTTTTTCTCTCAGTAACTAGTGCCCTAATATTCTCCCAGTCTAATGATGGCTTTTGTTATGTTGAAAGGACCCAGTCCATATTTATGTCCCTTTTTTCCCTCCAAAAAATGATCTTTAAAAGAGATACTTTGTCAAATTGTGCTAAAGAAGGGCAGTGCTTTAACTATTTCATCACATTATCTTAATTACATTACTTTAAAATCCTACTTAATGGAGGCTTCTTTATTTTCTTGGAAAGGAATAAAGAAACTAGCATAATTTTTTTCTTTTTCACTATTTTTTCAACTCTCATTTCCCCCCCTCTTATGTTTTTGAGCATTGTTACTGATGATATGGCAGGGAACATATTGCTGTATTAACAAGGTCACTCAGTCACAAAATCCCATTAGTGGTGAAAATGACAGAGCTGAGAGTAGTGAGTTGTGTAGTGACAAATCAGGCAAGTTCTCACCTTGTGCACAGAAAGTCTCAGGTTTAAATTTGCACCATGTAGAAGCAGAAGAAATGCATCCACAACTTAGACCCAACTCTGCACATCTCTATAAAGAGACATGCTCAGCTCTCTTAGACAAGGGAAATTCAATTCAGTCAGCAGCTTCTTTTGAGCTATACCTAATAAAACCCCTATATATGTTACCATAAATGCTACAGAATATTGAGCAAAACAGTCCTCTTCCAATGTCTCTGTGTGATCCCAGTGGGGTCACATTTTAGAGCAGGGAGTGCAGAAAGCAAGAGATCCATAATTCAGTTAAAGCAAGTATTATACAGAAGCTTTGGTACCTGATGGAAAGACTACATGGCAACTTCTTTGGCACAGCCCTGAGAAAAGGTTTCATCTGTGCTGCCAGAAAACCTCTCAAATTATCACTCACTCCATACTTCCTCCTGGCTCTTGTGTCAAGCAGCCCAGCTCTGGCATTTAGCAGCAGCACAGAGCATCATCCTCCTGCACTGGTTCACCTGAGTAGCTCAGGGAGAAGGGATGGGAGTCCTACCAAGTTCTGCTGCTGAGCAATGACCCAAAGAAACTGCATCCCCCAACAAACCCAGCCTTGGAGAAGCTGGAGGAGTTAGCATGGAGTGAGAGCAGCTTCACAGCGGTGCAGGTTTGTAACCAAAGGGCATGAAACAAATAGTAAATAACAAAGGCAACTGACTCCAATAGGAGCTAGAGCAACTCTCATCACCTTGTGAAAAATCCAACCTCCCAATGTGAGCTGACAGCTCAGAGCAGAGGTCAGGGCTTCCTGCTGCTTCCCTTTTGGCTCAGGACACATCAGTGATCCAGATAACAGAGTAAAGGGAATGGGACTTTGGTGAGTCATTCACAGGGGCAAATTTCCAACTTCCTAAGCAAAAGCTAGAGAAGGGGCAGATATATTCAGTGTAAAGCCATTCTACTAAATGGACATAAAATGCAATCATTCTTCCCTATGTTGGTTTCAGGCTGTCAACATTTTTAGCTGAACTTGTGAAGACATCAAGTTGAAGATAAACTAGTTTTTGAAAGAAGAGTCCAATTAGCTTCCTTTGCTGATTTTTTTTGTCCTGAAATTAGATTTTATTGCAATTGTATTTACAAAACTCATGCTGCAGGATATATTTCCTCCAGTCTGTCACTGCTAATGAGCAAAGGACACACAGAATGTTCTTATTTCTTTTCTCTCTCATCATTCCTCAAGGTGAACTATGATTTTCTTTCAAGAGCTTTGCTTGCAGAAAACTAAGGATTTGGTGAAAGAGAGAGGCAAAAATATTAATTGCATTTTCCCACTTTACTGACAGTTCCAATAGCAGCAAACATTATTGCAAAGGAGGAGCAAACAAAAAAAAAGCCTCTCAACATCAACTGCAAGATCACATCAGTCCTGAAGTCAGTCCAGCCTTTGCTGTTCCTCCTACCTTCCTTCCCCAGTGAGGCTGTGGGAGGGTGCAGAGGCATCCACTCTGATTATGGAGAAAGTCAGAAAAGATTACAATCACCAAGCAAATTAAGTGAAGCAGTAAAAGCAACTCCTATAAAATATTTCAGATCCTGGAAGGGAAGAGGAAGGGAGAGTAATAATAGGAGACTAGAAAAGAAATTATATTTTCCCCTTTTTCTTCACAAAGAGGTGAACTTTCCTCCAAAATGTCTCATTTCAAGACAAAGGTTGCACTATTAGATGCTGACTTCATGTCTTTCAACTAATGGATAAGACAAACCCATACAATACTTGCTATCTAGAAGAGAAAAATTGATTTTCCTCCTCCCTCCCTACCATTCTTCCAAACAAAACCTGAGTTAAAACAGACTGTGTGGCAACTTCAGGTCACCATAATTCTCTTTAGTTCTTCTCCCTGTCAAAAGTCATGATATCAAAGCTGCTCCTTAGCTCCCCCTTAATGGTATCAAAGGCACTCCCCCACCTCTCAGCCTCCCTACCTCCCCATACAAGGTGAAGAATAAATCACAGGCTTGGGCTCAGACATATCTTTAATCCTGAGAGCTCCAAGAGCCAATCATGGTCTCTTTGCACCACTCCTACAGCCTGCTTTTACCTGGGAGATGGAGGGGTGCAACCTGAATGGGGATCAGGGTCTGCAGCATAACCAATGACAACAGCTACAAATAATGTGTCAGATTCCACCTCACTTTTTCACACAATATAACATTTTTCTAACCAGCTCCTGCAAAAACCTGCAAATATCAAAGGTCCTAGGTATCTGTATGGTTTTTCTTTCAACATCTCCAGGCACATACTGAGAAAAAACTAAGCAATAGGTTGAGTAGCTCAGTTTTAATTCTTAGTTTTGCAGAGCTTCATGAAATAAGAGAAATAAGAGATGTCCTGTGTCCATTTCCCAGCCTTACTGTGTGCCTGTTCTCTTGGGCTTTGTAAAAAACCAAACCCCAAAACCAAAACCAACTCTTCAAATACACAAGCATCTGCAAGGGGAAGCATTGCCTCCTTCCCAGGCTGTGTTCAATGGCTAAAGTACATCCCATGGCTACTTCAGCTCAGTCCCCTCAGGGATTTGAAGCTGCCTCTCCCACAAAGATGTATCTTTCCTTGCTCTTGGGAGGTGAATCAGCCTTTCCCCCTCCACCCCAATCACCACTTACTGATGTAAAGGTGGAACATCATTCAGGATTTGGGATGTTCTCCTGGGAGAGAACCAGAGCTAAGAATTGGACACTGTTAGAAAGGCATGTAGATGAAGAGCTGATAGGTTTGGTTGGTGGTTGTTGCTTTTCCTTTTTTTGGTTTTGTTTTTGTGTGCATTTGTTTTTTCTTTGTTTTTGCTTTGAGATTTTTTTTCTTTTTACATCTTACAACCTTTAATTTTATAACTTTAAATCAGTTGTTCCTAGTGTTAACCCTTTTACCACCTCCACAAACATTTCTAATCAACTGCATTGGAACTGATTGCTGAAATACCCCATTAAACACAGACAAATCTTTGCAGAGATATCCATTTAAGAGGGAAATTTCAGAGCTGACACAAACCCACCTCTCTCAACATGTCTTCCTTTTTTGATTTATTTTTAATCTTGCACTTCTCCATTTTCCCCCAGTACCTTTCATCCCTCTTTCCATGCACCTCCCTCAGAAGGCAAATGCATGGTGACAGTAGAAACTTCATGGCAGCAGGAGGAATGAAAGGTTTATTTCAAAGTTGAGCTGTTCTTTTGTGTGTGTGTGGTTTTGTTAAGCATTTCTGAAATCCAGCTAGGAAAACCTAGAAAAGTCTTCCAATTATAATCCTTGATATTTCCCCTGAAGCTAAACCAAAGCCCCTTTGAACTAGAAAAGTGTCTTTCAAAAAGGAGAAGGGCAAGACCTGAACTTTTCTACCTGTAGTCTTATAGTCCAAGATTAGAGTTAGGTTTTTTCTCCCTTCTCCTTGAGGAAGAAAATACACAGATTTTTTAATACAACTATTTTTAGCTAATCCAACTTTCCCTTTTATCCTCTTCAGCCAATGCCTGCACCCAGTCATCTGAGCATTAAGTTGTATGACTACAACCAAAGTAACAGTTTCCCTGATGTATATTTGCTGGCTGTGCAGAGGAGGTAAATAAGATTTTGCAGTGCTTCTTGTCAAAAATCTCATTGTCACAGGCATGTTTATTGATTGATTTGCCCAAGTTAAGTAAGTTATGGATTAGCCTCAGCTCCTATTAAAACCAGTTTCCATTAGGAAGTCAGTGCCTCATAAGGTGCAGATGGATTTAGTGTGTGTGTGTGTATATTCACCTGGTGCTCTCTCAGATAACTCCATGGTGGGGTTGCAGGGTGATTTCAGAGAGGAGAGCATCTATCATTCTTGGTTACATGGTAGCTAACAGGCTTCTCCCCCAACCCATAACAAGACCATAAAGATTGAGTCTGGGTATATGTTGGTTAGCATAACCACTTTCATGCAGGTGCTTCAGAAAACTTATAGGTAGCATAAATGTGAGTCTTCTAGCATGAAGTATCATAACAAGGTGCAGCAAGGGTTTAATGCACAGAAAGGGAACAATTCCAATTTTTCTAATAGGCTTTCATACCAATCTGAAGAAAAGCAATTCAGCTTCCTACATCTTTTATAAGTAGCACACTTTACATAAAACCTATTGCCTTTCTAGTTGATCTATGGTTTAAAACATAATATTATGCCTAGAATCTAAACTAAAAAGGTAATAAAGATACTGTCTTCTGGGACCAGGACAGTAATGAAACTTCCATTTTCATAACTCACCAACCCCAAGCATAGCTTATCAAATTTATTCTTATGGAGTTTTTAACAAATAAGCCAAAGGAAACACATTCAAGTGAAATAACGTTCAGTACTTTAACTTGAGGTCTGTGTGAGGACAAGTCATCATGTATTTTGCTTAATTGTTTCTCACTTGTTCCTGTTTTTAACACCTCTCCAGCAAATTAGACAAGACTCTTCAATGTGTTACTGGAGTTGTGTGAAAGATCATATATTATCCTCTTTGTAAGCTCCAGCAAAAGCCCAGAAGACAAACTGGACAAGAATGAGGAGAAAAGCTTACAAAAGGAAGCCTCATGGTGCAGTAGCAAAGTTAAAAATAGATATTCCTGTTACAGATGCATTCAACCAGAACAAGTTCCTTGCTATATCCAGGAGAGGCTGGATGGTCTATTGGTAAAGTGTAAGTGTAAAGTTTTATATCTGAGTGCCCCAGGCATCTCTGAGCTACAAAGGTAACCAGCAAAGTCCTCAGCCAGGACTTGGTTCCTGGTATTCCTAGTTAACCCAAGCATAAGGAGCTTACTGATCAAATGCCTTTCCCAATACAGAAGGATTACTGCTACACCAAGACTGCAGACACCAACTCTTTAGATATCAAAGCCCTGAGTGTCATATTTTAGACCTTTGTGGTGGGACAAGCACTTCACCTCCTAGACACAAAGCGAAGATGCACACCCTCAAGACTGAAGGACAATCAGGTGCTGAGGTTTCCAAGGGCTATTTAGGTGTCACAGCCAGTTTGTGCTGGATACATCTAGGAAAGCAAAAGGCTGAAATATGAGCATTCAAGACAAAAGAGGTTTTTTTGGCTCACAGGACAGTGCCTGACCAGAAGAATCCCCATATTTCTCCATCTAAGTTCCAAAAGACAAAGACTGGTAGCTGGGTGGAAGGTTTTTAATGAGTTCTCACAAGGAGCACAAGGATGTGGTGAGTGCTGGACTATCTTCTTGCTCTCACTGAGAGATAAGAACCTTTGCACCACAGACTAGCACTGCTTTTGCAATGGCCACCCCAAGAGATCCAAGGATGGCTCCTGTTGGCTCAATTAGCATAGAAAAAGCCACCAATGATGAGATAACTACACTGCAGCAGTTAAAGCCTCTTTTTTGGACATGGTCAATATCATGTGGAACAGCTCAAACATTTTATGGCCACCACAAAAGGGAGACAGAAGTTTCACTTAGGACTTATACTCTGCATTTGCAGATATAGAAAAAAGGGGCATTGCCTTATTAGTTTGGCATTGAGAAGCTGGACAAGGATGCAGCATCCCAGTGAGAGGTATACCTGGTGGTTTCCAAGCTGTCTATTGTAAAGTATACACTTAAAGAAAAGTTATTTTAGCATGTACAAATTAAAACATGAGCAACAACTTCATACAGAAAATACCTACTCTGACAGCAAAACCCCCTAGCTAGCATTCATAAGCACAGCTCTTTAAAGGTGGTATTGATTCACTGACTCATTAGATGTATAGAAGTGCTAAGAAGAGAGCAAAAGCTCCTGTGCAGATGGATAGGCACTCTCAGAACTTCACAGGGCATCTCAAAAGCAACCATACAAATTAAAGATGATTTGTCACAAGCAAACCCAATCACATGAGCTCCATCCCCTACAATTGTCCACCTCCATACTGCCTCACTAATTTCAGGGGCTGCTAGTGGGGGAAAGGATTGAATTCTGTGATGTGCCTTGACTTGACAAAGGTAACCTGACTCACTCTTTTATTCACATTGAGAAGGCACTTTCAAACCAGGTGGCAAGAGCTTTTGAAGTATCTCAACACTTGGCCCCTGTTTCTTCATTCATTTTAATCAAGGAGGCTCCCATTCAGATAACCCCTGCAGATCACAGCTAAGCCTCCCACTGCAAGACAACCAGGAGAATGTCAGCACCAAGATGTGGAGAGGTATATTATTCACATGTGCTAATATATGTGCATCTCCTGAAACAGCCTGAAGTTGCCTGAGATCTTAGGTTTTTTACCAACCTAGACTAAGCTTCTACTGAATGTTACCAGGAATGTTATCTGACTGGAAAGAGCAAGTGTGAATTCTGTACATCTGCCTAGCAATGCATCTCAATGTGAAATCAATTCCAATAACACCACTGAACATAACTTACCCAAAAATCACTTGCTTGTGCCACGGTTTTCACTGCGAAACCCTGCAATGCTTGAGCTGGTAACAGTGGATCTGAAGTCTCATGACTGTTATGCAGTATTAGTCCCCAGCTGGGAGACTTGGCAAGGCAACACATTTGCATCTTCATGAACTTAGCACTTCACATCAAGGAGAGGATGTGAGCTTGTCAACTTGATGCTCCCAGTGCAATCTCTTTCAAACTGGCCCTTGGAAATCATTACAATATGGCTGGAAGCTCTTCACAGTCATAAATAGGACACATTAGATTTGGCTGTTACAAAAACTGTCAAAGGGTACTAATCATGTCCTCTCAAATTAATATTGTCACATTTACTTACTAGTACTTAGATGATGTTGGTGAACTGTCCTTACCATCTGTTTTGGTTCACACCCACATCATTAGAAGGTTTCTTTCCTTTTATCTTTACTGCCATCCTTTATTCAACTATTTTCAAGCAGTTGTCCTTTAATTAACACAGTTTCTTTCTAACTGGCCAGGTATTTGTGAAGTTACAAGTCTGTGCCACACTAGTGTCCAACCCTTCATTTAATGAGGTGAAGGCATTTCTTGAGTGGAGACTCATCTTAGGCTTACTGCAATGGCATGATTTTAGTTTAAGACAGAAACACTTAGAATTCTAAAGGGAGTAACCAGAAGTATTTTAATATATTTGATGGAGTTCTAAAGATGAATAGAAATTCTCCTAACTCAGCCTGTGTGGCTATGTGGTTAAATATAAACCAAGAACAAGAATTTGGCACTTAGAGCCCACTTAGAGTCTCTTAGTCCTTCATATTGAACTAGTATACTCAAGCTCTTAATATACTACATTTCAGCTTAGGTAGAGGAAACTGTGTCACTGCCATGATCCATATCTCAGAAAATCTCAAAGAAGATATGAAAGTCTAGGCATCAAGAAGATGCAACCCTCCAGGCAAGAGCTATCTGCCAGATATTCCCTGCACCATCATCTTCAGGGATATCTTAATTCCAGTACTTCTCATTGCAAAAGTATCTTACAAGGAGATAAATGTCTTTTGGTCTCTAGTGTTGCTCAGATCCTCTATGATTGTGTAGTTTCATACCAATAGCAGCAATGCAAGTCAAGCTTGTATTTCTACAAGAGGTGTGATTTCTGACATGAGATATGAATGCACAACAGCACATGGACTAACTGCAATTATAAGACTGTACAAGAACCATTTCTGTGCACAATGCAGCAGTAAAACCACACTGGACCAAAAAAAATAGAGTGTGACCTCTAGGTAAAATTCAGAACTGTTCCCAAGTGTCTCAGGTGAAAAGCAGAAATTTCACATCAAACACACTGCCATCCTTTCATCTAATTACTTCCTCTCATTTTATTAGCTCTCTGCTAGCTGAGTTGCCTAAGCCATTTCCCTGCATGAGAAGGATCTGTAGCCATGGAAATTCCCCTCACCCCCTGAAATCAGACTTGCTCACTTGGTGAGAAATGTATAATCCTCCCTGGAAAAGCAGTGAAGATACTGGATGTTTGAAGTATGTAGAGTGAGTCCATGGTATAACTTTTACACCATAGCCCACAGTGTAGGACAAAAAAAAATCATCTTCTAAATGTGCTCTGGTGCTGTGGAAGTCCTGACACAGCTCCTGTCTGAAGGCAGCCTTACCAGCCAGGGTTACCTGGAGGGAAGGGGGAACACTTGGCTTTCCTTTCTTTCTCATCAGAGGCCAAGGTAAAGGATGTGGGGTGACCTCACAGCTGCTTTTTTACCTCTTCCCTTTCAGAGAAGCTGACACCTGGAAGCAGGTGAAGAGGAATTTCTTGCTTCACTCATCCAGACTTCAGGGAGTGGAGTCTCCAGAGGAGGACATGAAAATGGCACCTGCTGCCTTCATGTGAGGAATAACCTAGTCCTGAATCTACCAGTTCTTGAATTCAGAGACTAATTATGAAGTGCTAGAGATTTAGATATTGGTCATTTTTCCCCCTTCCATTTTCCTAGCAAAACAAAGCTAATAATGCTACCTTTTATTTCAACTATTTTCAAGCAGCAGCAAATACACTCTACATTCAATAGCCTTATTCTTTGTTTTGTAGGTTGATTCTGGCAGGAGACCCCACAATATGAATTATATGGCATTAAATTTCAAGCCCCCATGAAATCTAGTTCTGCTCTTGAACTTAAGGAGTTTAAGCCTCCTCATCCTGGGGTGTGGGGGCAAGCAGTGGCATTCCTTCTTAGTTGAGCCAAAATATCTACATGTGTCCTACAGAAGATTATTATTTTCTTTCCTTCCACAAATCAACATTGGCTGTTGATGCTTGGAATGGGACATTTACTGCAGGTGAAGCAATGACTGTGGATCCCAGCTGATCATGTAGATTCCAGACACCCATAAATATTGATATTTTACATCATTTCAGGTTGCCCACAAATTCCATGATGACTTCATGGAATTCTGTGACTTACAGTTGACTTTTTATAGATAGACACCACAGATACAAGTCATTCTTGGCTATGATTGCACTGCAGTGAAAGACCATGTCAGGTTCAGCTCAGCCTAACTCAGGTGTCCATTGAAAAGATGCAGCTTTTCACCTTTCAAAAGCAATTGCTAAATTCTAGGCTTATTGCAAGCTCCAAAGCAGCAATAACTTATTATTTAAGCATGCACTGCAGTAGAGCAGGAGTCAAACTGAGATTCTGGTTATTAATTACCCTGCAGCTTCAAGGGTGACAGCAGGAAAAACTGTCAGTATCAAACCATTTATGTCACACATCTGAATGAAAAAAGAAGGATGAATATCTAACAGCTTCCTACTTTTCTCAAATACCCAATTTGAGAATGTAAGGACCTAATTCCAGTTTACCCCCTCCCAGTCAGACAGTTTTGATGGGCAGTCTCCAACAGCCAACCTAACCTGTGGGGAGATCTGTTGGACACAGGAATTCCCTTCCACCACTTGTACCTAGGTTTCCCCTCCTCCTTGAAAGTCACTGTGTGGAAGGAATATTCCACACTCACATCTTGTCCCAACAGGGAGTCAAGCTACACCCAAGATGGGTGTCTGGATCCCAATTTATTCATATACAATGAATAAATGAACAAGTGAGATGCTGTGACTTCTACCAGGCCCATAACTTCCCCTGGATCTGAGTGCTGCAGTAAGGGAGAACACAAACTGTTTTCATTTAAGCTGGAGTGGGAGAAAGGTCTGCATCCACCTGAATGCTAAAATTACACTCTTGCCATTTGAATTTAGCTGCTTTGAGTGGAATACATATCATGGCTTCACCTTCCCAGGTAAGGGCACCTAGGGAACTGAACAGGACTTTATTACACACTGAAGACATTTGGGATTCAGCACAGGAATCACCTGTGATTTTGCCAAAAAGCCTCAGGCTAGTGCTGGCCAGGGACTAACCCTTCCTTCTGACAGACAGGAACCAACCATGCTGGAGAAAGGAAGAGATAGAACACAGGCTGAGATGTGGGCTGTATATTTTGGGGAATTGTTTTAATTCCTTATTTCCTGTAGCTCCTAACAAGCTCACAGGGCTTCTGAGCAAGTTGCTGCTGGTGAGTTGTAACTTCTCCTCCCCCAGACAAACAACTTTTAATCACAACTATGTAGCCAAAGAGAGCTGAGAATAGGTGAGAGCATGCTAAATATATTACCAATAACAACTTGTTTGAAACAAATTCCAAAGAGCTGAGAAATTATTCAAGAGGCAACACAATTTCCTACACCATTTTCTCCCTTTGTCCCTCAGCCTCTTCCTTGCTAATGGGGATGCCATCACATGGAGCAAAGCTCCTCTTTTCTCCTAGTTATAACCCCTGAGAGGCTGCAGGGCTTCCTGCAAAGTAACAATACACCTAGATAGGACTTGCTAAACCCTTGACTGAAACAACAAATCTCCTTTGCCACATGCAGAGATTGTGAAGGTGGGAAGGGTTGATACCCATTCCAGCCCAGCACTGAATCAATTGCTTTGCCTTCTGTAACCTAGCAAGCATGCAGCAGACACTGTGTTTAGGGGCAGCAAAACCTTTTGTAGTCTTTGCCTTTTTGATTACTGAGCTAGCAAACACTGAAAAAAAGGACACAGGAGCAAAAAGAGGTGCAAGACAGAGCTGAATAACTACCACAGGTAGTATTTCTGTAAGACATTCTGGCCCCTGGCAAGACATTTAGCCTTAAGTGTACATATGCTGCTGGGGAAGAAACTAATTTTTGGGGCATTCTTTTGTTCTACTGTATATCTTAATATCTGACTCTTGTGATAAGCACTACACCCTTAGTATTAATTGCAGTGGATTTTATTCCCTTGTTCTTTCTCTGAACTCCCCTTAATTTCTCTTCTTGTTTCTGATTGGATCAGATATAATTGTTATATTGATTTGATATCTTTCCATCTGCAGTTTATCAGCAGTCTCTTTTCTATTTGTTTCTGCTCTCAACTGCAGGAACATTCTGAATGAATCAAAATTAGGTCTAGCTGCAGCTGAGTTGTGGGAACCTGCTGAGCCATCATAGCCAGAACCCTGGATCCCAGAAACTGTCATAAATAAAAGCCATTATGAATAGTACCTCATGCCATTTCTGACTGTGAGCTTATGGCAGCATACTCTGTATGGCCAGGAAAACAAGAACTACTTTATGCACCTATCTGGATGTTAATACAATATACTCTCCAACATTGCATAAGAACATTAGTTTCTAGTTATTGAATAATACAATTTCTAATTTCTACTGCAAAGCTTCAAATGAATCTCCCCCCTCCTGTTTGTGACCTGAAAAGCCAAACTCAGTGTTCAAGGAGAATTTATTTCCTGTCAGAAAAGCAGGTGACATGGTGATTACAGCTCTTGTGTGTGACTCTGTAGGGCTGAATGAAGTGCAGGAACCTTTATCCTCCTTCTGAGGCAAGTTTATCACAGAAACAAATAGGGAGAATCATGTGCAGAATAACTGATGCAGATAAAAATAAATAACATATCTGGGCACCTCTGAACATGAGAGCAAGCAGATATCAGGAGCAGTGGAGGCACAGTGATAGGTTAATTGTTGGACTTCATCTTAGAGGTCTTTTCCAACCTTAATGATTCTGTGAACAGGGATCTCCCAAATGAAGCTTGGAGTGCAGGAGTGAGTGGGACACCATCTGCCTGCAGCCTCATGCTGTCCTTGGTAATAATACTTAATAAATTATTAAATCACAAATTCCTATCCTAAAAACAAGTTACAGGAGTTCTTATCTATACACTACAGGAAATGTCTCCTAAATGCTCTCCCAATATGAATATGTCATTCCAATAGGACAATACTGTTGTGCTGGCCCTGTCGTTCCTGCTCAAAGAGCTCTTCTTCTCTCCTCTTCCCCTCTTCAGAGTGGTCTTCTCTGGTAAATCTGCAGATGACAATCATAACCTCTCAACCTTCATTTATTCTCTCACCTGGAGAAGCCACACTTTCCATATTTTTCCACAGAATAGGCTGCTAAGACTATTGCACCCTTCTCACTCATTGCATCTTCATTTGTGAGACTGTGCACAGAGCTCCACACACTGTTTCAGGTAAGGTCATACTGGAGCCTTGTGCACAGCATGGAAATCACTACAGTGAAACCACAGTGCAAGAGCTTACAACCCAGTGAGCTTTTTTCCAGCTACTTCTGTAGCTAATTAAAACATGACCTAGCTTCTCCTCTACTTCCAGCTCAAACCCCAGTTAATGCCTAAAATTCTTTTTCATTGTCCCAAAGTTCATAGCTTTGCATTTTGTACCATGTTCCATCATTTATATCACTCCTGATTCTCAAGGTCATCTAAGTATTTCTATATAATATGGTAATTAATATTTTTATTGTTAATGTCCCACATTTATGCCATCAGAAATTAATTCACTCCTACTTTTAGTATTGAGATCATTAATGAAAATATTAAATCAGATTATGCCTTAATCCAGTAATTATACTTTGCTAGATACTTTCTAACAGCTCCACTTTCAGCATGGTCTTTTGCCAGCTTCCTCTGCACCACCTTCCACCATCACTTTATAAATTTTATTCAACAATCTCCATCTTAATGAAATGACTATAATTTTAACTAATATTTTCCCATCTGGCACAAGAGTAAAGGTTTTACAGAAGCCTAGAACACTTCTTACACATGTACTTTATTTCCCCTCAGCTTTTCCATGCTTTAGGAAGTGGAAGAACTGAGTCAGGTCCAAATAACCTGCAATCCTAAAGATGCATTGGAGCTATGCTACCAGGAAGATGCAGCAGCTCAAATGGTAAGAAGCTGAGAAGACCAAAGCATCATTGCCCTTTATGCAAGCAGCTCTGCCTCTCAGCATGCTCAGGGCATCAACTAAGTTTGGAATTCACCCTTTTCAACTACCTACATCATGAGGTTGGGAGACAAAGATTGTCCTTTCTTCTCCTACCTGATAGGATAACAACAGACATCACTACAATGAGATGCCTTTGAATATTTCCTCCCTAGTAACAATTTGTCTAGGAAGGGTAGGAGATTAAGAGTTCAACTGGAACGAGATTCTTTCCCATGCATACACATACATGTGTTTTTAAAGCATCATTCTTACTGTGCACAACAGTGATTCCTAAAACATCACTCCTGAAAAGCGTTCATCCAACAAAAATGCAGTAAGGGAGTTCCCAGGTGCTATGCCCTTCACTCCTTCAGTGCTTGCAGCTTTCTTGCAGCCTCCTAAGAAGTTCAGACTCCTGTTCTAGCCTATTTCCACACTGTGAAAGCTATTCAAGATGGTAAAGGCATATTGAAAGCCTTCGTAAAACTGCTTTTTTGGGTTGTTTGTTGTTTGTTTTTATTACATCCCCCTCCCCCCAAGAAATGTTAATGCTAAGACTTATCTTTTGCACTGTTTTCTTCTGGCATTACAGAAGCCCAGTGAGATTTTTCCCATTAGCCCTGATGACCAGATATGTACCTTACCCTTGGCAATAAGAGGCAAATCTGTGCATAAGTCAAAAACATAACAGAAAGACCAAGAAATGCAACAGTTAGCAGTGAAATTCACACTCAATTAAGGCTTTTTATCAAAATATATGTTGGGAGAATACTGTGCACATCCAATGGCAAAAGTTTGGTGCATGCAAAAGCATCAGGATAAGCCCTTGTTATATACCACACAACCAGTGAACCACAGAGTTTGAGACAGCTGACTTTTATCTGTCAAAACAATTAGGATTTATGGAGTCTTGTTTTATTTTTCTATCAGACTCCCATCTATGACTCAGGCTTACTGGTATTCTTTATTGCAGCTAATGTTCTCTTATGTCAGAGCATGACATGAAAACCTTTAAAAAGATAGCATAAAAAAAAGATTAGTGTTTTTTGTTCAAGGTAGACTATCAGCTCCTTTAGTGCCATTTGCAGTTGAGACTTTGGAGCCTGGTGCCAATCTCATGCTACCTGTGCCACTGGGGACACAACTGTCACTGCCAGTAAATATTAACTTACAGACTAGAGAAATATCTTCCTGTTCCAAACAGTCATCTTCTCCTTTTACCCTTCCCATCCAGGATGGGTCAAGTACACACACATTTCAGCTGCAGTTGTTATGCTCCCAGTAAGAGTTAATCCAAGCTTTGATAAGATGCATTTTCAAGTTCCATCAGTTCAGAGAGCCTGGAAAGTTTCTGAGGTCCTTCATTCCTCTTTTGGTTTTATGGATAATACAGTAGCTAGTGTAAATGTAGGCTCTAATAGAATGAGTAACAGAAAGCTGAGGCAGTGAACTTAATCTCAACATCAATGTCTTCTTCATTTCATCCTTTATTAAAAAGGTCAGCTGTAATTAAGGTGCTTACTTATTTAAACACCTGTAGATAAGGACAAGTGATTTCACAGAGCAATGCCATGAATACTCAGATAAAGAGAAGCTAGATGCTTTCCAAATGTCTGAGTCTAATTAAATCTCTCCTAAGACACTTTGTAGAACTGCTTGAAGCAGTCTCAGATTTCCCAGTACTAGAATTTCCAGAGAATATGTGAAGACCAAAAAGACAGCAAAAGGGTAAAACTGTGCTTCTTTACCATGAGGTAGAAAAGAGAATATTATAGACCACACAATTTTGGCTCTTTAAGAAATAATGAAGTGATCTGAGAGTGTATAAGCAAAAAGAAGGAAGACTAGAAACAGTCAAGAAGGATTTATAAGGAACAAGTAATATAAAACCAACCTAGTTTTCTTTGGTAGGGTAAAAGGATTGTACCTAGTGAGAAGTTGCAGTAGATACCATTCTCTGGCCTTATCTCCTGTAATATCCTCATAAGCAACCTAAGAAATGTTCTAAATGCAACTAGATGATGGAACCCTGAGCATCCCAAAACACATATGCAGAGAGCATACTCAGTTCTGCCCATGTACCACCATCCCTAGGTATCTCCATGCTGCCCACATGCCACTATCCCTGGCCATCTTCATCCTTCCCATCCAGCCACCATTGCAGAACATTTACATTCAGCCCAGCTGTGTCCATTCCTGAACATCTCCACCCTGCCCATGTGTTGCTGGCCCTAGACATGGTCAACCACCACCCTTGGCCATCTCCATGTTGTTCATCCAGCCACTATCACCAGGCATCTCTGCCCTGCTCACGTGCTACCATCCCAAGGCATCTCCCCATCCTTCCTATCCAGCACCACCCAGGGCATCTTCATCCTGCTCATCCAGCATCACCCCTGGGCACCTCCATCCCACTGCAGTGCAGAGGTTGTCAGAGCACAAATCCATTACATTCCTCCACAGACTTTTATCCTCTCAATGTTTCATTTATGACACAGATGATTAAATGTAGGATGTGTGTTAAATTGGCAGCACTGTAAACACATTAGATAAGAGAGAAATACAAAATTTGACATTTAGTTTGGAGCAACAAGCTCCAGAGCTAGAGGATGTAGCAGGGGCTATCAGCACTCTTTCAGAAGCCAGTTAGGAAGTTATGAAGAAATAAGATGAACAAGGGTTGGAAGGGTTATGCTCCTGGCAAAAGGGAGTCATCAATTCAGGAGAGAAAATGGCAGATAAAATCATAATTCACTTCTCCTCAGGGCTTACATTGCCTCTATGGGAACAATGTGTTCAGTTTTAACCAACATGCTTCTCATCAGATATTGAGCACTCAGGGAGAAGTGGCAAGCAACAAAGATCTCAGTTTTCTGCAAAAAGAGCTGGGTTTAGGGAAAATGTTAAGATGAGGCCTAGAACAGTATTTGTCTATGCAAAAGAACACTGTAAGAAAGCCCTTATCCTTGTCAAAGGTAGACAGGAAAAAAGCTAATGAACTTCAATTGCAGAAAGGGTAGATATTAGGAAAAGCTTTCAGCAGGAAAGATACTCATCTATGGAATTTGTGGGAATTCCATCTCTGAAGAATTTTAGTAACAGACTCAGATAAACAGTCCATTAAAAGCTCCAATTTACCTATAGACAGTAAACCCCATTTTTCTCTCATTGTACTTTAACAGCTCCAGACTCCTTCCTTCAGTGCCAACTAGATTCCCCATGTCTGCAATTCCTCTTGCCTGACCTAAGTTCTGCTGTGCTTTCATAGCTTCTTCCTAGAGGAATTCACATCATCATCCCCTCCTTCACCCTTCCATTCTAGACTCTTCATCAGACTTTACCTTATCAATATCTAAAGGGTAGGTGTCAAGAGGATCAGGGCAGCCTCTTTTCAGCAGAACCCAGAGACAGGACAAGGGGCAATGGGCACAAACTGGAACACAGGAAGCTCTGCTTAAACATGAGGAAGAATTACTTTACTTTGGGGGTGACTGAGCACTGGAACAGGCTGCCCAGAGGGGTTGTGCAGTCTTCTCCTCTGGAGACTTTCAAAACATGCCTGGATGCATTCCCCTGCTACCTGATCTAGGAGAACCTGCTTTATCAGGGAGTTTGGACTAGATGATCCCCAGATGTTCCATGCAACCCCACCATTCTGTGATTCTCTCATGCAGATGAAGCTTTCTTCTAGTAGATCCAATCCCACTTTCTTTACCCTCCTCCTCCTCATTATGACTGCAAGAGGAAGGGGTGGCAGTGGTAAGAAAGCAAAGGAGTTGAACATATCTCCAGAGTATGCTTGCTTAAACAAGTAGGGGAAAAAAAAGCATTCTGCAAAGCAAAATTCCACTGCTACCCATAAAAAGAGCTGCAAAAGCCTTTAACTCTCCAGCACAGGCTAAGGCTGCTGTGGATACAGCTAGTCCTCCAATGAGCAAAGAGTCAGACCTATTCATGATACTCAATAGACATTCCTCAAATGAGCAAAAGGTCAAGCCTACTTGTGACACCCAAATGCAGGTTATCCTGTCTTAATTACTGCAGAGGAACAGAACAGACTCCAGGCAATTTGTTAAGCAGAGAGTTAATATGACAGGCTTTATCTCCAGGTTTTCCTACAGCTAAAGTACTGCTAAGTGAATATGGACTTCTATATTGGATTTGAGGACCAACATTTCCATGTGGAGTTTTCAGCTGTTGATTTCAGATGCCTGCATTAAGGATCCCAGGCCTGAATTTTTAGAAGCACTAGATTTTAGTAATTACCAGTTATTTCCAATGAAATCTACCCAAACACATCGGAAGCTTCAATGCCAAGTTGATCACTTCTGACACAAAATATTTCTAAGGGTGTGGGTTTCCCTGTTAGTACTGCCTCCCTTTCAAACACATGCTTCCAGTTGCTCCAAGATGTGCAAATACAAAACACATGCTAGAAAACCCTGTGAACATTTCACTGAAGCTGTACATTTTAATTAAATAAAATGAGGTTGCCTGACTTTTTTATTTTAAAAGGAACCATTAAGTCTTATTAGAGGCTCAGAATTACAGGCACAGGTCTTGAACTTCTCTATTTTAGAAGCTTGTACTTTCTGGCTGTGGCATACTTCATTTTGACATGTCTATCATTTTTCAGTTGGATGTATGCTGCTATCCAAAATCCATTACTTGTGCCATCAATTGCATAATGCTCTATTATTTACTTCTAACATGGTGTAATCAGCCACATGCATCTTTATTGACTTTGTTACTGGCTTCCACTTCCCAGTAAAGGAACCTGAATACATTTAACTTAACATTTTAATGAATTGGAAACAGTAATGGGAGCTTAGAGTATAGATTGCTTTTATAACGTGTTACTGTATTGAGAAGTGTACTAAAGTGTTGTTAAATCTTTACCAAGTAGTTAAGAAAGCATGCTTTATTTTGGACTAGTTTTATTAGGCAGTTATTGATAGCTGTATAATGAATGATCAGTATGCAAGAAAAAGCATTCAACTGCTGCTTTCCAACCCTTCTTGTCATGTAGCGCAACCAAAATAAACAATCTTCTTTCAGTGACTGCTTAACTCAGAGAATAAGTCCTTACCAGCACTAAATAAATGGCCTTCCCCCTCCTCCTCTTAAAGCAATCATTGTTCAAGCCTATTATGAAGTACTAGGCATTTTTCACTCATGTGTCCATGACTCAAAATTATTCTGCATATGTTGTGAAGGTGGTAGCATCCCTTCCTCTTTATTCCTTTCACAAGTGCAGTACAGCACAGCAAGGCAAATCCCATGCTTTCTGAAGAAAAAGAATGCAGTGGTTAAACTGTAATGAATTTAGACCTTGTTTCTAACAGTGGTAACCTACTATCCCACATCACCACACTGTTCAAAACCATAGCAAAACCAAATTCAGCAAAAAACTAGAAAGTGGGTTTAGTCTCACCAAATTATAAAATAGAGAGCTACATATAATTTGACATTTGACCACCTACTTTCCAACCAAAAACTGCTGTCATCAACTAGAAAATTATTAACCATAGATTTGCTCAAATTCATATTTTGACAACACCTAAGCATGCTTGTGAAATGCATCCTCAGGAAGCCATCTGTATGATTTCAACTACACCATTTATATTTCATAGAAACCAAGCAGCTGTTTTGCTGAGGGGTTTTTTTTCTGAGCCTTTAAAATTGGCTTTCAAGACACAAAGCCATTGAGGTTACAGAACATAAACCACATAATGTTTATTTCTGTGTTTGCCTAGAAGGGCAACAATGAGAGAAAGCTTAAGATGCATCGAGAAATGTGTAGCTCTGTGTTATGTCCTCCCAATCTCAATTAGAATGAAAAGTCATTTTCAGGATGATTTTGACCCTCCAGCCTAATTGCCCAAAGTCTCTCCTTCCATTAGGAAGTGTTTGATACTGAAAGGTGAGAATGCAAATCTGAACTCCCCATAAGGAAAGCAATCAGACAATATGCTAGAAATAATAATTATGCCTAATTCCACCAGAATGAAAAGCTCAGGTTAGTACTGAGCTTGTATGTTATGGGTAAATAATTGGAAGAAATGGCATTTTATCTGCTGGGTATTGCATTTCTAAACACAGATGAGTTGCATTTACTGGAGGGCAGCTAATATTTATGTTGAAGGCAGAAAGTAACAGTGAGTCACTAGTATTTATCTGAGACTTTGACTGTTGCTGCCTGAACCAATATAAGACATTTTGATTAAAATGGTAATGCATGTCTCAGCACAGGCAAATATAAGGTGCACTTTAAGTTTAAACACTGTATTGTGTGATTAGTTACATTTCATCTAAATATGACACATGCTTTTATTACAGAAAAGAAATTATCCAACATCTTTGTTGTTACTTCACAAGTCTCTGCAGGGATGCAGCTTAAAGAGATTAGATACAGGTAGGAAGATTAGGAGGGGCAAAGAGGAATCTTCTAGTAAAAATCACAGAATAATTGCAGTTGGAAGAGACCTTAGAAGGTCTCTAGCCCAAACTCTTGCTTGAAGCGGGGTTGCTCAGGGCTTTGTCCTGTCAGGGCTTGAAAGCCTTCAAGGATGGAGACACCACGACCTCTCTGTTCAACCTCTTACACTGTTTGTCCAAATTTAGAGATCCTGCTCAACCACCTCTGTGGCCTCCCTTAAACTCCCTCCTGTTCATTGACGTCTTTCTTGTACTGCAAGTCCTCAACTTGGATGTAGTACTCAAGGTGGGGTCTAATGAAGGGCTGCTTCCAGTCACTTTCTCCTTCAGATGTCCAAAAATATCCTTTGAGGATTTGTTCCTAGAAACAAAGCAAGTCCAACTGACCTGTAGTTTCCCTGATCATCCTTCTTGCTATTTTTAAAGCTGATGGGACACAGTTGTCTCTCACAGGATCTTACCAGCCAGTTTCCTAAATACATCTGTCCTGGTCTGGGTTAGAGCAGAACTAATTCTGTTCAATGATTTTACTTTTCAGCTAGAGCTCCCTTAAGTAACTGCACTTTCTGAAACTAACAAGATGTTTTTACAGACACTGCCTGCTTCTAGCAGCGATAAGACCTAATGTTTAGATTTACTAACAGGGATTGGTATGCAAGTCAAGGTCACTGCTAAATCTTGTCTCTTGTTGAGGGGGTGCAGAGTAAAACCTTTAGGGATGACCAGACAGGACAGGTGACCCAAAACTGACCAACTAAGTATTCCATCCCATATACATCATACTTAATATAAAACTGAGGGGCAGTTCCTTTTTCTCTCCCTCTTCTTCTCCTGCACTTCAATGGCCAGCATCTGAGGAGAACTGTCTGTTCTGCCCTTGATCCTGATCCATAAAAGTTCCTGCATCCAGTACCAGGATCCAGCCCCTGAGCCTGGCTCCCATCTGCTGTACTGAGTAGAGCAAGGGAAAACTTCATCCTAGCTCTTTGTAGTTTGGGGCTTAATTCTAGCTGGATTTGCCCATACCAGGTGTAGCCTGAGGTTATGTTGCTGAAAAAGGCTGAGGTAGACCCAACACTGTTGGAAATAGCCAAGCAAAAGTTGAAGCCTCCCAGGGCAGGGCTCAGGGCACTCTCAACACTATCTTCAGTGCTCCCACCACAACCACGTGTTGGCAAGGTCAATTACTAACCCTGAAGTGAGCTAACACTCAGCTAAAATGTTTTAGAAGTACTTTGTCATTTAGTCTCAAATGATGTCTGGAACAGGAACAATACCCAGGGGCTGCACAGTTATATGTAAACAATCAGGTTTATTATCTGCTTGTTTTAATTAAATGCTGCTATTTTTTCCCTAGAGGAAGAAAGTTTTTGACATTAAACAATTTAATTTGAAGTCAATGGGCCTCTAAAAAGATATATCATTTACTCTGATTTGATTTACCCTGCACAGAATATTCCTATTCATGAACTATTAATATGACTTAGCCCAATCAGAGGCATTTCATTTGTGTCCTACTTCAACTCTTTAGGCTCTCCCATCTGTCAAAAAATGTTCAGGCTGCTGAATGATAAAGCCTTGTTGCTATGGCAATTAGTTCCATTACCTAGGTGACAGTGCTGGCATGATGTCACCACAAAAGTGAACTAACTCCTGAAATATTTTTAGCATCTGTTGCAGATGAAGCACAGTAAAGACCATTTATCAATGACCTAAAATACCCACAGCTGATGGGAAAGAAGATGCAGCTTGACCACCATCTGCACTGCTCTGAGAAGTGCGGGTAGAAAGCAGACTCTGCAAGTGGACCATCTGCATTCAGTCATACTACCAGAGGTTGACAAGGAGTAATAAGAACCACAAAACACCCACAAACAACCCATAAACAGGAATAAAAAGAATGAAGAGAAATCCTGCACTTTCCATGCTTGGGCAACAGGTGGATGAACTGCATCACTCTGCTCCCACCACATCTTCCTCTCCTCATTCACTTGAGTAACATCACAAATTGCAAGCCTTGGTATTAATTATTGTGCAATATTTAGTCACACTTTGAAATCTTAATCTGGTGTCAAAGTCCCATTGTACCAGGAGCTGTACAAGCAATCACAATGCTCGCTATCTTCTGCCCTCACAGAGGGTATAGATTTGCAAAGGTTTTCAGGTGACAGAGATGCAAGCAGCACATGCTGCTATTTTCCTGGTTATCTGCAATTTGTGAGAGCTTTTATCTTCTAGTCACGCTGATTCACAGAGCTCAGAGTGAAACTGAAGCCCACAGGTAGCAAATTTGGCAGTGAATAAAAGGGCAACAACGATAGCATCTGTTATGTTTTAGATTTCTCCTTTTCTTCTCCCTTGGCTTTGCCTCAGATTTCTAGGACATGTTGAAGTGAGCTGGTACTAGCTGCATAGTCAGCAACTGGATTACACCTGCTTTGACCAGAAAATCTGTAAAACTTGACAGGGTGTTACTTCTACCTCTTTCTCAGGCTCAACTCTATGTGTTGGAAGCCAGCCAGGAAACCAGTAGTTATGGGAACACCCAGAGCTGCATTAATACAAATGGACTTCATTAATTTTTAAATCTTCAGGCTGATCAACAAAAAAGTGATTTTCAGTGTTCATACCCTAGGTCTCTCTTTCCTCCTGCCAGGCTAATGGATAAGAAACTAACTACAATTATGTTAAGAATTTGCATCCAATAAACCAATGAGAAGAATTCTCTTCCCTTTGTCTGATGAAGAACTGCTGCTGAAACTAATAAATCATGTATTTGTTCAACATTTAAAATTAAGAGGCTATGCTTACAGCAAGTAGTCCTTGATCCATAAATCAATGGCAAACCATTATTTATACCCAGTCAGTGCTTGCTGTCTTGTTTGGTTGTAGAAATCCTATGACACCCTGAAGATGTGAATGAGAGTTTCTAAACACTGGAGTTCATTGCTTTTACCTCACTTTTGCTGCCCCTTACTTCTACTGACCTTTGTCAGGAACACCACAACCCACTTGCCCATCAGCAACTTATCTCTCATCATCCTCTCTCCAAATATTCATTGTTACAAATAACATCTACAGCAAGCTGCTGAACTTACCTAGTTCAAACTGTAGCTCCTGGTCTCCATGCTCTCTGCCTGACCATTGCAAAGCTGAGAAAAAATCTGCAGCAATAATGTCATTGTGGGGGAGAAGGAAAAAGCTTCTCTGATGAAGATGCAGCCTGACTTCACAGTTGTAGGGACTGTATTCTCCTTACTCCAAAATGTCAACAAGCCACCAGAGCAATCAGATGTAGACACATTTCTGACATGGTCGAAGGTCACATCAGGAATTTCTCATGGGGATTAATATTTCATATTGGTCTTCTAGTGGGACACTAGTGACCAGCCCTTTATCTGCTGGCCTGGGGACCTTCATTAGAGCTGGAAAAGAACATTGTTCCTCTGCCAGATGCCACAAGTGTGTTTTTACTAACCTGCCCATGCATTCTTTCTTGTGTTTGATCTCACACTGACTGCCCTCTGGAACATTCCTTTCTCTTCCTTTCTGCTCCTGTGTTCACTGACAGTGAGCACAGGTGAGTGTCAAAAGCCCACACCACTGTGGATCCAAGGCTGGAGGTCTGCAGCATATTTGGAGGGAGGTCACACACAATGCTAACCTTGTGGATCTTTTGGAAGCCTATAGAACTTGGCTAACTGGCTTTCTATGAACTGCAGAGAAATAGAACAAGGACTGCCATCTGCAGCTGAGAAAGGGGGAATATTAAAGCTCATTTATGAACAGTAGCAGCACCCAGCTGGAGCCACAGCAAATATAATGGAAGTTTACCTGATCTAGTTGCTCAGTTGACAACTTTCTTCCCAATACCCTCCAAGATACCCTACTCTTTTTCATTCTGGGGACACTAGCATTGACATAAAGAGTGGCAGAGTTCTCATTCTTGAGGTCCCAAGACATGTGCACTGTATTTTCTGCTTCATTCTGTGTAAAACCTCTGTTTTGACTCATGACAGACTTTAAATTGCATGGTGCCAAAGAGAGTTAAATGCTCAGGTTAGAGTTTTATACAGTAGGTAGAGAAGAGTTTTTCATTTCTTCTAGGTATCTTTCTTCAGTTCCAAGGAAACATCTTTGGCCTGGTTGCTTTATGATGACAGCTTCCAACAGTGCAATCCTGAGGCAGATATTGAATGAATGAATTGCCTAAGCAAGGTGGCAAATTCAAATCACCCTTTTGCACTACACAGGAAAGGAGTCAGAAACATGCAGAAGCATCTATTAAACATAGGTGATGAGATGCTTCCAAGTCACTCCAAAGTACAACCTTTGTCCCTACCATCTCAAGCAAGTACACATTTTGTGAATCAGGATCTTTCCAAAGAAAATGCTCAAACTTCATCTGAGGACCTTTTAACAAGTGACTTACACTCAGCTACCCAAAGTAGAATCAACAGCAACATGTTATGTTGTGCAGCAGTTGAGCTCATCAACTGAAAATCACAATGTCCAGTCAGACCTGTAGAAAAACATCTAGATAGGTAGGAAATAAGTTACTCCAGTGAGAACTGGTCAGGACATCTGTGAGGGTTGCTGGCTAAAAAAATTTACTTGCAAATGGTCAGGTACCTCATGTCCTATCAGCTGTAAGAGATCATCAGTTGTTGCTGTTATCATGCTGTATATGTATCTGAACCTATTTTGTGCTTTGCAGGTGACAAATTCCAGTTTAAAAGAGAAAAACTTCTAAAATTCTGTTAATTGTGTAGGACCATGTGCCAAATTAAATTCCTTCTATCCTTACACCTTGCCATGGTTAGCTCATTAAAAGCAACTGATACTGTCCAGTTCCTGCCACAAGAAAGACATTGAAATCACTTATTTCCACAGAAGATAACCTTAATTCATCCCAAGTGCTAACATCCCATGAAGAACAGTTCATATGAGTGGTACCCATGTTATGATAATGAGTATAACCAACTTTGTACACCATAGTTTATATGTGTTAGACATAATACACTATCTACACAAAAAAGAGTAGCCTAAACATGCTAAAACTGGAATCAAGGCATTACCCTGTACTGGGGGGCAGTTCTCAATACAAAGCTTTAGAAAACATTTCTGACTTGCTTTCAGCAATATTAAGATTAGGCAATCTTTCAGCTTTTCCTTAGAGACATCCTAATTCAAGACCTGCAGTTACTGCATTAGCAGAGGCACAAGCATATCAGAAGCTATTGAGCATAATATAGGCTTACTTTATTTATTTTAAACTTGTGTTAATGTTGGAGACAGACCATGAGAAATGTGCTGATGTAAATTTAAGCCTTGTTCCCTATTTTCAAAAGGCACTCAATTAACTCAATCATTCTTCCTTTAAAGCAAATGTCTCAAAAATGATATAGTGCAAACATGATGTCATCTGGTAGCAACAAAGAGGAAAAAAAATGTAAAATGTTTGCAATACCAGCAGAAAATGTTTTTAAACCTACACTTGATGTTACCCCTGGTAACCAGTAAGACACTGCCATGCTATGACATAATGGTGGTGAAAACTTTTTAGAGAGCTACAGCTCTGCCTATTTAGGACACACATATATACACACACTGGTGCACAAACTTATCCTAAAAAGTGCATTCTTGCCCCTTACATTTTCAACTACATCCATTTTATTTTTTAACTGAGAAAAGAGATTTTCCTTTAGTTAGTAGTCCTACAGGTCAGTTTACAACAAGAATCTAGAAATAGAGATGCCTTATTTAGGGTACAAACTGTAGTGCTAAAATCCCACCAAAAATTCCCATTTTTCCAAGGAGGGAAGATTAAATATTTCAGTTGAGAAGTATCCAATTCATAGAAGTACTCAACACTGCAGTGATCCTATTTCTGGTCTGTGCACATTGCTTGAAGGACTGAACACTGCTGTTGATAGCGCCAGCCATTTGGGTTTAGCTTAGTACTGCCTGCTCCAGATGGGACTCAGATCTGGCTCTTTCTCAAAAACTCCATCTTTTTGGGGGTTTATAAAAAATAAATTGCTTCAGCAATGCAGAAAAAATCCAGGATGGACTGACAGAGGGAAAATCCTCTTTTCCCTTCTCCCTATGCTACCACCCAGAAAACTATGTGCTGATAGAAGTAAGACTATAAGGGAAATGAAGGGCTCGTTTTTACCTTCAGCAAGCAAGCAGACAGCTCTCTCCCTCCCTCTGCCTACTCATCTCCCTTTTTTCCCATTGTAATCCTCCTGCATAGTACAAATTGTTGTATATTTGCTTGTGCCTCCCCACTGCCCAGCAATCACACCAGTTATAAAGAGATAAAAGAAAAGAGACTGCATTTTTCTTTTCTAGCCATAATCTTCAACAAATCTCAACTATTTCTGTGACTAGGACATGCCTTGTCTTCCATGCACTTCACTCAGCACCATCTATACACATCCAAGGACAAAAGCATCCCTTTTGTTACTCAGAAGTGGTCTTGTATAGCTCTCAAGTTGCTGAGGGAGGTTGGCTACATAGGAGATTAGTTTTCGTGCTGAGGAACATCTCATTGTGACAGCCTTGTTATTCTTGTCTTTAAAAAGTAGACACAAGAAAGAGGCAGAAATTACCAACTATGCCTAAAAAATAATGAAATGTTGTTCAGCATATTAATATGTGTCTTCAGGAGTCATCACTGCTGCACAGTACTCAAAAGTATTGTCACTAATTCTCTCACCTATATCACTTGCAAGACACTTTAATAATGTAAGACCAAATCCTGGAACACAATTTAGAAATATTTCTGGCAACAGTCTGCCTCACTTTTCAGCATCTTTCCACAACACAAGCAGCCTGACTTCAAGTATTGTGACTGAATTTTGCTCTGGATATCCTAGATTTCCATAAAACCCAAGATCACCAAGAACAGCAGAAAGACAAGAGAGACTCAAGGCTATGGTTCTTCTAGAAAGGTTCTTCAAAGGATGGGGATACAACTCTGCCTTTTCTGCACCTGCAACATATGGAAATGCATCTGCTTGACCTTCTCTTGGGGAAAAAAAAAAGGAGATTTTTCTTCTGGCATTACAAAAGGAAAAGGTGAAATCTCACCAATATTTGAGGTTGATTTTGGAGGAGGAGTAGGACTTGGATTTAGTTCATCAGTGTTCAGAAAGTCTGGTCTTCTAATCAGCTAGAGGACTTTATCTAACAGAAAGACTTAAACTAGGAAAGGAAACTCAGACCAAGGATAAGATAGTGAAGTCTGGAATACAAACAGCATCAAAGAAAAAAAAAACCCATGTAGGGTGAAATCACAACTCTATTTTAATGTCATATCATATTCAACCTCACTTGGAGTGGAAAATTAGAGGGCACAGCTAGTCAAAGGGTAACAGTAAAAATCAGTATTTGTTGCACCCCAATATAGCAAGTCCAAATATTTTATCTCCCTTGATTTGTTCAGTGCAAACATTTTCCACTGAAATTTTTGAGCACTCATTTCCCTCTCTTCTGTCCATCTGAGATACTTATAACTGCAGCAAGACAGAAAGAGCAATTAAGTGTGAGTGAAAGAGGTAGGTATTACTGGAATAACTGAGCCTTGCTCATCAGCTGATGCTCAAACATTGAAGCATTCATCAGCTTATCACCACATTAAAAATAACATCCACAATTAAAGATTGAGCTGTGGTACTTAGAGACATGGTTTAGTGGCCTGGTGGCAATAGGTTGACAGTTGGACTTGATGATCTTGGAGGTCTCTTCCAACCTTAATGATTCTATGATTGTAGCTGTTGCCTATGCCTCATTTGTTACAGTTTGGGGTCCATAATGTTTTTATTTCTCCAGAAATAGCCTCCTTAAGTTGTCCAATTGATCTTTAAACACCTACAAAAAGAAAAAGGTCCAACTAATGCAAATTCACTGTCATTGTTTTCAAAGCTAGTGAACTGTAAACCTGCATGTTAGGCAACTGATGTGTGAACATCTCATCTGGCAACCTCTCCTCAAGTGAAATATTTAGTTAAGTAAATTCAGTTAAACTGTGTATAATTAGAACATGCAAAGGCAATTTATATATATTTACATACACACAAACATAGTAGTATGTATGTTGACAACATTATATGTATACACTTCATGTAAAAATTGAGTTTTTCCTTAAAATATGCTGTGAATTACTCAGCTCACTCTACATGGGAAAACCAACAGTACCATGGTATAAAGCTTGAAATGAATAAAATCAGTGATAAAAATATTCAGATACTTAAAAAAATAATCCAAATTTAACCATAAGAAATAACAGACACTAGGAAATACTCTGTTCACACAGTTAAGCAGTTCATATAGTGAGGGATGTTTACTTCCCCAGCACCCCTCCAAGGGAGAGTTTCCCCCACCACACACGTACCACTTCATTGCTGTCATCCACTCATTAACCCCCAGTGGCCATTTCTGCTCTCTCTGCAGCATGATTAATGTGCCTGCTTTGAAAAGCCAAGCTGTTCTGTGCCAACAAAACTCTGAAGGTGTGCTTTAAAATCCTCCCCTTCCCCCCCAACACACACACAGACAGACCTTCACTCTTCAATTAAATCAGAGATTTTCAAGAGCTGTGACAGCCTATTTTGCCTTACTGGTCTGATTGTGAGAATCCATGTGCCAGTACAGACCTGCCTGTTGCTATTACAAGTGTCCTGCTTCCTTCTCTAAAGAGACCTAGTTTCCACCCCTATCCTACTGCCCAGCCAACTACATGAGTTCTGGAATTAAACATGGGATCAACCTCAGCAGCCTGGTGCTCATCATGTAGGAGCTATCATATAGAAAAATCAGGACTCTTTCTAGGTGCCTGAGGATCTAGATATGAATATTTTGGGCTTAATTACCTGCCAAAACCCCCATGGATCTGCAATGTTATTGTTCCAGTTATATTCTTAGAGATAACTTTCTTATCTTTTTCAGATGATCAGCTCCCTTCTGCAAATCCAGGCTCAGCTGCATGTCAGTCCCTGAAGAACCATTTCTGTATCAGATGATTCATTTTCTGGGTATGATAAGGTACATTAAAACACAGCCACCAATAAACCACATTCTCTTATAATTTGGGCTATGTAATTGTTACTTTTGAGTTTTGCACATAAAAAGCTAGTGGTTGTTTTCCACACAGGTGCAGACTCAGTTTCTCTGCAGGTTTAGTAGCATGGTAGTGATAGGTTGACAGGTGGACTTTACTATCTTAGAGGTCTCTTCCAATCTTAATGATTCTGTGAATTCACATGGAGACATTAGCAAAACATGCCTCTTTTTAGGTTTTCTTGGATTCCAGTACTGCCAAGGAACCTGTCTTCCTCTACTAGTTGATGATGTGGGACCTCAGACAGAGGAAGAACAAAACCTTCTTTGTAGTGTAAATGTAGAGGGTACCAGAAAAGTAACTGGCATCAAGCCTAACTGGATGATCACCTCCAAATAGTGGAAATTCCAACACTGCTAATAATTAGCATTTGGTCACTATCTGGATTTTTACTATGGCTGTAGTGTCCTACAAATAAAGCTGTTTACCAGCAACACACCTAAAAGGCATTGTCAGAAATATCAGTCAGATAAACTACTTCAGCTACAACAGCACATACAACCTTACCTCCCTTCAAGGCTCAGATTTATGAGATGGAAACTCTGCTTCAGGCAGTGTTGGGGAATAGGTGCAGGAGGTGAAGATGACAGAGAGGAGGGTGTTGTGTTGTGGTGAAAGGTTATAAAGCTGCATTTATACAGAGCTGTTCAATAGCTACAAAATTAACAGAGATATTTCAGGAAAGGACAAGTACAAAATCATCAGTGCTGCAGAGAAAAGGGGGAGGGGGAACCTTTTCCCCACTCCTAGTAAAACTCACATTAAAAATGGAAAATGGGTGATTTATGTAGAGGTATCAGAAACAAAAGTTTCATCTCCAGAGATTTCAATTTAGAAGCAGACTATGAGAAAGTGGGAGAGGATGAAGTGAGCAGGGAATTTAACATTCTTCCCAGGCAAAGGCTGTGACAATAGATTCTCACCTCCCTAGAGCCTGTGAATCAAAGGTTTTGAAAATTCAAGCATTTTTCTCCTGGCAGTGGGTGGCCTAGTCCCCAAATCCAGCTGCCTTTCTGTATGAGAGACAGCTGAAATCATCTTCATGTATGCTAGGTTTCTGTTATTATGCAGATCATACCAAACATATCTGCTCTGGTGAGTTTTCTCCTGATGCAATTGCTTCTTTCTCCAAGCCAAGCACATGTCACATCACAAAATACTATAAGCATACCTCAAAAAAAAAAAAAATCAACCAATCAACTAAGTTATTAGGTGATTATAAATAACCATTTTCTCTTTTTTCCTCCCCCTCCTCTCCAACTTTCATCTGCTTCAGGATTTTTGCACTGCTGACTTGGAGCTCTGCTTTTTTTTTTTCCAGAGAAACAGAAGTGGAAGGCTAAGTTGAACAGATGTCAGCCCAAGCACCTACTTGTTCATTTGATTTCAGTAGGATGGAACCATCAAGATATTTTCACATTTTAAAGCAAATGCTGGTGAGAATGGATAAACCTCACTGATCCTTGAGGTCTTGTCCAAATTAAACACAAGGCAGTAGAGGCACCTTGGGCAACACCAGTCTTTGGGAGGTCTGCCTGGCTCCAAACACTGTTCTCCCAAACTCTAACCTGCTGCAGGACAGAGACCAGGATGCTCAGATGAAGTCACAGATGATGTCAGTCTCCTAACAATAGTGGACTTATTTTATTTTACCCTCAGTGCTGTCAGTAACCTCTCTTGCCCCCAGTAATTTCAAGTCATAACACAGAGGGAAGAATTTAGCAGAGCACAGCAGGCTTCACATGCTTTATATTGTGAGGATCCTGAAAAACTCAGCACTCCTTGCTATATTTATCCTAGAAAGAACAAATAAATAAAATTCAGGTCAAAGCTATCTAGAGTCAAGGCCAGAGAGCCACAAGCTGCCCAGGTCTATACAGCAACAGTCTATACAGTCAGCTCCTTGTCCTCTACACTGACCAAAACTGCCTGCTCTAGGGGAGAATTCCTCAAGGAAGGTGAGACCATGAGGTTTCTTGAATTCTCCCCATGTATGCCAAAAGGTCCCATGGCAGATCTATATCCCCGTCCTTGCCTCTTGCTTCTACTGTCTGCTAGTTCTCAATTTGGAAATCCTTGCTTCCTAAAGAACATGTTTGGTTTTCTCTCTCCAAACACTGCTGGAATGAGCTCTGCAGGCTGTGCATGCTTCCCCCCACCCCCCTTTTTACTTGTACTATTTTGAGTTCACAGATCTCTCTCCTCTTCCTGTACCTTGGAAGACAGTAAAGAAAACAGCATTAAAAGTGTTGATGAGAACTGATATGTTCAGTACTAACATCCCCTCATTTTCTCCTCTTCAGCAAGGAGTTCTAGTTATATATACACACACAAGAGGCTTTCCACAACACTAAACATTCTTATTGTCTGCCTTGGCAGATCCTCAATTTCTACTGCAATCCTTCATCTTTGGTCCTTTTTGACAGCCTGGATTTGGTCACCCCTATGCCTTCACCACTTCACAGAATCACAGACTGTCCCAAATTGGAAGGAACCCAGACAAAGATCATCGAGTCCAAGTCCTGTTTACACACAGGACAACCCCAAAGTCATACCATGTGTCTAAAAGCACTGTTCAGATGTTCCTTGCATTCTGTGAGAGATGGTGCCATGACTGCATTCCTGCTTAAGAAGCTCTTGTCATTTTCATAAAGAAAAGTCTTTACACCAAAAAACCCTAGAGCACCAGCATTTAGTACTTAAAATTAACTTCATCATAGCACAAGAGAATCAGTGCTTCTCCTAAAGCCCACCTCTCCTCATAGCAGTTCTGCAGTGATTTGGTGGAAATAATTTATTACTTAATGATAGCTGGGATTAGTCATGTTGGCTTTTCTGCAGTGATAATCTAAAAACAGGTACAGTATGAGTGCTGCATCTCCATCTGCACCCTATATGCATGTGATTTAAAGAGGAGTGGCTAAATAAAGGAGTTAGGGGATTATTTGTGGATCCTTACTTTCTAAACTGGCAGCATTAAAGAGCTGCCTTTTCTCTTTGTAATCAGCACCAGGCTTTTTAGCAATTCTCCAAGTGCAACTTGCCATTCTTCTTTCAAATATCTTCAAACTTTCAATAAGCCCAGCACCTTAACATCCCAATTAAGATACCAGGGAGGGGGGAGAAAAAAAATGGTCTCATTTGAGAATCTAGTCCTCGGGAAGAACAGCTGGAAGCCAAGTATTACCAAAGCTTCTTTCAGATGTTGAAGTAGGATCTGAGCTCTTTTGAAAATCAGATATTTAGTGGCAAAATCTGCAGGTTTTCAGTTCAGTAAGAATTATTGTCTCTGTTGGGAAGAACACATTTGTTTTACTAGATAAAGCAGCAATCATTTAGCTGTTTTTCTCACAGCAAGAAATCTTATGTTCCATGAATTTATGAGAATGTGGCCAAATCCTATATGCTTTATCTTCCTTCTCTATTTGCTGGATGAAGGAAACAGGTAACATTTACACTAGGGCAGAGGAATAGTTGTAAAGCTAATGTTAAAATTACAGATTTAAAATTAATACTAATAGAAGAGATTCTGGAAGGTCTGCTAATTCAGCAGGAGCAACTAAGGACTAAAAATATCAGTATCAAGAAAACCCTACCTAAAAGTCTGTGCTATTCTGTTAAACTGTTTCTACTCAACTGATGGTATTAGAGTTACACTGTAAGCATTGCTACCAAGATCTCAAGTGTGTTGAGCAGTTTCCTTAGTTAGGAAAATTTGCTCAGCATCTGTAAATGTGCCATTTTTATATCACAAACATAGCAAGTAAATATTTATTGGTCTAGAAGATTCTTAAACAGAGTAGTTCAACCCTCTGTATGTTTAACTATGAATTACCTGCTACCCTGCTGGAAGGATGAGGGAGCATAGCTCATGCAGTTGAAGAAAAGTAGTATCTGCTCCATGCTGCTTTGTGTAAAAAAGTTGCTGTTCTTATAACCTGTGCAAAGAGTGAGCAGAATTTACTGCTGAAAATTTCTCATCACATTCTCTAGCAACAAACTTGAGTCATCCTGAACACAAGGTTAACCATACTCTGCCTCTGTGTAATACCTGCCAGTCTCAGTTTTGCCAAGATGCTGCCTATCCGATTAAGGAACAGTTTTCCTTCTTCGGGCTGGCCCATAATCCTTAAGGAACAAAACTGCCAACACTTACCATTTTATGGAGTTTCATATGCTATTTACTGTTTCCTCCTAAGGCCATAAGCCTGAGAATATTACACACCCACACACACAAACACTTCTTTCCTTTTAATTACATTTCTAGCCCTGGAGATTACAGATCAGCCTGAAACTGTAAATTATGTACATCCCAAAAATATCAAGCCCAACACGAGATGCCTGTAATCTTAGGATCTTTTCACATGTTGCTCATGATTTTTAGAAGAGGGGAGGAGGAGGAGAAGGAGTCCAATTTGGAAGCATCTCTGATAGGCAAAGTTTATCACCTTGCAGCTTATGCAACAGCTCTGACTCACTCGCTGCAACCCATCTGCCTTCTACATCCTATGGGATACAGCACGGAGAAGGGCTGAGGTGCATCCTGCTTCTTGTCACCTGAGGATGGCCTGGCCACAAGAGGATAATGCATCAGAGTCACAGGCTGCAAAATTAACCTGGAAGTGGTGTGCACCCACAGAAGGCAAGGAGGAGATGGAAGCCAACAGGGGAGTAGTCCGTTGCAAAAATGGATTACAAGCAGCCTTCCTGGAGAGTGTGTACTGAAAGACCACCCTTGTTTCCTTACCATTCACAGGCAACATCAGCTCAGGTGAGTTCAGAGTTCTGAGGTTAGAAACACAGCCCACTAAACCCATTCGTGGTGTCAGGTCAGCTGCAGTGTAGATACTATCACAGCCATGTCTTGGCTTGCTTAAGCTGCCATTTATTTCCTAGCATAGTAAAAGTCATAGCCAAACTGGCCTTTATTGTGCATTTATTGAAGTGTTATTTAAAAGATTTCCTTTCACACTGTTTTTCTGGCAACAGAACATACTTTGGAGAGATTTTTTTTTTTTTTTTTAAAGACAGAGCCTTTAACAAGTTTGCAATTGTAATGAGGAGAAGAATGTTAACTACTTGAATAAACACAAAACATGAAAAGGCAAAAATTAAACTCTCCTCTTGGAAGCAAGAAAGAATTTCATATCTGTGGGAGGTGCTGCCTGCCCAACTGTTTGCTTAAATATGTTATTAAAAATAATCTTAAAAATACTATTCCCTCATAACATTAAGCATCCCCATTACCCTAGCCATCAACATGATTTTCACAGTGAACACAGGGAGGCACATACATTCTCACTCAATTCATTACAAGAGACAGGGAAAATACAGAACAGACTGAAAAGCATGAATGGTTGTGCAGCATTTCTGTGATGCAGAGTATGAATGGTCAGAAAGGCCAAGCTAATCATTTCTATATTTCCACCATTTTGGACCTGCATGAATCAAAGGTACACTCAGTTCTTTATTTCTTGATCAGCCCTGAAAAATAAACAAATACCACCTACCTCAATGTAAGATTATCTGCTCTCAAGCTCTAAGCTGGAGGAAAAAAAAGCTCAAAATATCATAATGAAAGTAGGAATACATCTGCCTTTGTAAACAAATCACAATGATGAATAAATGGTATCCATGCTAATACTGCCAAAGGCAAAACTCTGACCTAAGAAAAAACATCAATCTCTTCTACATTACTCTAGTCTCATTGGGATTGCTGTATTTGTTAATATACAGATTTTTTTTCCCTCATACATCAATTACTACTATTACCTTGTAGAGTAGAAAGTATGAAGTAAAAATTTAGTCCATGGAGGCTTACTGATTAAAAAAAAGTGCTTCCCAGTCAGTTCAAAGTCACTGCAAAACCCAGACCTATTTGCACACTTAGCAATCTAGAAAGGAACTTCAAAATGTAAGAGCTGGAATGCTAATAGAACAACAATAAAAGGTCAACAGAGTTTTGAAATGATTGAAAATAAAAATCAGAACCTGTTCTGTGCTGTCTTGCTTGTTGATCTACACAAGATGTGACACCCACACCTGCCATAGGTGAACTGCCCTACTGGACAGCACAAGTCCATAATAGTGTGGGATGCTGATGCTGAAGGTGGGCAGAGTACCTCCATACTGTGCACCTTGGAAACTCAAGCTCCCTCCCCAAATTTATCTTGCAAGCAATTCAGAGGTGCTGAAAAGGTCTCATCTAAGATTTAGCTTAGGTGTCAGGAAGAAATTCTTGACTCAGAGGGTGGCGAGACCCTGGAACAGGTTGCCTAGAGAAGTTGTGGGTGCTCTATCACTGGCAGTGTTCAGTATCAGGCTGGTTGGGTCTCCAGGCAACCTGGTGTAGTGGTGGCATCCCTGTCAGTGAGCAGGGTGGCCCCAGCCCCCATTCCCCTGCCTAGGGATGTGTCTGGGATATAAGGATCCTTCCAGCTCCACAAAAGAGGACCATCCTGCTTCTCCTCACCACTATGAGCTTCAGGGCTGTGGTAACCAAGATGGTACAGCCACCACTTTTAGCTGTTGATCAAACCCTTGGTAGTGTAATCATAAAGCAACCACTTAAGATGTCCCCTACTACCTACTAACCAGCTTCAGCTCTACTTGCAGCCCAGCTACCCTTCAGGAGGCACCACCACTCCCTCTGAACCCATTTATAAACCCCTCCAGTCAAGGGGCAGGGATAAATGACAGCAAGGAGATGAAACTGCAGCTGTTATTTCCTCCTTGTGATTTCAGGAAGTGCTAAAAGAATTTATCTGCTATTTATCTTTGTTCACCTTTTGTTTTCAAGTGCAAAGAAGTCAAATTGGGTCACAGCCAAGGCACATGTTACAGAAGTGTGTTATTACTGAATCCATGCAAGCATCACCATTCAGGTTCAGGTTATGATAAGCAAGGTTTTGTTTCTCATGAATTCACTACATTAACATGTTTTAAGTGTAAATCTACCCCAGATGTAGAGTGGACTCAAAACCAGCCAAGTCTAACAATTTCAGTCAAAACCATCAACTAAGGCAGCCTCAAATTTAAAACCAAAACCTAAATGTAGTATTTTAACAAGGCAGGATGAGTATGTTTGTCTTCAGATGTGACAGCAAAGTTTAAATACTCAAAACTCTGTAAATTTAAGCAAGAGCTATAAATTTTTCTTTCATTTGTCAGCTCAGCTAAGTTCCAGTTCTGCTGCTCTACTCAAATATTTGGCAGGATTACACTTCTGTGTTTAATTTCCTAATCTGACCATTATGGCAACTAATTTATTTGTATGTAATTTAATTATCTTTAGCTGTTCTGCATCCTTGGTGCTGTCTGAATACTCCATCTCCAGCTATTTAATTTTCTTTTCACTCTCCTGCATTTGAATGATTGTTCTTTACATAGATTGCTGGCCTGGAAATGGTGCTTAACTGGTAGCATCTGCAGTCAGAGCTATTATTTCATTTCAGTACATTGTCTGGCCAAGGGGATGAACCCCAAGACTTTCATCTTCAGTCCTTCAGGCTCACATTCAGAAGCTGTTATTTTCTCACTGATGCTAATGAAGTTGCTCTGCTCTTTTCTTCTATTGATTCCTGCTCCTGTTCTGTTCTGTCACCAGCTACTATTTGCAAAGCAGAGAGTTCCCTTGATCCTTCCAAGTGCACCTTTAATTCCTTTATTTCTATTTTAAAATCCTTCCAGGTTACTGCTGGGAGATTCAAGGCAAGGAAGAACCCATTTTTTTGGGGGTTTGTTTTTATGTGATTTGGGTTTTTTTAGGTGCCACTGATGCTAGCATCACTTTCACAGCTTAACTCTATGAAGTCTAGATTGCATAAATTTCCATTGCAGGGGTAGGTGAAATCTCCAAAGTCCTCACAGGAACTATAACACCCACTCCAAAAGTGTAGTGCAGCAGCAGGTTTGGCTTCTCTTGGGGCAGCCTTTCCTTCAAGCTGCCCCCAGCTCCTGGAAGCTCCCCTGTCACATACATTTCTTCCCAACAAACACAAAGCAAGCTGCAGAGTGCAGGAATAATTTCCTTTTTTTTTTTGAGCATCACCTGTATCACCTTTCTTACATCTGTTCTGCTGCTGCAATATTTGTAAAAGTATAATAACCACCTAAAAAAGTGTCACTTCTATCACAGGTACTTTACATAAACTCCTTGTCTTCAATTCAGCCACGTGTATTTGCATCTTAGAGGAAAGAAGCATCCCTCACACCTTTTCCCCCATTTGTTTCTAATTAATAAGCCTCAAAATAGAACAGGAACAGATAAATTTACTTATTAGATAGAAATTCTCAAACTGTGCTGCTAACAGACTAGAATTCTGCAGAGAAGAAATTCAATCTGTAGAGATTTAATTTGGCACTGAGACAAAAATACTTTATTCCAAATACACATTTATAAGGTTATTGTGGAAGTTTTACCTTTGTGGTATTAAAAAATAATCCTCATTTAATGGGGTGCTGCAAGGCCAAACTACAACTGCTAGATGATCTCTTAAACATTACAAAACACACTCCAATTATCTTCTGACCCTTGAGGAAGGCTTCCACACCTCTCCCCTCCTTTTAATGCTTCTTTTACCTACTTTTTCCTCAGCTAGCTTCATCCTAACAGACTATGTGGCACCTCTTACCCATTTGGCTTCCAAACTAGACACTGCCCATTCTCTCAAGTTGGAACTTTGATGTTGCATCCCAGTTCAAAGCGATTTCAAGGGTGAGAGAGTAGCAAGATGATGTGACAGGATTCAAGTTTGGTCTGGCCAGACAGTCTAGCAGTATGAAGGGATGTTGTCAGTTATTCTGCCTTGCTCTTAATTACTTTTCTGAAGATTTCAACAGAAATCACAGAGTGATTCCCCAGGGTCAGTTTATAGAAAGCATGTGTTACCCACACAAAGGAAAATAAAGTGAATTTAAGTCATCTACTGAGCAACTGGTAGGTTTGGGGAGAAAGCTTGAAGTCTGATGAAGGAGGACAAGAGGAAATGGCCTCAAGTTGCACCAGGGGAGGTTTAGATTGGATAGCAGGAAAAATTTCTTCCCAGAAAAAGTTTTTAGGCATTGGTACAGGCTAGCCAGGGCAGAGCCAGAGTCACTATCCCTGGAGGTGTTAAAAAAACCCCCATGTGGTACTTAGAAACATGGTTTAGTGGCCTGGCAGCAATAGGCTGACAGTTGGATTTGACCTTGGAGATCTCTTCCAACCTTAATGATTCTGCAATTCTGTTGAGTTCTGTCATGGCAGGAAGCTGCCACCTCTACTGACCCTGCTACCCTGAGCCAATCCTGCTGTGCATACGTGACAAGACAAGACTGCAGAGATGAGCACAATTTATGCTGCAAACACTGCTCCTGCCTCTTGGAGGTAGCAGCAGACACGATTCAGAGTAGGCAGAATATTCTGTATTTTTTCCTCAGTGGTGCCCATGCAGATTTGGGGAAGCTAGAAACAGGAGCTAAGTGTCTACAAGAACACCAGCTGCTACCAAGAGCTGATTGCAGACAGAAAGCACAAAAATAAACAGGTAGGTGAGAGCAGAAAAGCTTCCAACCACAGAGTGAAACAGGAGCCTGAGCTCACAACTGGGACTGTTATTTTCTGGCATCAGAGAAACAGTAAATCAATGTTTCATCCTGATTCAGTGGTTGGCTGACATCTACAGCATCCTGCCACAGGTGCCTTCTACTTTCACAGCTCACAGCTTCGTGCAGTAAATCCTTCATGTTAAAGAACAGTACAGGAAGCAAAACAGTTTACACAAGTTGTGTTGTGTTTGTGTTTACAGAAGCCTCTGAAACCTTGCCATAAAACCCCCAAACACAACAAAAAACTGCAAAACCAGAACAACATTCATCCCTCCAATCTACAGGTAGCCAAGGTCTCAGAAGAAAGTAAATACCAGAACTGACTTCATCAGTACAACCTTGATTTGGTCCTGTTGTCATCATATACACACAGCCTTTAAATGCAGGAGAAAACACTAGAGAGTTAAAATACCTAAAATTATGACATGCATCTTGAATCTGGTCTTTGTTTGATTGATTTTGGTGGTGTTTTTGTGTGCTTTTTTTTTTTTAAAACACAATGGCATGCAACCTCCCTATTATATCTAGTAGTATTGTACACCTCTACCCCAGAAGATGCATAAATGGGAAGCCTGAACTCAACTATTTAAGCAAGCCTACCACTTTACAGGCTGACAATCCACCCCAGAAGGCCTGCTCAGATTTGCTTGGCTCTCACTCCAGACTCTGCAAATAGATCCCCAGCCAACTAATTCACCCTACTATCAGCTGAGGAGCAATTCTGCTGTGCTCTGAGTACTTGTTCTGCCTTGCTGCCACCAGCAGAATCAAGGACAGAAGCTGCCCTAAACCACAGCATGCAGTCCCTGGACCTTGTATCCTCATCCTCAAGCAGAGATGCATTAATGAACCTCTGCTTTTGACCAGGTAAAACGTGAGCAAGCTGATATGAAAGCACTAAGTACTACTTACCTGCTGCTTATGACAAAAAACTCCTTTGCTCCATTATTGCAGGACAATAAATCCAGGGCACTGCACAGCTTCCTCACATGCATCCAGTGCATAGAGGGATTTCTTACAAGGACACATACATCTGGTATCATTGCTTTGGTGCTACTGATCTTCCCCTGGCTCCTTCACTTCTCTGCTCAGAGCCCACACCCAGCTACAAAACACCAGCCCTTTTATAATTAAAAATGGGATTTTTTTTCCCCAGCTCAGTTATTTGTAAAGATTTGTGCACATTTACCATTGAAACCTGAGGCCTAAAAGGTACTACAAGCCTCACCTCAAAGACAGCCTTCAAAGCAGAGATCCAGGTGCTACAACCCCAGATTTTGCCAGCAGTTCTCATTTTCACTTTATACCCATTAATGTTTTAATATATCAAATGGACATCCCTTTATACTGCACACAGATTGGATTTGGCTGTGGATAGATCATACCAACAAAAGTCTGGTGACAGCATCAGCTTTTGCCCAAAGTAGCCTGGCTGCAAGACACTCCAAATTCAGTACTTCTGTATTTTTCTTAGACATGCAAAAGCAAATGGGCACTAGCCTGTACTTGGGAATCCAAGAACACTGAAGTCTTCCCAGGGTACATTTAAACAGGTAACACCTGCAAGTGCTCATTGTGCATAAGCACTGGTCATGTTTATTAAAGGAAGAGACAGTTTAATAACAATAAGAAAGTGTTGAGCAACTAGCTAGTAATAGACAAAATAACCATGTTTGATGCTTCAGCTGTCTTTACAAATGCTTTGTGATAAAAATAGCCAAGTTAAATCAGCCTAAAGAAAAATTCTTTTCATACCTTTCTGACCTTAAGTATTTAGATCCTATAGACAGATCAAATATTGAGACTTAGAGGTACAAGCTAACTATACTTCTCTTTTTACTTCTGCACTGTCATCATAATTTCTCAGGGGATACCTAATAGCAAAAAGCATCTCCAGTTCAAGAGGAGACCAGGACATGCAGCCCTCACTGTGCTGAACAGATGACTTGTGATTTCTTGATCAGCAACTATACCTTGATGCATGGCTACTGCACAGCAGGAATGCCATCACCTCTGATGGCACCTCTATTTTCTTGTTTTCTCCTTTCCTATCTGTCCTGCACAGTCCAGACCTGCTTAGCACTACCTCTTACTCAAACTGGGAGGAACTGCAGCTCAAGATGATGCAGGAACACAGGTAATGCACCTGAGGTCAGCCTGGTGAGCACACAGAAATAGCAGTCCGGGCAGGGAGCAGGTTTCTTGGGCTATTATCATTACTACCTTCCTAGTGGCTTTTGCAGTAACAGTCTCCATATCAGCTCTTCCACTTGGAAACCTTGAAGTTGCTACTGGGCTCTGCAAGAGACTTAACAGCATCTTTTCAGTTGTCTGTTTCTGCACAGCAAGGAACTGCCCAGAGGGAGCTTCAGATGGTTACAAGACCTTTAAGCAAAATCCTGCCTCTCTAGGAGAAACACCCTCTGTGTCCTTGCTGCCTCTCACTCCCATTTCAGCTCATTATCCAGCACTTCCACAGTAAGACAGTGAAGAGCCACCTTTCTTTCAGGGCATATTTAGTTGAAATTTGCTGTCATCTACTCAGACCATGAGAACAAAAGTATTTTATTACTGCTTCTTTCAAAAAATCAAATCAATTACAAGAAATACTAATGTAACTGAGATTTGTTCCCCTCCCTTTCCCCAAAACCCATAGCACTGAGAGCTCCTTCTCTTTAGAGTCCTTCCCATAGGCTCCCACATTGCAGAGATTAGAAGACAATGCAGAATTGTCTGAGAACATGGCAGGAAACAGCATCAAATTAGTCAAATTAACATGATAGATTATGATAAATTGACTGCTTGGGGTACTATGTGCTTCAAGCATGTAGTGCTGTGTATTACAGCAAATCTAGCTCCTATAACCTCTAACTGGGTAATTTCTTCTGTATATAAATGATACTAAATATGCCTCTGCTTGTTGTCAGACAATTCCCATCCTCTCTAGCAACTATAAAACATATGGGGTTTGTGCTGTTAAGAGCCTTTGTAAATCATGCTGCAATACCTGTGGGTTATACTTAGCTATAGACATGTCTTCAGCTGCTGTCAGTTGTTGTATCTGCCTTGACATCAGAGCCAAGTTTATTTACAGCAGCTGAGCATCTCATACTTTGCTCAGCACTTTGAAAGGTAAGCAAATGAGAAAGGGATTTTGCTTTAGGTTTAGGAGGACTTTAAAGCAGAACTTGGTCTTGAGAAACTAAAGCTAGAGCATCACTCAAATTTGGCCCTTGCCTGTTTGAACATTCAAAGAGTAGATCCCTGGGTATAAACCAGTTAGTCTTGACTCTCTCCTGCTGCCCTTTACCTTACATGGCACAAACCCAAAGAGACATCTCTGACAAAAACATGAATACATACTTGTACAAATATTTTTGAAGGCATTTACCATGTCTCATCCTCCATCAAAAAAGGAGGACAACCACCTTTAGTTGGAGCAGCTATGACAATGCTGAATCATTTCAGCAGCTACCCTGTGCAGTCAAGAAAGAGAGCACCCCAGAGACCTCCACACTGTAACTCAACCCACCTGAGAAGGGGAACTTCAGCCAGCTCCTCCCTTCCAAGGAGAAGTGGGAATGCCTCAGACTAACCACAACTGTACTCCAGTCCTCCTCTTCCCTCAGAAAAGGTTTAGTAGGAGCAGGGACACTGCAGCTAAATAGAGCACTGCAGTCCAGGGGTGAACATTCTCTATAACTGGACAATGGGTGCAGGTGCACAAGAGGGATGTTAACAATCCTGCTAACCCTTGTGCTTCCCAGAAACCAAGGCTCCTTCTTGATTGCAAATATGTTACAGGTGCCTTTAACTACTGGTGCATAAAAGTTTAATCTGGATCCATCCCCATGTGTCCTTTTGAAATCTTATTCTTCCCTATGTACCAATTAGCAAGTAATTGCCAAAAGGTGTGAAACAGTCTCAACCTTTCTTTCCCCCCACAGGTTTAAATCCATTAATTAATAACAGAAGAAGAGTTCTAACCCTCAAAATATTGCTTTTGTATTTTTAGTTTTTCTTATAAGGTTGATAATTACAGCTGAGCTTGTTTCCAGAGCCACTTCTTAGGCAAAGCTCTAGACAACCCTCACAATACTACATGCTTTGCATTGCTGCACTGCATATAAGCCTCACAATAGAGGTGGTTGCAACTTCCACACTATAGTTTTAGAAGGCAATGCAATAAAAAGCCAGGCAAAAAAAAAATCTAACACACAGCAGAACATGCTGGTATCAAAATAACCTCAACCTTCTCTACCTGCAGGAAGCAGTAGACCTCATAAGCTACAAGTTATTTTTCAGTCAATCTAGTTCTGCATCCCACATGCTAGAACTTATCTGACATGAAAGGGGAGAGATATAAATATAGTGCATGAAGTACAGTATTAATTTTAGTGCAGACAAATGGTGTTAGACTGTCAACATTCAGTCTGGCACAACTGCTTTACAGCTACAACATCTAGGCAGGGGAAAAAATGAGGGAGTCAGGATGGTCTCACTTGTCTCCTGCAAAAGGGTGAGTCAAAATTAAATTGTTAACCCCATCCCAGGCTTGGAGGAGGCTTAGTTAAAAGAAGTTATTTCAGGAAGTGCTCATGCAAGGTTTCTTCCAAAGGGATTTTGTGGGTTCTGCATCAGGAGGTGGCACCACTCTGTGTGGTTCCTTGTGGGAGTGTAATAGTTTGTCTAAAGAGATGCCTATACTTCAGCACCCACCCCAGATGCAGCTTTAAGAAAGTATTTGTAATTTTGGGGCTTCTTGGGCTTGTTTCTGTTTTAACAATTCTAAGAGCTTAACATTTTTTTTCATTTAAAGAAGAAAAAAATCAAAAAGAGCCAGAAAACCCAATTTCCTATTTATTTTTAGTACCACTTAATGTGCATCCTGCTAAGCCAACAATCATCCCAGCATGAGCTGACTAGAAGCAGCAGCAGGTAGCTGCCTAGCTAGCTAGCAGGGATAAGAGTGGATGAACAAGAAATAAGACTAGGTTTATCATGTGGAGTAAAACCTGAGCAGGGGATCTTAATTCTACCCCCACCCACATTTTAAAGGCCTTCATATTTTTGCATTGCAAGACCCCTTAGCTCTCTATATAAACCCCCAGTGGACCCCTAGAAGGGGAACAAACCAAACATCTCCTAAGCTCTGCTATGAAGATTGCACAAGACCAAGTAAAAGCTGGGAAACCACCTCTGGTACCAGAGCCTGCCTCCTCTTTCTCACCTCTGCTTGTTGCAGGGACATATTGATATCACCCTAGGGGAGCAGCAGGAGCAGCTTCTCCCACAGAGAGAACAGGAGAAGTATTTTGCAGTACCCCACAGAGATGTTTCCAGATTTAAGCCAGCAGATGTCAGTCACCAAGCAGCTACTCACTAACCTCCAAGCCAACATTCAGGAAAAAGTCTTGGGTTTAGATAACAAAGTCCCACCCAGCACACCAAAAAAAGTACTCTGCATTTTTCATAAGAGGAGAGAGAATAATAACTTTGCTCTTACCTCAGAAGCAGCAGACACCAGAAAGTACTTGCAGGAGAAGAAAGCAGCAGACATGATTTTTTTTCATCCTGAAAGAAAACCTCCTTCTCTCCCCCAAGGCATTTAAAGAGTGCAGAACAGCCTCCTGGGAGGGCTATCAGGCAGCTGGTGGCAATCAACATCATCACTAACACCTGGCTTAATGAGATTAGGTTAATTACAACCTTGTACTTGGCTTTGCTTGCTTTGGTATCTATCTCCTTGTGGAAAAGCTACAGCCTCCCCTGCCAGGTACTGTGCTTGGGACTGCAGTTATCCAGGTAGGACTTCCAGTCCTTGGGGATAGTAGTATCTACCTCAGTGTATGGAGAGGAAGGTGAGTAAAATGTAGATGTGAGAAACCATTTCAAATCGTTTGGGTTTTATCTTGTCAACAGAATAACACCCAGAACTTGCACTGAAAGCAAAATATAGGAGCGAGATAATCCCCTGAGACCTTTTACCTTTCTATCTCAATTTAGTGTTAAGATTAGGTGACACAGAAATAAATCCCCTGTCTCTCTCTTCCTCCACTCAGGAGGCAGAGTCTGCCCTCAGAAACCCTAGATTAACCTTTATGTTCACCAGGGAGCCGAATAACAGCACCGATGACATCTACCCATGTGTTCTGGAGATCTGATGACAGGATTAGCAAGAGCAAGAGGACACTTCTCAGCATCAAGGCCTACACTAGGACATGGCATGTGACCAGCAAGATCCACTGCAGCTGTCAAACAATTGTGGCAGGACCTATTTTGCACAGCTTCAGTCACAGCGTGACACCTAATGTCAAAAACCATCTGAAAGTCTTCATCAGTCACCAGAGTCAGCCTGACTTAGAGACATGTGTCAAGCTATAGGCAAGAAAAAGAAAGGATGGAAAGCTGAGCCTGATGGGATGCTCAATAATATGAGATGAAGACACCAGGGTGCATCCCAGGATATCATGTTCAGCACTGGCAAACCCCTTTCAACAAACCCCTTTCACAGACCCAGCCTTAAATAGAGCACTTGCAAGCAAGGGAAATAACCATTGCTCCCTGGAGACCAAAGCAGCTCCTCCCTGAGACCACAGTGATAGACAAGGGAAGTGTGGGGTGCCCTTCATTGGCTTGGTCAAGGTGGGCAGGTACAATAACACCTCTGCCTTTCTGCTGAGCCTCTGCAGCTATGTGTCATGTTGCTCCTAGAAGATGGCTGATGTTGTGCAAGGCCAATTACAGCAGGCAACAGCTCTGTCCCCCTTCTGTGGCTCACAACAATGGGTCAAACACCCCTTTGACAGCAGTGCACCACCAGCTGCAGGCTAGCACAAATTGGTCTCCAAAATGCACTCACCTGGCTTCATTTAAAGCAGGTTGCAAGGGCAAACCATTAGAGAGAAATGCTACACCAGAACTACGCTAATCTGTTAATTTTAATTAAGCTCATCACACTGACAAACCTGCTGAATCTAGGGAAACATTTGTCACTGGGATTCCTGTGGTTTTTATTTTGGTTTTAAGCAAAAAAAAACACTCAAGTTGCAAACCAGCAAGCAGCTAAAGTGACCCTAGTGAGCTTCCCCTCAAGTTCCTGCTGTTTGCAGTCAGCTCAGCCCCTGAGCACAAGGTCCAGGGACCCCCAATTTATATGCTATAGCAGAGAAAGGGAGTCCTTCATAAAATGGTACTTTTCTTTCTGCAATGTTTTCTCTAAAGACATAGGGTATATAAACATAAAGGAAGCCTTGCTATACCTCACTATGCTGAGTGAGATAAAAGCCCCAAAGCTCTCATAAAAATTAAAGCAAGACAAACTGTGCTCCAAATCCCCAGAAAACAAGAAAGACATTGGAACAGAGAAATGTAATCTGTTTGGATCCTATACTGCTGCAGCATCAGGAATTTATGTTCTGATGGAAACTGATGGTTTGCAGTGTCAGCATGTGACAGATACAACTCCTCAGCAGCATGAATGGTAGCCTGGAGTAACTGCATCACTGTGTGTTACTGCATGATGTTTGCTGAATTACTACATGTTTGATGTGCCTGCAAGTTGAACACATACTGATTTGAGTGCAGTGGCTCCAGTTTAAATTGATAGTTCCTTGAATATATGCACAAATTATATATATATTACATAGATATTGTAATATTTAAACTTCAAACTACTCCTTCCCCTTGCCTCTGCTTCACAAGACTTAAAATGCAAATATGATTTTAAGGAACTACCTTCTGAATATTGAGCTAAAATAGTTTGTTCTGAACAGACAGAAATATTAATGGGACTCTACTAAGATGTGAACATAGTTTCATATTAGGTAAGCATCATTTCAAAGCATTCTTAACATATCTGTTTTACTAGGCTGCTCTATGCTGGAAGAAGAAAGACTTTCTGTTATTTCTTCTTGTTTTTCCTACAAAGGGATACACTAGGGTTTGGAGATATTGTTCCTGGAATAGAGCACCAAAAACTTCAGGATATTAGTTACTTCAAGCAATTGATATCAGGCCATAGTTCATACTGCACTGCCCTCTATAAGTGGAAATGTGTGTTCTGGAAGCTAGTGGATATTTGATATCCACTGACTCCTTTGCCCCTTCACAGCTTTTCCAGCAAACTCAAAGACATTTCACACCAAAAAGATTACACAGGATAAAACACAGCTAATGACATGGCTGCTCAACTGTTAGCTCTACAGCAGTAGTCCTAGCTCAGTGTTAGTTGCCCTATTAAAGATACTTCACTGTTAATTACTCAGGCATTAAGATGGATTTATCACCTCTACATAATCTAGCATGAAACACAGTGGCAGCTGGGCACTTCCTGTTGCTGTTTTGTAGCTGTGGCATGACATTTACAAGGGAGCTTTTTCTTAGTGCTTGTTGCTGCTATATTGCTCTTTTGAACTCTCTCACTTATCCCTTGTAGCCAACTAACAGTAAACTTCACTGCAGTTGTGCTTTTCATACAAAGGTCACTGGACCTTCTTAAATCTGCTCCCACAATACACCTGATTACAGACTGCAAGTAGAAAGTTTACCAGGATGATTCTTACTCTTAGTATGAACAAAGCTGGGGGATGACATCCCTGGCTGTTCAAAAGTTCCTGCACTTGACACAGAATCAGAGTGTAAGGACTAGAGACAAGGGTGTGCTTTAGAGAGCTTCCCTGCTCTGAGCACAGCAGTGAAGAAACACAGATCTCAGAATCATTAAGGTTGGAAGAGACCTCTATGATCAAGTCCAACCATCAACCTATCACTGCTATGCCACTAAACCATGTCCCTAAGAACCACTTCCATACCTTTTTAAACCCCTCCAGGGATGGTGACTCCAGCACTGCCCTGGGCAGCCTGGGCCAATGCCTAACAACTCTTTCTGGGAAGAAATTTCTCCTAATATCCAATCAATACCTCCCCTGGTGCAACTTGAGGCCATTTCTTTTTGTCTTCTCACAGGCAACCATTCCCCTTTAACCTTGGTCAGACTGTAGTCCCTCTCTGGAAAGCAGGAGTAATTATATTCACTTACATTGCATAAGGAACTGGATAACACTCAAGGGGCACCATGTTACTGAAGCAGAGATGTTTGTGGAAGTCAAGCAGAGAAGGAGGTGGGAGTAGACTTCCACTATGGGGCCTTGTTCACTTGCTCTTCCCTTCAACCATGAGCTTTTGAGCAGAAAGTTCACCCTTGGCTGCAGGTTTCCAAGCTTCTGTAGGACTTGTTTGGTGGAAGACCACGATCCACCCTTCTGAAGAATAAATAGTAACAGGAAAATATTGAGCAAGCTGCAACTTAGTTAAAAACCAGATAAACCTGGTGGGAAAGAGAAGATCCTTCAACAGGGAACTCAATGCCAAAGACACTTGCTTTCTCAGGAAGTCTCCCTAGGAGGTGTATGGCTGCTAGTGAGGTAACAGCAATAATTCCTGTAATTTCAAATCAACTTATAGGATCCCACAAAAGGTCAGGTATTTTAAACCACACCTCAGTCTCCTGTGTGTGTATGGGGGAAAAAAACTCAGATGTTTTAGCCTGACAGACAGGTTATTTTAAAACTGCACCATTTTCTAGTTCTACTTGTAAATCTTTGTAAAACTTACAAAACAAGACAGTGGAAATGATTCAGCTCACCCATTTGTATGTTACTACAAGGATAAACAATATGCTGTGTTTGGGGGGAATATATGTCATTGAAGCAAAGACAATTCAAAGATCCTTGGCTAAGTTTTCCTTCCAGATTCCAAAATCTCTGCCTATGGATTGAGTCCAAGTATGCAAAAATCTCAACCTGTAAGTATTTGACAAAATTGTAAGCACCTTAATAAGAAGGTCTTTGTTGTGATAATGATGCAACACACACCTATCTGTACTATAAACAGTAAGGAAGCTGAGTTAGGTCTATTCATATATTCTCTCTTGTATATATATATATGGATATCAACAAAATAAAGACAATTATAACCTCAGGCTGAAAATGGAACTTGGAATTTGAACACTTAGATTTAATACACCTAGCTAATGACAACCAGTCATATGCAGATGCATGAGTCAGACCTACCCAAGCTTCAAGCCATGTGTTTCCTTTTGGTTTGCTGTCTGATGATCACAAGTTGCTTCCCATGCAGTGAATCAGTAGGTCCTAGTCCATTTCCAACAGCATGATGATGCCCACCATGGAGGTGACAGTGCCAGCACCAAGGGTTCTATTTCAAAGTCTTTCAAAGTCCTTCTGAATCTCCTATGTGCTGCTGTCATACACACCCTCTATTTTTGCCCCTGATTCCCCTCAAACTTGTTAGTCTGCACCCAGACTCTTCTCTGGGATGCACAGGACACTCCTGGCAAGATGTGCAGTGAGAACATGGTGCAAGGTATGCAGCAAAGCCTGACCCTCTGGGCTTTCCTCCTTGCCTTTCAGTCCTGCAGCAGCTGACCTTGCTTGCTGCCACCCATGCCCTCACGCCTCACCCTCTGGCTACACAAAGCCTCACAGTCACTGGACTGTGAAATAGCTCTTTTTTCATTTGTGTCTCCTTGGTGAGCTGTGCTGCAGGCACAGCAAAGGAGGCAAGAGGCAGTGCTTGCTCTCCTGGCCTTGCTGATGGAAACATTTCCCAGAAACAGTGCAGAGAGGGAGAAGGAGCAGTGCATGGTTAGCTCCTCTTGGGCCTCAGAGTAACACAGGGACCCATGAAAGAGGGAGAAAGCTGCATGTTTCTGCATGCCCAGCCTAGCAACAGGCATGCAGATGCTGCTGGGTACAGCCACCCTTTTGTGTTTCTCTGAATGCTGCTATTTGGAGGCAGGAATCCCCAGGACCAAGTGAGGCTGAGGACAGTGCTTCAGATGTAGAGTCAGCTCTCCTGCTCCCTCTCATCCCAATTGCTTTACCAATCTGGGCAACTAAGGACATGGAAAGTGTCTTTCCCACTGCTGCTCACCTTGTGTTCTCCCCCTCCCTAGGGAGAAGGAATGTGCTGGCCATATGCCCCAGTAAGATGGACATAATTATTTCCTTACCCATGAGAATGATGGAACTGGGGGAGGTGGAAGAAAAGTGCTGTGCTTAGCTACTCTCCCATGGAGCTGCCCTCTCCTCAGTTCCCAGGATGAGTTAAGTTACACGGCCAGAGGAGCACAGGCAACCCTGGTCCCAGCCTCATGTAAATGGTTACTCCCAGGAGGATGCTGCTGGCATCCTGGGTGGGAGAGGACAGCTGCCTGCAGTCAGCAGAAGACAGAATTAATGACCTTTTCTCGCCTAATTAGTTAAGGGTTTAGGCATCTGGTTTTGACAGAGTAGAAAAAACTTGCAGCTTCTGTTCAGCATCTGATACTGAACAGAGGCCTTCTGTCTACAGGGATTCTAGTCTTAGCACTTCTGATGAGCCCTACATTCACCCCCAATAAGTATCTATCTTTGCTCTTGCAGAAACCATTCTAAAAAGAACTTGGAGGAAACCTTTGATAACTCTTCCATTGCTTAAAAACATCCCCTTTGGTTGACAGGGTGATATCAAGGCTTCAAATTGGAGCTGGTGAAATGTTCAGATCAAAAAGAATGAATTTATCTTAACAGTAATCTCTGTCTGCTATGACAGACCCTGTGCTGCAGAGTGTCCTGCTGTGTGCAGTATGCCACTTATCAAGCAATGATAAACCTTTCCAGATAGTGCCTAGCACAAAGTGTTTACCAGAATATAGATTGCTACAGAGATGCAGTTAAAAGTTGCTCAGAAATAAGAGATCAGGGAGGCTGACCATTTGTGAGGAGGTCAGTGATGCTTTTTTTGCTGGGTTTGGGTTTTGCTGCCTTTTTTTTTTTATTTTTTTTCCCCCCAGCAGCATCTAAGTGCAATAAAATATCAGAGTGAGAAAGAATTGCTATAGCAACAAAGTATGTGCTCCTAATGGAGGCTGTGTCTAACAGCCAACCACCACTAGAACTTTAAGGGGAAGGAATAAAATCCATCACAAAAGCAGGAAAAGGGAAAAAAAACACATTAAAAAAATAAGATTTTATTGTTCCATGATTTATGTTTGCTTACTTCACATCTCCAAATGATCTAGAGTACATCCAGTACTTCCCTGTTCCTATTTACTACTTCATACAAAACCCAATGATTTAAATGCTCTATTAGTTATGATATAATGATACAGATCTGTGTTCCACAGTTGTGTTATCTCTATGAATATAAGGAATGAATATAAGATTATAGCAGCACTGGGAGACTACAGCTAAAAAGGAGTTAAGACTGACATGATGCCAACACACAGCAAGAGGTTCTCCTTCCTGTCAAGATTCACAATGAGAAAAAAACAGAGTGAGGGGGAAACTGCCCCAGAGAGAGAGAGTGACAAGTCCAAGGTCAGTCAACAAGCCACTGGCATGACCAGCATGAAGGTCTCCAGTGCTCCTCTCTCTGCTCACTAGTTATTAAAGCTGTGCAGAAAGCTAATCACCATGTTCCTGTGCAGTACAATTGATGCCTATTTTAGAGTGGACTACGTATGCAGAGAAGCTTGTTTGGGTCAGAGTTCTCTGTAGTTGTTGAGCTATCCCAGGTAACTACTGCACCCATGCTCCATTGCTGAGCCCTCCTCAGCCTGCATCCTCACCAGGGAACTAAGACCATCTTTCCCTTCCCTCCTTTCTCCTCTGCAGCTCAGATTGTGGTACCAGTCACAGCAGGGAAAAGGATGTCTGCAAAACTGGGAGAAGCTTTTGCCTTCAATAATCATTGCACAGGATAAGGATATCTGGAGAAAGAATACAGAATACAGGTTAAGGAATCAAGTCACAGCTAGTTTTCTCCTCTGAAGTCTGCAAAACTGGGAGAAGCTTTTGCCTTCAATAATCATTGCACAGGATAAGGATATCTGGAGAAAGAATAAAGAATACAGGATCAAGTAACAACCAGTTTTCTCCTCTGTTTCTGGCATGATGAAGTTTCAAACACCTTCAAAGATGCTTTACACTGATGGAGGCAGCCCTTGTCCTTTGTGGTAATGCTATCTCATGCTGGCTCTGCTCTGCACAGGGCCTCACATGATAACCTAGGTTGAGAGAAATTCCTTCTTCTACAGGTGAACAAACTGCTGGCAAAGAAGTCCTACAGCCCTGCTTGAATTTTTGGATACTCAAGACAGGGAACAGTAGAAGTTTGTAGTGAAGCAGGAAAGTTGAAAGGCTCTTTTAAAAGATTCTCTCCCCTCAGGGAAAATATTTTCTGGCATATCTTTGCAATGAAGCTCGTTATATGTTGTCCTATTTATAACTTGCAAGCCTCCATAACAAGCAAGCTCCCCAGAGGTAGACAAGGAAGTGTGATTTGAACAGAGCTGTGTATCAGTTCAATGCTCCTGCTCTGGCTATGATTTATAACAAAAGCATAGCAGCATGGGTCAATCAGTGAGGGACATTCTGCAGGAAATAAAATGGAATATGTTAAAGTTTCCTTATGTGTATGAAAAGCATTTTATTTTCAACCTCAAGAGAAGAGTGTTTTAAGCTCACATCCTACTAGACTAAGCAGTAAGTCTTCCTCATTTCACAAAACAGTTTCTGCTAATCAGTTCCTCCTCTTACAGTCCTAAGGCATTGCATCAGATGATATAAAAGTAAGAAAAGAAAATATGACTAACCCACAGTCAAGGCTACAAGTTATTTCAAAATTATAGAATCACAGAATCATTAAGGTTGGAAGAGACCTCCAAGATCATCACGTCCAACCATCAACCTATCACCACGCCACTAAAACATACCCCTAAGCACTACACCCAGATGCTTTTTAAACCCTTCCAGGGCTGGTGACTCCAGCACTGCCCTGGGCAGCCTGGGCCAATGCCTAACAACTCTTTTGGGGAACAAATTTTTCCTAACATCCAATCTAAACCTTATTATTTGTGAAAAACAAAAAAACCACCACCACTGGAGTAGCCAGTAGACGACAGAGGTCATCTTAGGTTAAAGTCATGCCAATGAGATCAGCCCCTGCAGACCAGACAGCGGGTCCTTGGGTAGAAAAGGGCAGAGAAGAGGCAGATGTGCACTATTTCCATGACTGCTCTCCTAAACCTAAAGCACAAACTGCTACATAATCTTTTGTGATGGACTGAAACTGGCAACTTTCTCTGTTGGAAATCTCAGAGACAACTGAAATGTGCTAAGTAAACCTGTCTCCAGGTACACTGTAGTACAGGCTGCAGCAAAACAGTGACATATCAGATGATAATAGAGCCTATCTTCTTCATAAGCATAAATGCAAAAAGGGAAGAGAGAGCAAGGTTCAAAAGATCAAGGGCTGCCATCTCCTATTCACAATGCTGCCTAATGATCAGTCACTCTGTTTTCATCTTTCTCTGGTCCCATGAAACTTCTACTGCTTTCTCATCTGCATCTCAGCTATCATCACCTCCTGCACCTGGGGGTAGTCATCTTCTTAAAAAGTGAATTGTGCTGATGTGTTGTTTCAAAGAGATTCTGTAAATGTTGATTCTTTGGGAGGGGATTCAAGGACCCTGACCAGACAAAGGACTTCTCCTGAGCCTTGCTGCAGGCACTGTGATGCTCTCTCAGCATCCTCACTGTGTTGGGCATCATGGTGAAACCCCTTTTCCTCTTTAATGTAGGTGGTCAGATGTGGCTAGAGAGCTCCGGCTCCAGGGCCAAACAAGTAAACTGTAAGTAGTCCAGCAACAACTTTTTGAGTTCAAGCTACCACATAACAAAAGGAGTTCTGAAAGAGTCTCTTAGCTGTGTTCATTTTCCCCAAACTGATGAAACTAGCTGTTAACAAACTGAGCACATGCTGTGTTTCCACTTGAAGGCTTAACAAGTTTCTACCCAGCTGGGAACTGTTTTCCTAATCCCAGAAGACTTGGCTTGCATAAATGGTTATAAATGAGGTTACTTAGATCTTAGGTAGGGGAAAAGAGGGGAGAGAGTAAAGGGTTTGTGGAGGTGAGGAAGTGATTCTGCATGCCTCTCACCAGCTTTTTCCAGTTGCCACTGACTACCAGGCTGCTGTCTTGGTGTCACCAGGACCTGGGGAAGAGAGCAAGGGCTTTATTAATGTTCAATAGCTCTGTTACAGATTCCCTCTTCCCAGAAGACTCTCACTGACCCTCACCACATGTTTCAATGGGCATCACACTAGCACAGTCTCTTCCCAGATATTCATGCTTTTGATATATTGTTTATTCCTTCACCAGTCAGCACACATCAGCTGGCTGAGCTTTTGTTAATATATCAGTTCTCCCACTTAAGAGCTTCCCTCTCTGGGAAACATACTGATGGAAAGGTCCAGCTCTTTGAAAGGGTTGCTATTCAGACAGTGAAAAAGGTGTTTGGGCTTGCTGGGAAGAAGATTTGTTGTCCTAGTATGACAAAACATTGAACAGACTGCAGGGACTCCTCATGCCATCATTGACAGAATTCCATCATAGAAATAAATAGGAATTTCTGCTCTACAAATCTACTACCATGGCTTGTGGTCAGACTAGTTTTCCTATCTTATTTTCCTACTCAAGCAAAAGCTGGTTTAATTGAAGAGTTATTGTACATCATGTTTCCTTGAACATGGAGGCATTTAAGAAAAATGGAAACTAAAGACTAGTTCCTCAAACAGGAGAGTTATAAAACAAAGCCATTAAAAGTGTCTCTCCCATTTACTTCACATGCAGATGATCTCATTGGTATTGTGGGCACAGATTTACCCTGTTCAGATCAGATTTCTATGAATAGGAAAAAAAAATCCTGTAACTGTGATAAACACCCACAATTATAGCACTTGATTTTCTCTTCCATAATTTAGCACAGCTTCAGTCAGTAAACTCTTCTCTCTTCTCAGGAAAGGAAGTTGGGAACCCTGAATGTCTGCACAACAGTTTGCAAGGTAGATGGTATGTTCTGACTGATGCCACCCAAGAGCATCTGACACTGCCAGTCATAGAATCATAGAATTGTTTGGGTCAGAAGGGACCTTTAAAGGTCATCTAGTCCAACCCTCCTGCTGAGAGCAGGGACACCTATATCTCAGACAGGTGGCTGAGTGAGCAAACCTTGTGAATATCAGCAGTTTAAGTGTCAGAAAAAAACATGATTGCATCTTATTGACCCTCATACAAAGTCTAAAATAATCACAGAATCATTAAGGTTATAAGAGACCTCTAAGATCACAATCAATAAACTTTTAATAGAATTTTATCTAGACTGTTATTAAAAAAAATAATATTTATACATTTATCCCCTTCCAAAAGACTGCTATTTTGCTTCTATGGCCTAATACCCTGCAATGACTGCAGGTAGTTCAGAGTTCTTGTGTTGTTTCAAAGCCTTTTGCTTTTAGCATTAACACTAATCACAGAGTCATTAAGTTTGGAAGAGATCTCTAAGATCATCATGTCCAACCATCAATCCATCACCACCATGCCATTAAACCGTGTCCCTATAAATACCACACCTATACACTTAATCAGTCCTAATACAAACCCAAACAAAACATTCAAAAACTGGAAGGATAGAGGGGTTGGCTTCATTCTTGAAATGTGTATTTTTCCCAAAGATTCCATAAATTATGGAATCTTTCATTTTTTTATCATTAATTACTGTAGTCTTATAAGACCTTTCCATTTCTGCTCCCTAGTTATCTGAGACATGCTCCCTTTTGATCATGAGATACAGAGAACAGACCAAGAAGTCTTGTCAGCAGAGCAGTTTCCACAATACTCATGCTGATGACAAATGTGTGCCATATTTAGGAGCCACATACATGAATGTAGATTCTCTTCTGTATTTCTCTGCCAGAGGTCTAGACCTTATGAGTGCAGAACCCTTTAAATCCTAATTATATTGACAGAGACCTGAGACACTGATATATGCTGATATATGAAAAAAGTTATAAACTTTTAAAAAAACCTTTTTAATAAGGATTTCCACAAATTATACTTTTTTCCAAACCTATCACTGCAGAAGAAATATTGGTCTCAGTAGGAGCAATGTGTGCCTAAGTGGGAGGTAAATACTGGTTTACCTTTTAAAGCAACAGCCAGGGATTGCAGAAGCCCTGACCTAAAAGGAAGGGCCTTGGCACCTCTAAGGTCTGTGGTGTCAATCATTTTGAAGGAAGCAAAGCCCTTAGGTGAATAGTGCCACAGCTTGACCCTGGGCTCATGTTGCTTACTGTGCCTCCACCTGTTCACCCATGGTACCTGAGGATGTCTCTTCCAACCCTAATAATTCTGTGATTTTGTGATATGTGATGCTGGTGACCATGCATACAAGACAGCAGCCACTGCTGCATTGCTTGGAAGGCAAAATGAGGGATGAGACAAATGCATGAAGGATATTGAGGCACCAGGACTGCTTCTTCTGTGCTCTGCTCTCACATCTCTTGACATGATCATGGAACAATAGAGAGAACTGCAGAACTCTGTAAAATGATCTAATATCTGATGTTAAGTGACAGTGAATGAATAGGATCACACAGTCAGTCGTATGATGTCCCTAAAAGGAGGCTGCTTGCAAGCAAATAGTATCATTAAATGTCAAAGGGGCACATGGGCTTTCTTTGGAAATGAAGAGGAGTTTTTTACCTGAAAGGAAAACAGACAACACAGAAGGGATTTTTGAGAATCAGCTTTCACCTTCCCACAATGACCAAAAAGCTTCCTCCAAAAGAATAATCATAAAGAAACTCCAAACAGGGACTTCTTGCCACTTTTCATGGAGTCCCACTTTGTCCTGCTCCTCACCTCAATCAAGAAAATAGCTCAGCTTTCAATCAGTTTGCAAAAATAAGGATTCTTTTGAGAAGCAGGTTCTTGTGCTCATCTCACTTTATTTGTACTTGCTGCTGGCTGCCCCTTTACCTTGCCTCAATTCCCCTGCCTTTGCTCGGCATCCGCTACCACGTAACCTTATCTTCACAAACCAACCAAACAGCTCTGTCCAGATGCTGTGCCAGTGCCACTGCTGCAGCAATAAACTGGCAAGAGAGGAAGGAATAAAGGCACAGTTCCTGAAGGAAGAGGTAAATGCTTCTTCCAGGGACTGAATACATCACCTTCACCACCCTGAGGTCAGGAAATAGCAAGTTCCTTCTGAACTTCACTCCATCCAGAAGTCCAATTACACTTGTTAATCTTAAAATGCCTTTGGCAACCTTTGGCAGCTGTCACCTTATTTATTTTTTTTATTATCCTTAAAACTTTTCTAATGGTAAGTACACATGCAGTGAGAAATAATAGCCCTTTGTGTAACAAGTAATACACACTCTTTGTCCAATTCATTTCTGCAGTGGTTTTCTCCCTTTCTGAGGCCGTTACCAAAGAATAGGTTGAAAGCTGAGCCATCACACTGCAGCTTAAATGTAGCAATGAAACTTTCCTTCTTTTTCTTCCCCTCAACCCTTTCTATTCAGAAACATAAAATAAAATAAAATAAAAAAGTGTGCAGGACCTTAATGTTGACTGTAGCATATTATCTCTCAAGAAACCTTGAGAGCCTCAAGGCTCTCATCCCAGCACAGCACTTACTGCTCTGCTCTCAGGTCACAGCCTGTGCGGTCCTTTCAAGGCTTCAGCCAGCCTCCAACACAGCAGCCACCCCCTGCCACAGACTTCTGCTGACACTACAGGTAGATGACCACAGGGAAGGAATCAGACTCTGCATAAATAAAAAATAAGACAGTGTCTGCCATTCAGTTTTGATGCCAGGTAAGAGCTGTGGGATGAAGTCTAACAAGGAGCCTGAAGACCAAGACAGCTGAAAACATCGGTAAGAGAAACTTACTTTGAGACAACACAGCTGAGGTGCTGATATATTTGTCCTCAACAGTTTCTCCTGGGTTAGGCTAGGAACAGGCTGGGACAGACTTGCTGGCATCCATCATCATCATCATAGAATCATAGAATGGCTCAGGTTGGAAGGGACCTTAATGATAATCTAGTTCCAACCCCCCTGCCATGGGCAGGGATGCCAATCACTAGACCAGGTTGCCCAGGGTTGCATCATCATCAACATCTGCATGTTTATCTCAGCCTCCTACCCCCTTATCACCTGGGGTTTTTTCCCCACCCCTCCAACCCCTTTTACCCTCCCACCCTCTCTTTACCTACTTTTTTTCCCCAGCCTCCCACCCCTTTTGGCCCCCCTCAGAGAGCTGGCTTGGGTTCAGGTCCTAAAGGTTTACACTGACATCAATTCCCTCTTTCAAGCATAGGTGCAAAAAAAGACCTTTTAAAGAGCCCTGTCATGCCTCACTATAGAAAACACTACAAGCTACCAAGTTTAATTTAGGGTAGACTCCCTGTTTTGAAATTTTTCTTTAAATTGCCCAGAAACCCACCTTCTAGGAGAGGATGGACAAATGGTCCCATTGCATTTTATCCAAACCACTTCAGTTGAAACTGTTTCAATGCTGATGCTCAGGGTAAACACCGTCACATTGTTGGGGGGTTTTCAGACATTCACTAGTACAACACGCACTTGGCTTAAATACTAACAAAACAGAGTAGCTCCCTCAGGGTGTAGATAATACACACAATCACCACAGTCTCTGCCTGTTCAAGTTAACACTTCTTAACAACAGATGTAATCTTCAGTGAAACCAAGCTTTTGCAAATTGCTGTTAATACAAATCACACTTAACTTGTTTAAGTATCTCTTCTAAAAAGCTTATGTTGCCCTGGATAGATTTAAATGAGGAATTCTTAACCACTAGTTGAATATGAACTTGGATAACTGACTGAGTCATCTTTGCTTCTGAAATTGAGGCTGAAAGACTTTCTTGTCCAGACTAAGTGAGATGAACTTATCTGACTTAGTGTTGTAGAAAAACTTCATGATCTGGTGAAAGCTTGAGGGACAGGTATTGGGGGTAAGGAATATCAGATGATGCTTTCAGACCTATCCCAACAGCTCAAGGAGGTATGTCACTGCCACGTAGAGCTGCATCATTGCAATTGGGAAGGGCTTCAGCTCAAGAGCTTGTCTACAATATTTTTTTAAAGGCACTAAGTATATGCTACCTTCAAATGTCATTAAGATAATAAAACAATCTGACAAAAGAAAGATTTATCTGTTGCCTGATGCACATGTTTTCAGAAGACAGAAAAGCATGCTCATTGCTTTTAGACCACTAGATCATTGTTGCATGTCAGTGCAGGCAATGAATTTGGTCTAGTATTTTAGAAGCTCTCCAAAGCACCAGACCTTTACATGTCCCAAGGATTTTGCAAGTGGTTCAGAAGTGTACTTTAGTATTTTTATACCATGATAATGGTGCAAGAAAATCATTTTGCACTCTTAATTGCATCCTATTTTAGTGCAGTAAATTTAGAAACTACATATTTAACCAGACATAATGCTGCCAGAAAACTACTAAATCAGCAGATGAATGTAGACTGAAACAAAAGCTGTGAGTACATTTATCCAGTTAGGTATGAAGATTGCCATAATGGCTCTAATAGAGGGAGGGGAAATGGGGCAGCAAGGAAGAGGAAATCACATAAAGCATCACTAACCCCATAAATGTAGAAAAAGGAAAGATAACAAGCATGATAGTAACATAAAACTCATAATGTTCTATCCTGGAGTGTACTGAGGCTATGTTTCCAGCTAGAAGTAGACTTTCAGCACAGTATAATTCAGTTTCTATCCATTTCAAACTAAAACTCACCTTGTTCTCATCACCACCAGATTTCCTCAATACAGAAATTAATTTTTTTTTTCAGTTATATTGATACATTTCCATTTTTTTTCCTAGTAACACAGTATGTGAGATACACATGCATGGTAAATGTGGAGTTCCTGGATATTTTTTTGGTTTTTCCACCTGAAGGGCATGATACTAAAATGAGTAATGTACCTTCTTGAATGCTGTTTGCAGGCACTCTTATCTATTAGATTATCAAACAATTTACTACATGCATAGCTGTTAATTCTACATCCTGAGGTTGCCCAGCACTTCCCATTTCGAATGTGTTTTCAGCTGCTAATATCTGTGCCAAACTTTCATGTTCTATGACACTGTCTGCCTCAAGTTAATTAGCTCTGCAGAGTATAGACTATAAATATAACACACCAGGCACCCACAGATCTTTGCCCAGATTAGAAGAAATTGTAAATGATGAATTGGAAAAAAAAAAAATCAGTTATCCATGTCATGCTTTGATGAGGGAATTCAAAATATGGCAGGAGGGAGGTTTTTGTGTTAAAACTCTACTCTTTGCTGTTGTTGCAAAGATCTGTACCATGTCAACCATCTCAAAAGCTTTTCTACTTTTTCCCTTACCTTCACCATCAAGATTTTTATTCTTAGAAAGAGCTACTTACAGTTTAGCACAGAATTATTAAGGTTGGAAGAGACCTCTAAGATCATCAAGTCCAACTGTCAACCTATCACCACCATGCCACTAAACCATGTCCCTAAGTACCACATCTCTATGCTTTTTTAAACCCCTCCAGGGCTGGTGACTCCAGCACTGTCCTGGGCAGCCTGGTCCAATGCTTAAAAACACCTGAAGACCCAGAGCTAGGCTACTGTAACCTAGCCTGTATGCAGGAATTTCGTAGGGGAGATTGAATCTTGTGCTCTTCTGCTTAGATTTCTGCTGTGCTGGGGCTGCTCCTCTGCTCCAGAGAAGGACAACAAAAAGATCCCAATGTCAGCAGTAATAAAATGTGAGCAGAGGCTGATATTGAGGACACAGGGAACAGTTTGGGAAGTGGAGCTTTACAACTGACAGCTAGGAAGAGAAAGAAAACAAGAGAGAGGAGGAGGGGTGTGAGAAGTTTTTCAGTGGCCATCAAGAGACAGACTGGGAAAGAGTTGGAAAACAGCAATGAGTAGGATAGCTGGAAGAAGAAAATGAGTGGTAGATAGATGGAAATGTGGAAAGAGAGGGAGCCCAGGAGAGAGGACTTTGGCAGGACTGAGAACAAAGGCATACACTTGCAATACGCTTCCCAGGGCTCTCCCACAACACAGGGTGGTGTGCAATCCATGAACTGAGAGACAACACTAGAATAAAATAGGATTGAACTATGCATTGCAGTTATCCCACAGCTTCTAGTTACACAGATAAGGTGTCATGGCCAGGAGGCTGGAGTCTGTGCAAAGCTCACAGCTTCTTGGTGGTAGCTTCTTCCTGCCCCTGGTGTCTCAACTAGAGGGTCAGAAGCTTGCTGTCTTCTCTATCTGGCCAGATGCTTATGCTAGATGGACTTCTACTGAAAGCACTTGCAATTTGGAAGCTTCTACGTTGCTCAGATGCTGGAGGTGGATTATAAAGAGGGAAGGACTGGTTAAAGTGTTTTGAGGTGTAGGAAGGAGGAAGTTGCTAAGAGAAAAGACTAATTTGAGCTCCTAAACGTCTCTTTACTTGCTCATGCATATTCCTAGTTCAAGGCTGAGAAACAAATCACTGCATATCTAACCCTGACAGCAACTTAAAACCCAGACTCTACATATTTCTTTTCTTCTGAGTGAGGGTGCAGAAGATCATACAAGATTTTAAGGCTGGTGCTCTGCTACTTCATCTGCGACTCGACCTATGCATGCACACGTTGCAAAAGATGCTCCTGTGTGTGCTCCCATTTTTGGTTGTGGATGCACAGGAATAAGCAGGTTCTTCTTATGTCCTTTATCCTCTCAGGACAAATGAGCACAGCTAAAAACTGTCAGTCTTGAGTGCAATCATTTAGTACTTAGACAGCATATCTGAAAGAAATGGTAAATAGGGAAAGAGAAAAGACATAATTTGCTCCAAAGAAATAGCATTCTTCATTTCCCTCCTGCCTCCCCCTCAGCCATCCACTTCATGGAGCAAATGAGTGAAAAATCATGATCCAGAGGGAAATGGGTGGCTAAGAGAGGCTCATAGGTGCATTGCAGGCTTGCTATGCTTCAAACCATAGCTCTTGTTCAGCGTTGACAGCTGAAACCTCATCTTTGTAATCTATGTCCTGGCTGTGGAATTCTCTGCTCTAATTATTCTACATGTGTCTCTCCTCACAGCCTGGAACAAACTTTCTAAGGACTGAGACCACTGGAACAGGGAAGGTGTATGGAGTCAGTCAGTGCTTGTTGTGTTCTGCAGAACCTTAAGTAAGAACAAAAAGACTCTTCTGAATCTTACAGAATCACAGAATCATTGATGTTGGAAGAGACCTCTAAGATCTTCAAGTCCAACCATAAACCTGTCACCACCATGCCACTAAACCATGTCCCTAAGTACCACATTTTTAAACCCCTCCAGGGCTGGTGACTCTAGCACTGCCCTGGGCCAATGCCTAAAAACTCTCACTGGGAAGAAATTTCTCCCGATATCCAATCAATACCTCCCCTGGTGCAACTTGAAGTCATTTCCTCTTGTCCTCTCACTTGTAACCTAGAAGAAGAGACTAAACCCCATTTCACTCCAACCTCCTTTCAAGTAGTTATAGAGAGAGCTAAGTCTCCCCTGAGCCTTCTTTGTTTCAGACTAACCAACCCCTGTTCCCTCAGCTGTTCCTCATAAGACTTAACCTCCAGAACCCTCAGCAGCCTTGTTGTCCTTCTCTGGACATGCTCCAGCACCTCAATGTCTTTCTTGTAGTGAGGGACCCAAAACTGAAGACAGTATTTGGGGTGTGACCTCACCAGTGCTGAGTACAGGAGGACAATTATATTCTACCTGTAATTATAATCTGTGTCACACAACATTCAGCCTAGGTAGAAAACTGAAGCTATACTCTTACAACTGACTAGAGGTCTACACATTAGATGAGCAAGTAGTTTTCCAGGAGGCAGACTGAAAAAGAACCCCAAAACACCATAAACTAAAACACACAAAAAAATAAACCAACCAACCCAACACCAGGCTTTCCCTTTGTCAGCAAAGGTTATCCCAGAGACAGAGAGCAAGGTTGAAGTGAAGTAGCACATGTCCCAGCTGATCTGTGCCTCCTGCAGACTCCCACCCTGAGCTGGTGCCTTGGCACTGTGCTGGTGAGGCTCTGGACCCTCTGGCACAGCAGGTGGTTGTGGGCAGCATGCTCCACCATCCTCCTACTCCCAACAGATTTGCTGGTTCTGGGGGTGTAGAAAGCAAAGCTCCACCTGAACCAACTGAAGCCCAAAGTGAATTTTGGGATAATGGTTGGAGGGATGGAGAGAGAACACCTCCTGGAATTTTGATTTGAATTTGCTAACAGATGGAAATTGGTCTGTGAGAAAAGTGAGAAGTATTTAGAAGGAGCTGGAAAGGCTGTCATTGAAATTTATCCTGGCTATGTCTAAACATGGAAAAGGACAACAGAAATCCATGTTAACTCCAGAAGAATGTAAAGAGAACTGACTATGCAACAAGCAGAAGGCTTATTTCTTTTTAAGTATAAACAATCTGGTGAGGAGAGAGAAAAGCAGCACTGTAAAAATAAGCCAAGGCAAGTAAAAAAATAATGAGGATAAAAAAATGTAATAATACTCTGCACTGGTTTTCAGAGATTTTTTTTCCTAGTCCAGTGGTCTCTAAATATAACTGTCTTAAAGGAGAAAACAGACAAAATATTTCTCTTCCAAAATATGACAGTGGAGAATGGTATAAAGGGAAAGTGGATTGGGGGAATGGAATAACTTTTAACCATGAGAAAGATCTTTAAGACACCTTCTTTAGGAGGCTAATCTTTCCAGACTCCTTACAAAGTCAGTGGAAAGGGATGCTAGCCCTCCCAGGACAGTTCAATACCCCCAAATGCAGGTGGCATGGACACCTTAGTTACAGTAACAGTAAAGACTACAACAAAACACCAACCACAGGTCATTTTCTTCAGGCCTTGACTGTTTGGAAGTCTGGGCTAAATAACAGATGGAACAAACATCACTGCCTTCAGGGGAAGTTAATGAGATGGGTGTGAACCCTTGTTTGATCCTTCTGCCTACTTTCTGTGGAGTGCAGCCTTGTGCATTAAGCAGAATCACAGAATCATTAAGGTTGGAAGAGACCTTGCCTTCCCACCCCTTCTCTTTTTAGTTTGTTACTTCCCCTGAGCTCTGAAGTGTTTCTTTTCACTCCAATGTTATGGACAGTCACAGGGCAAGGGAACTCCCAGAAGTGCAGAGCAACCCCTGCTTAGCCCACAGGTTGCCTTCCCCACTGCTTCTTTTTACTGGTGGAGAGGTCTCAGCCATAAGGACCAACCCTTGCACCAGAAAAATAACTTCATTTACACTTGCAACTGAGGTGTCCTTTGTGCAGCAAGGCTCTAGAACCAAGGCAGAAATTTTGTTCCTGTGGGAACTTGTAAAAAGGCCAAAAGTGGAAAAGTTAATGTGAAGGCAGACTAACAAAATATTTGAAATACCAAGTACTCTTTTGTTTCTTAAAGTCCATTGTGACACATCTTCCTATGAGTAAGATCACAGTGAATACTGTGCATTAGAATAGGAAACAATATTCATTTCTACTTCCATAACCTGTGGTGGTGGCCTCAACCACCTGCCACCAGGAAGGCAAGGGAGAGAGCTCTTCTACTCTCCAGTAAGGATTCCAGACAAGGGGACATATTTTTCTCTTTCTTTAGGTCAAATGTGCTTGTTATTAGCATGAAATCCATCTGCTCCAACATCCTACATGCTCAATAGGACAGTACAGTTAAAATACATTAAAAACACATTAATGTGTCTCTCCATACTAGGATATGTTAATAGTGCAAAAAGCCATTAGGACAGGGCTGTCAGGCATAGACAGATGAATTGTTGGGTCAGCATGAACATACATGGCCCCATGATTCAGCAAAGAACACTATTAACATAGAGCAGCACAAGGAAGATTAACATTTAACCCTAGTTTTTAGCCCTTCCCTTATTCTTGGCTCTTTCAGCAGCTGAAATCTTTGGAGCTAGCAACTGGAAGCTAGGCTAAAAAGAACACCACTTGTGAATTTGTGGTTCATTTTTTGGGAGACTGAAACATCTATAGGAGCAGACATCTTAAACATGGTTTTGCCTATAAAAATCAGGTAGTTGCCAAAATTAGCTGTGCTCTCATCAGCACCATCATCTACTTGAGCACATATGAAGACCAGTACAGAGCATGACTATATGCACTTGGAAGGAAATATATAATTATTGCCTTTTTTTTTTTTGTATTCAGAAGCAAAAAAGAGTAAAAATGTTTAAAAAAATCTGGACCTACCTGCCCCATTCAAACAATTCTTCCACAGGGTGAGATTTTGCCTTCTTTGGCCTTTCCTCCACTAAAATGAATATTTAGGGAAGGAAAATGACATTGTCTATGTAGAGGGATGAAGAATAAAAAGCACTGTTAGGAACTTGGCAACAATATGTACAGAGACATTTCCTTTTAATGGCATATACATATCCACTCTACTAGTCCTACACACACAGCTTAGGAGGTATGACTATATTTTCCTCTGGACTTTGCTATCAGTCAGCAAGTTTGCAGATGACATAAAGCTGAGTGGTGCAGCTGACCCAACAGAAGGAAGGGATGATGCCCAGAGGGGACTGTACAAGCTTGAGAAGTGCTCCTACATGGACCAAGTGAGGTTCAACAAGTCCAAGTTCAAGGTCTTGCACCTGGGTCTATGCAATCTCAGACATGAGTACGGACTGGGAGAACTCATCCAGAGCAGTCCTGCAGAGAAGGACTTGGGGGTTCTGGTAGATGAAAATCTGGACATGAGCCAGCAATGTGGACTTGCAGCCCAGAAAACCAATCCTATCCTGGGCTGCATCAGAAGAGGTGTGGACAGCATGTCAAGGGAGGTGATTCTGCCACTCTACTCTGCCCTTGTGAGACATCACCTGGAGTACTGCATCCCAGTTTGATGCACAAGAAAGACATAGACATTTTAGACTGGATCTAGAGGAGGGTCGTGAAGATGATCAGAGGGCTGGAGCACCCTCACTATGAGAACAGGCTGAGACAGCTGGCATTTGTTCAACCTGGAGAAGAGAAGAGAGGCTTTCTTGTGGCCTTCCAATACTTAAAGAAAGCTTATAAAAAAAAGAGGAGAGACTTTTCACACAGGCAGATAGCAATAGGACAAAGGGGCACAGTTTCAAACTGAAAGAGAAGAGATTTACTTTAGATCTTTTCAATAAAGTCATTTCTCAGAGGCTGGTGAGGCACTGGAACAGGTTGTGGGTTGGGTGCTGGAGATGTGGATCCTCCATCCCTGGCTGTGTTCAAGGTCAGCCTGGAGAGGACTCTGAGCACCCTGGTCTAGTGGGTGGCATCTCTCCCCGTGGCAGGGGTGTTGCAATCAGATGATCCCTTTCCACCTGAACCATTCTATGATGACAAGATCTTAAGTGGCTCCTTCAGCTGAGCTATTAACACTTCTAAAAAGTCCCCCTGACATTTCAGCCCAACTTGCTTCTGCCATGGCAGCTCTAACTCACTCCTTTTCTGCTGAAGGCAGAATTATTTTCCCAGCACTGCCACTCCTCACAGATGTCTTTGTTTAACTTGACTATTCCTTAGCATCTGCCAGCATTTTCCCCTAGCTAAATTCAGACTAAATACACTTTACTTCTTTATGCCTCATCAGCTGTTGCTCTAAATGCATCCCTTCAAGAGAAAAAAAAAACCCTCCACCTGCCTTTAGTATGTGTATCAATAGAAAGAGGACTGGAATTCAGTATTCCTAGACTCTGCTGAGCAAACTTCTTTCTGCCTCAGTTTATTCAACCCTCACATGGCTGCAATATTTACTACAATGTCTCAAAGCATAGATAAGAAGCTTAATATTATTAATTCAATACTACTGGTTCTGGCTTGCTACAGGGAATAAATAAGTATTTCCATCCAAAGTTGATAGATATTTCTAAGATTTATATTTTATGGTTTGTAGTCATTAAAAGAACATTATTTGCAAGGTTAATAGATCAGCCTTATGAAGGAGAAAGAAGTAGCCACTTTGTAGTCAAGATTATACTGTTATTTGCTAGTTATTCCCTTTCAGTAAGTCTGTAGCATTTATTTTTTCCTATAGGCAGTACTATTAATAAATACTGACTGCCAGTAAGGTCACATAAATTTATTTGGAAAACCACTGATTTAAAGAGTTTCCCTGCAAAAGGACTAATGTTTTGGGGTTTGTTTTCTGGTGGTTTTTTGTTTGGTTGGTTTTGTTGGGGTTTTTTTGTTTGAGTTTTTTGTTTCATTTGTTTGCTTTGGTGTGTTTTATGTGCTTGTTGTTTTGTGTGGGTTTTTCTTGTTCTGTTTTTTTTTGTGTGTGTGTGTTTGGTTTGGTTTGGATTTTTGTGGCTATTTTGTTTGGATTTTTTGGGGTTTTTTTAATACACATGGCAGAATCCTAGAATGGTTTATGTTAGAAGGGATCTCAAATGTCACAGAATCACAGAATGTTAGGAGCTGGAAAGGACCTCGAAAGATCATCTAGTCCAACCCCCCTGCTGGAGTAGGTTTCCCTAGACCAGGTCACACAGAAGCATGTCCAGATGGGTTTTGAATATCTCAAGACTGCTTTAGCAAGATTTTCCTATAGGCTTCTGTATTGTGGAAATACTTTAAGGAGAAAGCAAAAAAGAAAACAAGAAACAAAACCCTAAACAAAGGGCAGAGTCAGGAGCCCCTCAGATATCATTACACAAGATATCAGTACACAAGATATCATTGTAACAAAGTCGAGGAAAATTGTTTCTAAAATTGCAGACCTGAAATTGTTCTTTTTTATCCAAAAATTGTTTCAAAAAATTCTAAATAACTTCCAGGTTCGACTCTGCAGACTGTGTTTACTGTGACACCAACAAGTGAGAATACCTGCTGATGTTCTGAAGGAAGAAGGTTGCCTTTAACTGTACTGTAAATCCTCTGTGAGAATCATTCTGATCAGAACCTGGTATGCCTGTCAGCCATTTCTAGGACTAATTGGACTAAAGAACGTTTCAACCTCACTTTCCAGCATATACATACACTGTTTTGAGATTCCCAAGTGTTTCAGTCTTTTAAACGTTTCAGTCTTAAGAGTTTTCTTGTATTAGCTACAACTTCATTGCCTCCAACTGCCAGCAGAGGGAGGAAACGCAGTGTGAAGCCTGGCAATATAACAGTACACAGCATCTCTCATCTGCACTACTGAAAGAAATATGCTGCGGTTTCAACCATTTCTTTTCTAGGACAGGGTACACTCATTGTCAGCTCCCTTCTCTACAAATAATCTGATTCATTTTTAAGGGGATTTTTATACTTTTTAAGGTTTTTTTCCCTCCCCCCCTCTGTCTTTCCTCCCCCCC